>JAESUZ010000882.1:0-169420 GCA_017311185.1 Proteles cristata cristata
AATATTCAAAGAAAAAATAGTCAAATCCATCAATACACAGGTTTTGTTTAATTTTGGTTGCAGTAAAAGGATAGTATGTATATTGAGTATTTTTATATATACTATGCCATTTTTTGCAATGTAGAAATGAAATGAAGAGGCTATATTCATATTAGTTCATATTAAAAGCCACAAATCAGACACAATTCCTTGTTTAAAATAATGTATTTGGATTTTGAATATAAATGCATTTGAAGTAGCTTTTAAAAGCTAATGACATGAGACAGTTCATTTGTGCTTTGTTAATGTACAACACTAACGATGTCTGCAATTTTAAATGCATTAAACTGTGGTTGACTATTTCCCTGTGTACGCATTCCAGCTCTGAAATTTAATTGAAGCTCAATAATGTACTACATTTCTGTATTTTTTTTTTCAATTACTCTATTATGTATATCTAATGGGAAGGCAGATCAAAGTTGTATTTGAACATGACTCCTTGCTTTTGAAAGTAGAATTTTATTGTGTTTATGCTGGGAGAGACTTTCTAAGTGGAATAACATTAAGAAAAAATCTCTAGGTTTCTATTATTAAGAATTGAGCCCTGTGAAAATCTCATTCAAAAGAAATAGAAAAACACTTCAAATGTATGATTAGAAGCAAAGAGCAAGATGGATCCTAAAAATCAGTCATTCCCACCCCCTCATTTTTCAAATAAGTTTTTTTACAGATAAACTAAGCATCTCTCCAAGATGCTTATCCTGTTAGAGACAGAATGACAACTGTAATCCACGTCTTCTAAAAATCTTGTGACACAGATTATAAAACTTCTCCTAGGTTAGAAAGGAAGTAGTTAAAGTGTAGAGAACAAAACACAAATATCAACTTTCTTATTTAAAAAAACATGCTAAGCATGTTCACATCTGTGAGAATTTGCACCTTTCAGGTTGTTTAGACTGATTTTAGTGATCGGGTGTATTGCTTCTCTGCATGGCTGTGGGTCAAAAGTGACCATAAGAAATGCAGAGGGAGTAAATGAAGCCACAGTCATTATTCTCTGAAGTTCATTATGCTTCAATTGCAGAGACAGAGAGATGCCGTGTTCTGGTAGCTTCCCATGTGCCTACACTCTCTCTGCTCCACACCCAGCTCTTTCTCTGAACACTGGCCCTAATGATGAATACTGTCCCTGACATCTGATTAATTAGAGATTACAGAGCATTTGGGGATCAAATTTATTTGCCAAGAGTTTTTGATGGAGCTAGTGTAAGATGGACTTAAGCATTTAGTTTCAAACTGTATATGTTTGTGGGTTTTTTTTTAATTTCACATTAATATCTACTTTAGAAGACTTGCAGATGTCGGTGGTCCACTTGTCGCCAAATGAAGTAGAATTGCCCTTCTGCTGTGTTTCTCAGCCAGAAAGATAAGGCTTTTTTACCTTTACATTATAAGGATATACCAGGGCCAAGTTTAGCCTAACTCATCTTCCTAGCTGTTGTATCCTTTCTGATTCCCTTCTCTTCATCAAGTGCTAATCATGCCTGTCAGTCCTGAAGATCAAGATTGCATTTTTCCCCTGTAAAAATGTGGTAGACTTCAGTATCAAAGAAAGGGAAATAGAGACACTTCTAACATTGGAGATGGCAGGTTGCTATTGTCTGCTAAAATCGGTCATCTAATTTTTTATTTATAGCTGGGAACATGGACACCCTACACCCGCCAGTGTCTCCTGCAGTTGATTATGGTTCTGTGACTAAGCTATCTCCAGTGGAATATGAGTATGATGGGTACGTGCCATCTCTGGTGCAAGGTCAGAGCAGGAGTATGCCTCCCCCTTACACTCCTTCAACTTCCCTGGCTGGAATGGAAACTACCACAGCATCCTTTGACACCACGATTGAGGGAACACCCCCAGAGTTTGCATAGGTTTCTGAACGACACTGTGATGGCCACCCTCCTCAAACACTCGACTCAGACTTTTATAGAAAGTGTAATGAATTTCTTTTTTTTTTTTAAGTTTTGTTAGCTCCCACATCAAGGATCCAGAAAACGAGCAAAAATAAACCACAAGATAGGAATGAAGTAATGAAATAAAAAGCATAATTAAGAAAACTGAGGAGAAAAAAAATTGAGTAAAATTAATGAAACAAAGAACTGGTTCTTGAAAATTAAAAAAAGACACAAATTATCGCTATCAAGATCAAAAATCCCAGGTCTCACTAAAACCTTGCAAATATCGAACAGGTGTTTGTTATGACAAAGTACACACATAAATTTGACAACTGAGATGAAATGGAACAATTCCTTGAAAAGTACAAGCTACCATAACTCACTGTAAACTGCAAAAAAAAAAAAAAAATGAAATCAGGCGCCTGGGTGGCTCAGTTGGTTAAGCATCTGACTTTGGCTCAGGTCATGATCTCATGATTCTTGGGTTCGAGCCCCGCGTCAGGCTCTGTGCTGACAGCTAGCTCACAGCCTGAAGCCTGCTTCAGGTTCTGTATCTCCCTCTCTTTCTCTCTGACCCTCACCTACTCATGCTCTCTCTCTCTCTCTCTCTCTCTCAGAAATAAATAAAACATCAAAAAAAAATGAAATCAAAGATCTAAACTGGAGAGACATTCCATGTTCATGGATTGGAAGATTCTACATATTCAAGATGTTAATTTTCTCCAAATGTATACACAAATTTAATTAACATCATCCCCAATTTCAACAAGAATCTTATAGGTTAAGTCGTTGCTCATTTAAATGGAAAGGCAAAGGATCTAGAATAGCTGTAAATTTTTTGAAAAATAATTTCGTGGGAAAAATCAAGCTACTCAATTTCAACAATTTGTTTATCTACAGTAATCATAACTGTGTGGTTTTGGTAGAGGAACAGGCATATCAATAAAGGAATAAAATAAGAAAAAAAGTGTAATGAATTTCAATATTCTGTTATCTACTGTTTTGGGGGAACTCTGTCATATAAGTTTAATATGTCTTAACTAAATCAGAAGGTAGAGCCCCCATTTTGGTAGATGACATAAAAAAGCCTGAATGAAATTATATTGCGTCTTAAGGTCCAAAATATAAATTTAAAAAGCTTATGATAATAAAACCTTATTTTAAGGAAATATGCTTACATAGAAACAGACAGAAGTATTAAGAAAGAAAAATTTCAGGATGTTTTACAAAATTAGGAATCAAAAACTATACAGCTTGCAGGCCAATCAGGCCCACTGTCTGTTTTTGTAAATAAAGTTATATTGGAACATGGCTTCATTTATGCATTTATGAATTATCTGTGGCCACCTTCACACTACAGTGTTGGAGTTGAATAATTGTATACAAAGTCTAAAATTTTACTATCTGGTTCTTTATACAAAACATTTGTTGCCCCCTGCTTTAAATGAACTGAGAATTTTGGCTCAGAAAAGTCTTATCTCTGGAAATGAAAAAAAAATAAACTTTAGTAGTAAATAAGGAGTACTTGAAGGTGTTTTTCAAGAAGATCAAAGTTTTGAAAGCCAAGCTAGAGATGCATAAAAGGGAAATAGGTACCTGAAGTTCATTTATTTAGAGACGACACTAGAAAAGTATGAAGCAGTTTGGTGGTTATTAGAGTAGGGAAAGTTGTTGAGTCCAAAGAAACGAAGGACCTGTGTTTCTCAGCAAGAAATACAAGCTTTTAATGGCCTTCATCTTATAAGGATATACCAGGGCCAATATCCCAAGGATAAGAATAAAATCACTTTTTTTGGAGGAATGTAAAATCCAGGAAATTTTTGAAAACTTCTCTAAGGATGGAAAGAGGGGCACCTGGGTGGCTCAGTCGGTTAAGTGTCCGACTTTGGCTCAGGTCATGACCTCACAGTTTGTGGGTTTGAGCCCTGCATTGGGTTCTGTGCTGTCAGCTCAGAGCCTGGAGCCTGCTTCAGATTCTGAGTCTCCTTCTCTCTCCTCCTTCTCCCACTCATGCTTTGTCTCTCTCTCTCAAAAATAAAATAAACATTAAAAAAAAGTTAAAGATGGAAAGAGTTCCCATGATATAATAAATGGAGGAATCATAACTGCCAATCAAATAGATAAAATAGAAATATGTGCCTGTGTATGCATTTGTAATATCCATATCCTCTGTCTATCATCTATCTATTTACCTACTTACTTACATTGTCTACTATTTCTAAATGTATTCACCAAGAAGGCCTAGTAACAATACAAACAACCAGAACCCAGATGATCTTTAAATATTCCATGTATACATAGCATACATACACAAGAGCGCACAGAACAAAAATGCACAGCTTAATGATTTAGCAAAAGCGATATACTAGATAATCATGGAAAGTTGAAAAAGTAAAATATTGCTGGGACCCCAACAATCCTCCACATGGACTCTCCCACCCAAAGCTAACCATTCTATGATTTTTATAGTAACTACTTTCTTTTCTTTCTTTATATTTTTCCTCTCGTGCAAGCACTCCTAAGTGTAACAGTTTAGTCTTGTCAGTTTTGAGAGATTTTTACAAGTGGAATAATGCGGAATAATGCAGTCTTTTGCTGGTTTGTTTTTGATTTCTCTTGCTCAATAATATGTGAGATTCCTTCATGAAGCTGATTGCAACTGTAGCTAGTTTATTGATGTATAGGTGTTCATTTATGTATATTTCATGTTATTTTTCATAATAATGTTGAGGGACATTTGGATATTATCCAGTCTGGGCTATTACAAATAAGGTGACATAAACATATTTGGACATGTCTTTTGGTGATATTTGTCCTCATTGTTAAGTATACAAACTTTGAGTGGAAATGCTGGGATATTGGCTAAGTGCATCCGGGGGATATCTAGAATGACATCTTTATAAGGAAAGTATATTCATGCATAAAACTAAAAGTAAGACACAATAGCATGGAAATAATTCTACTGGAAAATGTGTAAGTTACTTCCCTTGGATCTTACAAATGTCTCCTTTTGTAATGAAGTAATACAATGTAATTAAATATAAACTTGAATTCAGTTGATCTCCTTACACATTTACATATTTGGAAATAGAATTTAAGAAAAGATGGGTGAAACTACCATCAGAGTTGCCAAAATAACCTATCCAGGATTCTAAAACAGCTGCTCAGAAAGAACCCTACCACCTGCCGCTTTTGTAACTTTATCACTGGAACTCATTTCATTGCTTTCATAGAGGTTTCAGATGTCTGTTTTTAGAAATAAGCCCACTTTACTTGGCATAGCCTCACTGTACATATATTACATTATCCACTCTTCCAAGCAGTGAGTATCTTCCCCTTCCTTCTCCCTCAGCCTGAATACAACAGAGGAAGAGTAATCCCATATATTTAAAATGCAGGTTATATATTCAGGTTAAATGTTTTATACTGTTTAACTTCTCTACTACTGAGAGAGAACCTCATGAAAGAAAGCTACGCAAGAGAAGGTTTATAGGAAAGATGGCTCATATCATTCTCTTCTGGGCCAGCCAGTGCTCCTTGCAGTAATACATCATTGATTTAGTACTTAGAGCTTGCCCAGTGTTGTGCTCAATGATCTTGACAACAAACTTACTACATCTTACAATGTCCTTATGAAGTTGACATTGTCATAATTACTGTCTCCTAGATAAGGAAACAGAGACTCACAGATTTTGTGAATCACCCAAGTCAATATAAAATCTGTGTACTTAGCCATAATACTGTCACTCTAGTCAGTGCCTTTAACATTCACTTCAGCAACTCATTCACTTCAGCAACTCTGTCCCTCAGGCTTGATAATCTGTGGATGATTTTCTATAATGGCTTAGTATTTGCACCTTTCACCCGCCAGCCAGTCCCATCAAAAACACTTCTCATTTTATGGCATGACTTCCTACTGGGGAAAATACTCTACTCAGGGTGGGAACTGGGAGAGTTGGCGATATGAGAATCTACGTGTGAGAAGAGCCAGGGTAAGAATGAGATGAGAAGAATTTTTAGAAATGTAATTTGATTAAAAAAAAAAAAAAGACCAAAAAGATATTCTAAACTGTTCCCCATTGGAGATATTCCCCCACTTCAATACCCCTTTCCCTGGCAGATTAGAATCTTAACCACACCGAGAATGCATCCCTATTTATTTCTATTGTTACCTCTACCATGAGATTGTTCCTTCACATTCTAAATCTTACTCCTAGAAGCAATATATATAGTATATATATATAGAAGCAATATATATATATATATATATGTATATAAATTTATAGTATATACACATTGCTTTACCAAAAATCATTCTTCAAATCCTTATTTCTGCAAAAATAGTACAGGGGTGGAATCCCAGAGAAGTTTGTGGGGGCCAAGCTGGATCAGCATAGGGTACATCTTTTATTATTGATTGACTGTTAGATCCAAAAATACATATGAGAACACAGAAGATAAAAGAAGACAAGTCCCAGGATACAGAGAAGAGGCTAGGAAAGAGATCACTACTATTAAATGTGATACATACTTGGTGAACTACCTTCACAATTATTATATAAACCTAATAATACTATACTCCATGGGTTAAATCATAAGCAAATTTTTGATTGAAGTTCTCATTGTCATGTATTTTATTATTTTCCGAAAGGATGCTGGTAGGAAGTTTAATGTTGCTAATGGTTGGATCATCAGAATAATAACAAATTTGGAATAGAATTAACTTCTTTGGTTACAACTGAGTTCTGTTACAACTAAAGAGTTTTAGGAAGATGCAGGGCAGCATATCATAATGGCAGCGCGTTGGCTCTGGAATGAAACCCGCCTGGCTCAAATCCACATTTTTAATACAAATTCATTAACAAGTGTGTGCCCTTGAATGAATTACTTAATTGTCCTGGCCTTCAGTTACTACATATGCAAAATGGGTACTGTGAGAATATGACCTCACTGCATTTGTAATGCTAGGAAGCAACATATGAAAGGTACTTCACACAGCATCTGACATGTGATAAGAACTCAAGAAAATTAGAGTGTCAACATCAACTTGGGTAGGATATATAACAAAGAGCTGTGGCTTATCCCATGTAGTCACGCAGAATCGCCTATGTCCACTTTCTACAAAGTGGAAAGACTGAATTAACAATTGATGGGAAGTTTCAAGGTCAACAAGCCTTTGTAAACCACTCCGTGCCATTGGTTGTTTTTACCAGAAATAAAACAACTTATGGATAGAAATGAAAAATGTATCAAATGGCCTGAAAGCAGCAATAATTCAATAAAAAAATAAAAAGTGAGGCTGAGTAGTTTATAATTATCAGTTACTAAGTTAAAACTCATTACATTCAAGGGCCTCAGGGGAAATTATTTCAGATTAGGAAAGGACCATAAAACTCTTGGAGAGAGAAAAAGATAAAATTAAGATAAGCAATTATATAAAGGTTTTTCCATTTTCGTTCTGGTGCTTCTGGTCTATGTAATCATTTTGTATTATTGGATTTCCATTAATTCTATTCCCAAATAAGTCTCCCTGAGAAGCTTACTGAGTTATTTCTAGTGTTAAATGCATGGAGACTTTGAAGTATTGTCAAGAAAAGCTTCAATTTTCTTTTAAATATAACCTTAACAATTATTGAGTCCCCTTTATTTTATTTATTTTTTTAAAAAATTTTTTTAAATGTTTTATTTATTTCTAGGAGAGGGAAAGAGAGACAGCGTGAGCAGGGGAGGGTCAGAGAGAGAGGGAGTCACAGACTGAAACAGGCTCCAGGCTCCGAGCTGGCAGTCAGCACAGAGCCCGACGCGGGGCTCGAACCCACCAACCGTGAGATCATGACCTAAGCGAAAGTCGGACGCTCAACCGACTAAGCCACCCAGGCGCCCCTATTGAGTCCCCTTTAAACACTAAACATTCAAACGCTATAAATGAAAGGCGATAAAAGCAGACATGATTTGAGACCATCTTAAAATGATCCACAATCTGAAAGCGAACTAGAAACCTCACAGCGTTTAACTTAATGTTTAAAAACAATGAAATGTGTTTGTATTGTCATTGTTTAAAGAAATGAACAAGTTTAGTCATACCATAAAATTTTACTTTCAATGTGGAAGATTTCTACACTATCTGTGCTAATGACGGTGGTCTTCCTGAAGTAAGATTCATGCACTTTTAGTCAAAATATCAGCTTTTAGTCAAAGTTCCTTTGTCACTAAGGAGTTTCAGAATAGGATTGAAATGGACAAAAGAATTAAAACAAGGCCAGAAAATCTATTTGATTTATGTCATAAGTCTCAATGTCAGAATTTTCTAGGCCGTAATCAAATTGTTCTTGTACACTTCAATGGTAATACTGTCAAATGAAATTGAGAAAGTGGCCTATTGATCTTCAATGTCCATGCCATTGTCTGATTTTATTTTGTAAATACCTCATATTGTATGACATGATGTATGTACATAAAATCTGGGTTTTGCTTATTCTATTATTTTTTAAAGAATTTTTATTAGAACTAGTTTTATCTAAATGCCATTTGATGTCTTATAATTTTTAAAAAATTATGCTTCTCAGAAGTCTTTTAAATTCACACTGCCATGAATATGACTTTTATTCTGATTGTCTTTGGAAAACTCCAGGATAAGGACTTAGAGGTAAAGTTAAGGTCTAAATGTTCTTTTTCATAAGTTTTTATGCTTTAAGTCTACCATACTTTGTATGCCTTAATGTAGATGATAAAGACTATAAAAGATTCAGAAAAAACACACAGAATTCTATAATAATCAATCAATCAATCAATTAATTAATCTGGGGGAGAGAGAGACATCATGAGTGGTGGAGGGGCAGAAAGAGAGGGAGAAAGAGTGAATCCCAAGCTCCATCTCCTGACTGGGAGATCATGACCTGAGATAAAGTCAAGAGTTGGATGCTTAACTGATTGAGCCACCCAGGAGCCTCATTCTTAATTGATTTTTAAGGTTTGAGAGTTAACAACTAACCTTCATGAGACCAAAGATCTGCATGACTTCTTCAATGGAGTATCTCTAACCTTTGCCTAGAATAGTATCTAACACAGAGTGAGACCTTCACCACATGTCTGGTGTGTGAAGGAATTAATTCTGCAAGTATCACCTAAAACATGATTAACCTGATTTGTTTGGTGATATGCATAAACCACAAAGAGCAAACAAATTTAGTAAATCAGTATAATTGAGTGTATATATATATATATATAATTATCCCTTTGTCTGTATAATCCCAGTTCCCAATATCCGAAGGTGAATTATCTGTTTTACTGATGATGCCCAAGAGAGCTGGACCCAGGCAATTCAGATACATCAGTTCTTGTCTGTTATAGTGGTCCAGGAATATCAGAGGGTCTCAGAACAGATTCTTGTTCACCTGATTCTTGTTTGTTTGTTTTTTCCTTCTCTTCTATTTCTCTTCCTACAGCTAGATTACGTACAAAAAAGACTTTAGTCTACCTAGACTCTCACACATCCTATCTACTTCATATATAATTGGTTAATTGGATATCCTGATTGGTTAATAGGATAGTTCCTCTGTGCATAAATGTCTTGCCTCTGCTTACTAGAATCCCAATCCCAGAGTCATCTGACTCAAAGAGAAAAACAGATAACTAACTTGCTGTAGCAAGTATAGGAGGGAAAGAGATACCCTTTGTAAAATCTCCAAAAAAATCTAATCTGCAAAAGTAGTGAGAACTCAGACAAAATAACAAAGATTCTTTGTGGTAAGACTTTGTTGAAATCTAAGCACTTCCAGATAAATAAATACACTTTCAAACTCTTCTGTCTCCTAGGCTTATCCTGAGCCAGGATGACAGGACTCAAGTCTATTGGTTTTATTTTATTTTTTCTGTTCCTTTTCAAAATATAACCTTTCAATCATAACAGGAGGGGCAAAATGGCCAGCCACTTCTTGCACTGTAAAGATATTATGTGATAATAAGTTCTATCTGTATTTGAAAGATGACTCAAATTGAGCTTTTTGAAAGAGGGGAGAACCTACTGAAGTATTGACTATTCCTGAGAAGGAAAGAAAAGAAAAGCTATCTCCAGGAAGGTTTTTTTTTAGTATATTTGCTGCTGAAGTGAGGACTCCAGGAAGTTGATCCCAAGTTCATTCATTAGGAGATGAAGGTGATAGGTGACCCCCTGTGTGATATATAGGAAGCTGGGTAAAAACTCTGCAGGGGCTTTACTCAGAAGGCACAGGAAACAGGAGAAGTAGTTGAGATGTAGCTAAAAATTCAGCTATATTTGCAGCACTTGTCAAAAGTAGTGATAAAATAGAATTCATAATAATAATAATAATAGAAGTAAAGTATTGTAATATACAGCACTATAATGAACTTTAGTGAATCATTACATTGTCTCTGGGGAGATGTATGCCTCAAATGTTTACAAACAAATGAAAGTACCTGTATTTATCTTTTCTAACACCTGCACTGAAGAAATCTATGCTCAGAGGAAAGAGAATGATATTTTATTTTGGAATTGCTTCATTCTAATTAGGGTTTTTGTTGTGTTTTGTTCTCTTAGTTTTGATGCTGAAAAGCTGTTTGAAGTGAGAAGGGCTGAGAATTAAGACTCAGAAAAAGCATCTATGACAAACAACCACAACTGAAAAATTTTGCCAGGTCAACTTTATCCCTTCTTCTGAGAGCTGTTTGGTATCTAAATTTTAAGGGGTCCGATTTTTCAATTCCCTTTTGTTTAACTGCCTTGTGTGTCCTTTTGGGCTCTGGAAGTGAAGTCTAAGATCAAGCTGAGTGCGCCGAATGTCCATGAGTGAGTGCTCTTGGAAACTTAACACCTGTGGAACGGAATGGAGGAACAATGCAAACACTTAGTTGGAATTGATTTAGTTGTGAGCGTGGACAGTCCCGGGGTCTCTAGAAATCTGAAAGTAGAGGTAGTATTTTGTGAAGTATCTTGTGGAGACAAGAGATTAGGACATTTAGGTTATAGCTTAATTTGTCTTATTTGGGTCCAAATCCTGAAGAGAATGAGTGAAGAAAGATACAGTGTTGGTTTTATCTTTGGAGTAACTTTTAACCTAATCAAGTCTTATCTTGATTGCTAATCATCCAATCCCAGCCACCAATGGTCCAAACCCAGACCATTCCAAAAGCTGTGCTCATGGCTTTCATTCCTGCTCTTCTGGAGTCTATTATCCAAACTGCAACAGAATGATCCTCTTAGAATATAAATCAGAAAAGGAGGATACTCTCCTATCTCTCCATGGCTTCCCATCACACTGAAAATCTAAGTCTTTAGCATCTTCCAACCGCATTTTCTACCATCCCCTCTCTGTCCCTGTATGCCAGCTACAGTAGTCTCACTGATTGTAGCAGGTAGGGTGGGTTAGCACTCAGTGCAGGTTCCTACTTTCCTTTACTGTCCTTAGCACCAATATCATGACCTTCTCGAAGTAATAGGGTAATGATGTTTTCATCTCCGACTAACAACAGGTTCTCATCTGTGACTATTCTTTAGCTCCCATTCATCGGTGGGATTGTTTATTTGTTGATACCCTGTGGTGTCCTGTTACTTCTGTAAAATGAATATAATGGAGGCACGCTGATTTATTTTAAAATTATAGAACACTTAACTGTAATGGAAAGACCATGGACTTTCAGCAGGATACAGCAGCCAAATGGGAATTTGGGTCATCTCCTTTGGGGAAGAGGTACAACTATATTCTATGTGGGGGGGAAAAGTTGTGCATAAACCTTTGGTGAACAAAGAGGTAAAGCATGGTGGAGAGAGATAGCTGTCCACCAGAAATTTGTATTTGCCTTTCCACCATGTGGAGTTATTGATTACTGACTGTCCAGTCAGGTACAGCATTTCATAGATTTTATCCAGCTAGGTCAAGTCAGTGACTGATTTTGACCAAGAGAATACAGGAGAAATAGAAATTACATTATCCAATTGCAAGTCTAGGTCATATAAATCTCTACGTTAATACTCTTTCATGCTCATATTTACTTTTAACTAGTTAGCATGAAGATGACCTCAAGAATAACCTATGCAGTGACCAACACAGAAGCTATTTGTTGAAGGGAGAAGAGCCTCCATCTCCCTGGATCTCATAAAACAGGACCACTCCCCACCTCAAGGGGCAGCTAATAAACTTGTCCAGTATTGTTACAGGCGCAAAACTTAAACATCTACTTGTTGAAGTCACTCTACAATTTTTAGTTATTTAGCCACTCTATTATTGTTACAGTAGCAAACTATTAATAGCTAAATATCCCACAAATGATCAGCACTGTCCCAAGCTAATGCAACCCTCTGCCCCTAACAAGTTGGAATCTGATGACAGTTATCCCTTTCAGAAGAGCTACATTGGGTGTAGAAGCCCCTTTGGCAAGTCCAGACAAGAGGTCTGGTTATCTCAAAGTATACCAAAGAAAATCACAGAATCTCAAAGCATGGTATATCAGGCCTGATCTTCAGCTAATCCTATTGTCCAAATTTAACTTACAGCCTGATTTCAATAAAAAGACAAGTAGAGATTACTTTTGTTCTTATATGCCTTGAAGGTATTTATGGCCAAACTTGATCAATAACAAAATAAGTGGATAAATATTGCACATGTCATCTAACCAAAGGGTCCTTTTAGAAGCTTAGATTTTAGAGTTAGATGAACCTTTAGTGACCATATGGTTTGTTTCACAGTTAAAAATACTGAAGCCCAGAGGTAAAATAACTTTTTAAGGTCATTGAGCTAGTAATTACCACACTATCTAACGTTAAAAGCAATGTCCTGGAAAATTCAGCTGTAAATTGATCTCCACAATGTTCCCTTGTGTTAATATCAATTTAGCAAAATAATTTATCAAGAATTGTAAATGGCCTTAATAACAATGGGATGACTGGATTTCAGAGGTCAATTCAGAGGATATCCTGCTCTGCGTCATCCGGGACTTTAGGGTTCTTGATATAACTTTAGCAGTCCCGAGTAAACTATAATTCTAGTCCCTCTCACTTCCCTTATTCATGTTTTATGGGGTGTAATTTATTTACAAAAGCACCAGAGACCTTCTAAATTGCTGTTTAGAATCACTACACAAGGAAAACATAGAGAGCGATGTGATCAAAATGTCCAGCACAGTGTTGGCACAGAGTAAACACTCAATTTATATTGTTTTAATAATTGTTGAAGGAAAAACAAGGCCACAAAGCTTGATTCAGGAGCCTCGTAAGGGTGCCTGAGTGGCTCAGTTCGTTGAGCATCTGACTCTTGAATTCAGCTCAGGTCATGGTCCCAAGGTTGTGGGATCTGATCCCTCTTCCCGATCTCTCTCTCTGCTGCTCCTCCTCACTCACACACTTCTTCACATGCTCCCTCTCTCTCTCTCTCTCTCTCTCTCTCTCTCTGCAAAAAATCAAATTAAGTTAAAAAATATATGCAGAGGCCTTGTACTACAAGCTGATCTCAACTCTGTACGAATACTGACCCATACACCCCTAAGGCAAAGGGAATGCCATGAAAAGAGACAACCCTTCTTCAAGACAAAACAATGCACATTTTTTTCGAGTTAAGAAAAATTAAAGGCCCTTTAGAAGGTTATTCATTTTGTGGGCTTACATTAAACCTACTATCCTCATGAGAAAACTATAAATCTCCACACCTAAAATTTTTATTTTGTCTTCTTTTGACAGAGTCCAGATTTCCCAAGGGAATTTAATTCTGCAAATTCACAAGAAAATTCTGAAAACAACCCCCAAGTGTGGTTTGTTTCGCTGCTCAAAGTTTTACATTTTCAGATTTATTATTAGGTTTTCCAAATGCCTCGTGATTTCTTTCTGACATACTAACACTTTCGTAATCAAACCCACTAGCATATTTCTCACTTGGTACCACTGTCGAAGCTGGCAATGAAGTTAAGCCCCACACGAAGAGTAATATGCAGAGTTTCATGCGAGGGGCAAGGAGACGGAGATGATGACCAGATACCTTCACTGACATGATGATAGTGCCCTAAATAAACAACTTGATCGCCCACTACCACAAGCACACTCAAAAATTCAGAGAATCGGGGCGCCTGGGTGGCTTAGTCGGTTAAGCGTCCGACTTTCGCTTGGGTCACGATCTCGCGGTTCGTGGGTTCGAGCCCCGCGTCGGGCTCTGTGCTGACTGCCAGCTCAGAGCCTGGAGCCCGTTTCAGTCTGTGACTCCCTCTCTCTCTGACCCTCCCCTGCTCACGCTGTCTCTCTCTCTCTCTCTCCTAGAAATTAAAAAAAAAAAAAAATTCAGAGAATCCAGAGAAAGGCATGATGTCCCTGGGGCCATTGTGTTGTATTTAGTGATTTCGTCATGCATGGGAAATTTAGGTACATCCCCAAATGCTGATATAATAATGGCAAGGTGGAAAGAAATCCAAGAGGAGGCAATTTGTTGGTTTCAATGTGTAAGGTCTGTTGACTTAGCCTTTGGGTGGCTCTAAACAGGAACGCATGCAATGGAGGGAAAAATACACATGTCAATTTTGCTCACTTAACGTTTGCTGTTTGATATACCGTCAGGTCTGGTCGTGAAGCTCTATTTATATTTTTCAATGCCTGTGAGCTTCATGTTTTGGAAATCTTTAAAATATTTTTAATCAGTGCTCTGAAAATCATTTTAGATAACCACATAAATCAAAACGAAGAACTGGCTTCAAGGCCATTGTCTATCAGACGTAGCCTCTGACATATTCAAGGCTATCAATTTTAATACTTGAGGAAACTTGGCTAGGTTCCTTTTTGGTTGTGAAGCAGAATATCTAGTCAATAAATAATCGAATACACTCAAGAGCTAACAAGCAGAAAAATGTTAAGTGAACAATACCATTGGTAGAATAACAAATGGTGAGCAACTTTCTTCTTATTTTTGCCTCACCTGGAAAATATCACTGCTGTTCAGGGAAGAAGGGAAAGATGTGTGTATTTTATTTTTAATTATACATGAAATATATAACTCTAGTAAAATTGCCAAAGTACTATGTTTTCGGAATCTCATGAAAATCCTTCCTTTGGGGACATCTGGGTGGCTCAGTCAGCTAAGCGTCCGACTCCAGCTCAGGTCATGATCTCGCGGTTCGTGGGTTTGAGCCCCGCGTCGGGCTCTGTGCTGACAGCTAGCTCAGAGCCTGGAACCTGTTTCGGATTCTGTGTCTCCCTCTCTCTCTGACCCTCCCCTGCTCATGCTGTCTCTCTCTCTCTCAAAAATAAAAACATTTTTTAAAAAATCCTTCCTTTGTATTTGACTTGACTAAAAAAACATCTGTAACCACCTTTATGTTTAAAAACAATATCAAAGCATAGAAATAGCTGACCTCAAACATTAATATCTTCCTATTTCTTCCCTCTCTTTTCTTTCTTTCTTTCTTATCCTTCCTTCCTTTTTCGTTTCCTTCCTTCCTTCCCTTTCCTGATTAGGAACCACTAGAATAAAGTGGGGTTATGTTTAGGCAGGCTTCAGTTATGACAATACATAAAATGTAAATCAGCAGCAGAGGGAGAATTACAGTTGCCAAATCTAGCAAAACTCCATTAAAAAATCCTCTGAGCTTCGTTTTCCCTGCTGAGGTGATATTTATCAGAGCATGATCTCATCCTTCGTCTTCTTCCTCTGAGTTTCTTAAAACAGCACCTCGTTGCTGCAACACTAGTCTCAATTTCCAGGGCTGGGAATTTTCTTTCTCATATGGATTAGTTCACCCTTGTCTTCTGACTTTTTAAAGTCAAAAGAACTACGTTAAATTGACCCGTTCGGAAGCCCAGAACTGAACAAGGCACAGTGTCCTTTTTAGAAGGCAAGGGCAGGCAAAGGCCATGTTTAGACCCCTACCCGGCTTCCACACATAGCTCTGCTTTGTAGCTTCTCATCATATGAGCAAAAGCTTTGAAATCAGTCAAACGAAGAACTAATCTTCTTCTGCCGCAGTTGCCTAACCTGTTCAATTTGGGTTTTAGCTGACTCTGTTTTAATTTATAAACTAGGTTGCAACAGATATAAAATTAAACAAGTCCTAACATATTTAAGTCACTGTACATATTCTTTGTCCTCTTTGGAAACAAAAAGGCAGACATTCTTCTCTTCAATTTGTAGTCTATTCAAAAATCTTACGAGGAATCCTGAAATAATTCATTTATACGATTAACTACGATCCATTTACTGACACAAGACAAGCCTGCCTTAACCCGCAAAGCAGCTTTTGAAATATTGCTACATTCCGAAGTTGAAGCTCATGAACTTTTGGTGGGAGTACCTAGGACACTATTTTCCTGAACCTCGATTTTTTCATCTCTCACGGGGTATGAGAGGGATTGGCATTGGCTGGAGAAAGTCAAATTGCTTCCATAAAAGCTGGCATGCCCTGCAGTGAAACAACGAAGGAATTGGAAAGGCCGGTGTTCTCATAAGGATTCTTTTAAAACTCTCTTCTGGAATTCAGCAAATACTGATGACATAGTGGGCTGGGCTGGGCCCTGTGTCATCGGGCAGTGGTGCGAAGACTCTGTCCCAGCCAGTCACATGTTGGAACCAAAAGCTTAAGGTTCAGACATTTTGGGAGGTTTCATAAACCTGTCGTAACTTAAGGGGTACCTGGGTGGGTGAGTCAGTTAAGCGTCTGCCTTCAGCTCAGGTCATTATCTCTCTGTTCAAGGGTTTGAGCCCTGTGTTGGGTTCTGTACCGACAGCTCAGAACCTGGAGCCTGCTTTGGATTCTGTGTCTCCCTTTCTTTCTTCCCCTCCCCACCTCGCGTGCTGTCTCTCTCTCTCTCTCTCTCTCTCTCTCAAAATTAAATAAATATTAAAAAAAAAAAAAAACCTTTGGTAACTTGACATCGGTGATGGTGGGTGTATTTACACCAATAAAATAAGAATATGATACAAATCAGGGTTCTCACACTCCAGAACAGGTTTATCAGGACACCATTGACTCATCTTTCAAAAATCTTAGCCTTGTGGATAGCCCAACAGACTCAGATCAATTCAGTAAAACAAATGCTAAAATAAAGGACCCACTAGACAAGCATAGGGATAAGATAAATTTTAATCCTGTTTTCCACTTTGATATCAATACTTATGTATTCATTTCATAATGTATTCTATTCAATTCTTTGAAACGCTTCTGGAATTTCCTCTTATTCCATTTTAATCTGTGGTAAGAAGACCTGACATCAAACGAACACAGCAACTATTAGACGAAGTAAAATAAACTTTTTAAAAAAATAAAATAAATTGTTTAAGTAAGTGGAAAATCTTTGATCATTCTTAGTGCAACTCTGAGGTGTTACAATAACGAAGCCTGTTGTGTGTGTGCACACCTGAACTTACACACCCAAGTGCGCTTTGCCAAACGTGGGTAGCTCTCGAATTCTCCTTGTTGTTAACTTAACAGTATCACCCGCTATCAAAGTGGATTAACCACGCTTCCTTCCATTATCATCCTCTCTTCTTTTATCAGCAGAGAGCAATTCCAGCCACGCTCTTCAGCCCTAGGTCCCTCTCTCTGCCTTGCTTTTGAGCTGATTGTATTGGTGCTGATGGCGAAGACCTACAAGGAAAGAGCAGTCGTGAGACAGGCAGCAGAAAGGATGCCTTCCCTTTGCTGTCTCTTTTGTGTCCGGACCCCCTCCGAGCTGTCAATTCTGCATTAACGCACAAAGGTTGTGGTGAGAAGTGTGTTGAAAATTGTTCTGCAGGGAAGTGACAGGTAGGAGAGAAGAACTGCCTTCCACGCCGTAGTCACAAGCGAAAGTAACAGGTTGCTGCCATCTTTCTTCAGTGCCTTGAATGTAACACGATGGGAAATGTGGTTAGACACGGTGGTTAGGAACTGGGGTCCTTCCTATTTCAAGCAGCTAATGAACTAGTTGGACTTAGCTGGCCAAAGAACCTACCCACTGTATACGTTTCTGCTAAATGCAAAGAGGTTGTTTGAATAAGGAATCAGCGCTTTTATGTAGGAGACTAGCTCAAGGCATTTGGGGATTCTTCTTTCTGCGATTATTCCAAAAACTATGCTCTTTTGCACAATATATTTACAGTGTCTCTTTTGGATTGTCTCCTGGGTCTGTCATAAATTTCATAAGGTAAGCTTCATTACTTCGTTCACACCTCATTTTTTAAATACACTCGTGCATACACAAGCTGTATTAACCAGCTTCTTCACTCATTATTTGCTTATCTTTCACTCTTTGTGATAAGCATTTGCCTTCTCAAAGGGTAAGATTTTTCCATCGTTTAGCAGCATTCATTTTAGGGGTAGGGATGATTAGTTACTTCATTTTGGTATCTATAATATTTAGTATTTACTGTGCTTAAAAATACATGCCAGGGGAAGGAAAGAGGGAAGGAAGGAAGGAAAGAGACACAGGTTATATAGTTTTCAATAAAAAGGTGAATGAGAGTTGGGTGTCATTCCCATCCTAATTTATATACAAAGCACATAGGATATTATTTCTTAAATCCTAAGTTCTACTCCAAACCCATGAAAATAATGTCTCCAACAAGTGAAGATTGGAAAACTTAATATTTAAAAGTCTCTCCAGGTGATTCTGATACCAGATATTTTGGGAACCATCATTGTTTTAATCAATGCTGACATCATTGTGTTAAGCATAATACATATATCACCTAAAATAGTTGTTGATTCAACATGAAAGGGCCTCTTTCTGGGCTCCAGGGATGAACAAGGAAAAGCCCTAGATGTCAGAGAGTTTACATTTTGTTGAGGGGTGTTTCAAATAAGGTAGTTGGAAAAGGCCATTTTGAGATGACATTTAAGTAAATACTCAAATGAAATTACTAAATCATCCATCAATCAATACAATTAACAATGTCTTAATTCTTGTAGGGTAAAATGGCTTGCATGAAAGAGTTTTACAAAACATGTTCTTTTGAGGATATAGTTTTGCTGTCATGATATGTTTGTGAAAACTGCACGAACCATTTTATTCTACCAGAGGAAATTTGATTTATTGCAGATAAACATGTATTCAGTGACAAGGCCACTTTTAAAGCACAGATGATTTTTAAAAGCCTATCAAAAAATGAAAACTACGAGTCCCTAGACTTTCAACTATGTTTCTATGACTAAAATGATAACACAAAAATAGCTCTAGCTCTAAAATTATATTGTATGAAATTATGGATGCACAAGAATCAGTTTCCTCTGAGCTTTGATAATTACATTTTAAATAGAGTACTGACATGCTGTAATTATAATATTAAAATGCTAAGATAATCAAATGCTCAAAAGGGGTATTCTGGGCTTCTAGAAGATTTGGTAAATGTCATTAAAATTCCTACTGTATTTCAATTACACCACAGGAAGACTATTATTATGTGTATGTTTCAGTTCACATCTAACTGGCAATCTTTTCTGACACAGATAAAATTATTGCCATTGTATCTATTTAATAACGTTGGCTTATAAAGTCTTTATTCCATGCAATGCCCTTAATTTTTCTTTCCCGCAGAAACCAACAAACAAAATCCTTTACTTTCACTATTTCTTCCTTTTTCCCATTTCAGAGTCACCTCTCCTTTTTCCCAAAGCCAATCAAATCACATTCCTCTCCTCTCCTACATTCTCTGAGATACTGCTCCATTAAGTGCCTCTTTCTCTTGCAGTTTTGGCTTCATTTAAATTGGATATCTTCTAGTACATAGTACCATGGGGCGCTTGGATGGTTCAGTTGGTTAAGCATCCCACTCCTGATTTCTCCTCAGATCATGATCTCATAGTCAGTGAGTTTAAACCCCAGAGAGGATTCTGTGCTGACAGTGCGGAGCCTGCTTGGGATTCTCTCTCTCCCTCTCTCTCTGTTCCTCTCCCACTTGTGCTCTCTCTCATTCTCTCTCAAAATAAATAAATAAGTAAAAACTTAACAAAGTACATGGTATCTCTATATTAAAATTACAAGCAGAGTAGGAATATAACATTGTTAAGGGCCCTGCAGCTGTTCGAATTACCATCACCTCTGTGTTCATCATGTTATCAAACTTTTTGGACAGACTGGACTGCATCCTCTGCTCAGTATTGCGTGTCTCTCATTCTCTCTTCAATCTTGTTTCTATCTTCGTTACTCCACCAGATGATTGTCTGATAGGCCACCAGTGCCCTGAGTCACTAGGAACCCATGGGTCCTGTCTATGTTTTGACTTTAATATGCACCTTGTTCTTGAAATCTCCTTCCCTAAAGTAGCAAATACATTTCTTGCTTCATTTCCTACCCCTCTGCTCCATCTCAATCTTCTTGACTGTTCTCTCTTCATTGATCATAAATTCCTTTACTTCCTCCATTTTAATATAGCTTTCCCCAACGTTCCCGTATCAGCTCCTCTGCACTCTCTTATTGATTGATTCCATTTACTGCTTTCATTAATTCAGATTTAAAGTGCCCATTGCTATTATTAAAGCTTTATTACTATCATTTAAGGATAAATATGTTTCTTGCCATCAGGAGTAGCTAGGATGCATGGACTTGGGAGTTAGAACAGACAGGGATATAGCTTACTGTGTGTAATGCTGTGCCCTAAATGTATTACTGTATTCAAGGAAGAATCTAATGATGCTACCAGGGGAGAAATGAAGAAAGAGCCTTCTGTCAATGAGACTTGCCAAATGAGGTCACCAATCATCTGGGCTATGAAGAACAAATAGAGCACTTGCCAAAATATATGAAGAAAAAGTGACCATTCCTGGAAGAAGGAAAAATGTTTATGAAAATGTAAACTCTGAATTCCATGATAAAAATATTTCACTTTACTTTTCTAGTCATATTTTTTGCCGAGGCCTCCCAGTTGCCCTTCTGCCTATCTGATGGACGTCTCCAGCAGGCCAGCTAGGCAGGCTTTCAAAATGAACACTTTCTCTGCCCTCTCTCCTCCCTTCTTCTGCATCTGCTTTCAGTTACTGACAAGCTCAGTCTCTCCATCACCTAATCATTTTTGGATATGACTTGAAGCCCATCTCATCTTCTCTCTACAATAAGTTATCCATTATTATGAAATGTTTATCTTAATGTTTAGGTCATCTATTCATTCCTTTCCTTTCCTTTCCACCATTCATTTATTTAGAAAGTACTTACAGAATGTCTCCTTGGGTACTCCTAAGGTAGCTTTCTAGAAGTACAGTAATGAACCAACCAAGAAAATTGCCTGCTGTCATGACTTGTCATTTCATAATGATCAAGTGAACAGATACAGGTATGGATACACGCTAGGCAGAAATACCATTTCTTACGCATGCTGTTCTTAGATAGCTTGGTCCGAGAAAGCAAAATGACAAGAACATAAGGAGGAACTTGAATTTAGAAGCAGGGAAGTTGATTTATGGCATGTAAGCTAGTAAGCATCTTGAAGTATGTGTGTATATGTGCATAGCAGCACTGTACTAGGCCCTGGAAATGTTATTATGAGAAGGATATATAAAACAATCATGGGGCTTTCACAAATAAATGCCAAGTATATTGCTTCTCCCAATTCTTCCTCTTTGATATTTTCCCACCAGTGCCTACTTCAAGAAAGAAGGTTTTTTTTGTTTTTTGTTTTTTTTACAAATAGTTTATTGTCAAATTAGTTTCCACATAACACTCAGTGCTCATCCCCACAAGTGTCCTCCTCCATGCCCACCCCCCCACCCACATCCATCAGTCCTCAGTTTTTGTCAGCATTCAAGAGTCTCTCATGGTTTGCCTCTCTCCCTTGTCCCCACCATTTCCCCCCTTCTTCTCCCCCTTGTTCCTCTGTCAAGTTCCTCCTAATCCTCCTATACGTGCAAACATATGATATTTGTCCTTCTCTGCCTGACTTATTTCGCTCAGCATAACACCCTCAAGGTCCATCCATGTTGCTACACATGGCCAGATTTCATTGTTTCTCATTGCCATGTAGTATTCCATGGTATAGATAAACCACTTCTTCTTGATCCATTCATCTGTTGATGGACACTTAGGCTCTTTCCATGTTTTAGCTGTTGTGGAGAGTGCTGCTATGAACATTGGGGTACATGTGCTCCTATGCCTCAGCATTTCTGTATCCCTTGGGTAAATTCCTAGCAGTGCTATTGCTGGGTCCTAGGGGAGTTCTATTGTTAGTTTCCTGAGGAACCTCCACACTGTTTTCCAGAGGGGCTGTACCAGTTTACATTCCCACCAACAGAGTAGGAGGATGCCCGTTTCTCCACATCCTCGCCAGCATCTAGAGTTCTCTGATTTGCTCATTTTAGCCACTCTGACTGGCATGAGGTGGTATCTCAGTGTGGTTTTGATTTGCATTTCCCTGCTGAGGAGGGATGCTGAGCATCGTTTCATGTGTCTGTTGGCCATCTGGATGTCCTCTTTGGAGAAGTGTCTGTTCATATCTTCTACCCATTTCTTCACTGGGTTGTTTGTGTTTCAGGCGTGTAGTCTGGTGAGTTTCTTATAGATTCTGGATATTAACCCTTTATCTGATATGTCATTTGCAACTATCTTTTCCCATTCCGTTGGTTGCCTATTAATTTTCTGGGTTGTTTCCTTGGCTGTGCAGAAGCTTTTCATCTTGATGAGGTCCCAACAGTTTATTTTTGCTCTTGATTCCCTTGCTTTTGGGGATGTGTCAAGTAAGAAGTTGCTGCGGTGGAGGTCAAGGAGGTTGTTTCCTGCTTTCTCCTCTAGGGTGTTGATAGTTTCCTGTCTTATGTTCAGGTCCTTTATCCATTTTGAGTTTATTTTTGTGCATGGTGTGAGAAAATGATCTAGTTTCATTCTTCTGCATGTTGCTGTCCAGTTCTCCCAACACCATCTGTTAAAAAGGCTGTCTTTTTTCCATTGGATATTCTTTCCTGCTTTGTCAAAGATTAGTTGGCTGTATACTTTTGGGTCCACTTCTGAGTTCTCAATTCTGTTCCATTGGTCTATGTGTCTGTTTTGTGCCAATACCATACTGTCTTGATGATGACAGCTTTGTAGTAGAGGCTAAAGTCTGGGATGGTGATCCCTCCCGTTTTGGTTTTATTTTTCAGTATTACTTTGGCTATTCGGGGTCTTTTGTGGTTCCATACAAATTTTTGGATAGTTTGTTCTAGTTTTGAGAAGCATGCTGGTGCAATTTTGATTGGAATTGCACTGAATGTGTAGAGTGCTTTAGGTAGTAATGACATCTTAACTATATTTATTCTTCCTATCCATGAGCATGGAATGTTTTTCCATTTCTTTGTGTCTTCTTCAATTTCCTTCATAGAAAGAAGTCTTGACATTTAGCAGATGCTGAAGATGTAGAAGAAATTTACACACTCACTTTAAACAGGTGAAGATTCGATAAATATACAATTCCTTTGACAATCTATGGGTAAAATGCAAGTTGAAAATATGTCATTGTTAGATGGGAACATTAATGTCGTAGAGGTTTATTACTTTTTTTTAAATCAAAAATTCAAAGTCCCAGAAGACCAGTCTAGCTTGCAAAGCTCTGAGAAAATATTTCATTACATGAATTCTGACAAGTGATCCCACAAAAATAGCACTGACTATAAGCTTTACAAAAAGTTTTTTGGAAAACAAAGTTCATTTTATGACAATTTATATAAAGAAAATAAACCCCTTCTCCATATGTGAAATCTTGGAAAATTCCTTCCCACGTCAATTTCTTCCTGTCTCCATACTAACCCACCCATTCTGTAATGCAGAGCAGAACCTTCCGTAGAAAAGATGGAAAGAGTAAGCCCTATATGTGGTGTTCCTCTTAACTTTGGACCTCAGTTTTTTCTTTAAAGGTTTATCCAGTGTTTTGGGGTTTTTTTGTGTTTTTTTTTTTTCTTATTTTAGAGTCTTGATATTTGGGGCCTAGACAACTAATCTGAATAAGTTCTACAGAGTCAAAGGGATTTCTGACACCTTGACAACAAATATGGGTGTTTGAGTCACTACTTTTCCTGAATATTAATTGTGAAATTAATTTGTGAAAGACAAATGTCAAACTTACATATACTTAATGCAAAGACCGTGGTAAAAGAGCTGAACTCTAGCTATGTAATCATACTGTAATCATAAGAAATAAAAGCCTTTAAAACATTCATAAAGAAATGCAAGTTATTTTTGAAAGGTACTGTGTATGGGTGAAATATACAAAATGTTAGAGGCCTTTAAAGAGGATTTAAGGAATGAAATGACAGAGGCGGACAGACTCAGTCAGGTGTGGAATATCCAAGAGCTTTAAAGCTTCTGCTTTAAAAGAACAAATACAACTCATTCCAATTCCATTTGAGCAGCCTCCTTTTAAAGTCGCCCCAGCAAAGAGTGTCACTTCTTTATCTGGCCAGCGGCCTGAGGGAAACCATCGGGGTCTGAGAAGAGGCATGTGCCTCAGGGCCCACTGTGTTCTTGTGTTCCAGACTGTTACCTCCTGTGTCCACACCTGAAGAAGGAGGGGCACTTGTGACACTTTGCAATTCCTATAATATCTAGCTGAGTCCCTTATACATGACATTAAGAAGCCCAGCCCAAGCGTGTTTCAGGACCGCTATTACCCGAGGATCCCAGATCCCA
Organism: Proteles cristata cristata; assembly: GCA_017311185.1. Taxonomy (NCBI): domain Eukaryota; kingdom Metazoa; phylum Chordata; class Mammalia; order Carnivora; family Hyaenidae; genus Proteles; species Proteles cristata. The sequence continues at coordinate 24,485 of JAESUZ010000882.1, forward strand.
TCTGTTTGAAATGGATTATAAATATTCTTATCTGGACATCTGGGAGGGTAGAAGCCATAGTGGCCAAATATACAACTGTAAGTTTTAATCCGGAATTAAAATGGTCCCTAGCGATCACTTAGGCCAAGTCCTTGTTTTATAAATGAGACAACTGAGGCCTAAAGTAGTAAATGATTCATTCTATAACACATAGTAAGTAAATCATATTTTAGAATTCAACCCTTTAGAGCCTATTGCACTGAATCACACTGTCTGCCACATTTTTCTTATAAATGACCTATCAAAGTGGATTCATTTCTGAAATAAGACCCTTCCAATGGCAACATTTTAAGAAACATGAAAACATTTAAATAATACAACAACACTAAAGCCCTCCGTATTATGGCCTTATGTACACAAGAGCGATGGCCAATAAAGGACAATCCTTTGCTACTGTTCTCTATTTGTAACTCAACTAGAACATTTATCATGCTGTATGTAATCATCTTTCTATTTTCCCGCACTTGGCTGCTAGTTTACCAAGGGCATGTCTTATTAATTCATAAATCCTTAATGCCTAACACAACAGCAGGTGCATAAATGAATGGATGGAGACCTGCATGAAGGCATGACAAGCCTGAGAAACAAATTGCATATGGAGATAAATCCAGGTTACAAGGAGCAGTCAAAGTCAGTCTTAAGTGCTTGCATTTGATATACCAGGATAGAGAAAGTCACTGAGGTTTTGAAATAATGAGAATACTTGATGAAAGTAATGCTTAAGAACAAATCCGGCACTCATTAGCAAAGTGGATTGAAAAGATGTAGTATCAGGAAAGCTACATGGCTCAAACTTTCTAGAATACATTCAATCTGAAGAAGGGGATTACAAAGATAAAAAGTAATCAGGTCTACAAATGCTATGGTTGCACAATACATGAAAATGTCAAAGTCCTACAAACCATTTTCTGATTCACATCTTTAAAAACACAACTCAGAAATCACTTCTTCACGGAAGCAATCTGTGGTCTCAGGGAGCGTGTCTCCACAGGTATCCCAGAAATCAGTTCCAGGTATGCCAGCACTTTAGACCTTGGGTCATCTAAAGAGCTGAGGGGAGAGAGAGACCTATGGCCAGTCACTTTGGGCTGCGAGAAGCCTTGACCATTTACTCTTACATGCTATACAAGTATCCTAATTTTTACTAGCGCATGACATGAAAAATTTCAAAAGCACAGACGAGCACTATTATTTTCCACTATGTTATCTTTTAACTCTGGATGTAATTAATTGTTGGAACAGTGCCACTTTAGGCAACAGATGAAATAGATTTGAAAAGATTACCTCTGCCTGTAATTCCAATAAACTTCAGTGGCTCGAGTTATTACAGTGAGAATTGGATACAACCTGATGCTTAAGAATGCAGAACCAACCTCTTCGGCTGTTCGAACACTTCATCATAATTTTTCTGCCCTGAGAATCTGGGATTTTTTTTTTCTTTTCAATTATGGAATTTAGATATAAAATGATGCTTTGGAATATAGGAGCATTCCTTATATTGTGGCTTTGTAAATTGCATACAGTTTTAGAACAGTATTAGAACAGTATTTAGTACTGCATATAAAATTTTGTAAATAAACATATATGTACAAAAATAGAGAGGTCCTGAAATGTTTTTACTGCTGAAATATGCAATCAAGATTTTGAGGACTATCGACTTGCATTCTTTATCCTGTATATACTGGATGAGTTTCCCCAAGGAGTTCCCTGGAGATAAAAGATAAAACTGACCAGAAATGGCTCAGTTGGAAGCAGACACAAATTGTATTTGGCTTCTTCAGTCCAATTAGTTCACACCTGCAAATGACCACTCTCATTTACCAAAGAGAATACTTTCATCCAATGATATGCATGTACTGCCTTTACTAATACTATGTACCCTCATTTATTGAATACACGATTTTTTATCAAGTACAGGTATTACATCAATAATTTGGGAGTGTCTCTTTCATTTGGACCCTTGATGTTCCCAGCTTGCTTTTAAATCTCCAGGGTTTTTTTGTTTTTCTCTTTGGTGCCAGAGATGTTATGACTGCAATTTCCTCTTTTTGTGCTGTCTTAATATTTGTTATATAATTTTCTAACTTTTTTCAGCACTAACACATAGAAGAAACTGCTGAGTGCTTTGCATTCAGCGTCTCACTTGGTTTTCCCCACCACACATGGTATACTATAATGTGCTAGAGGCTATCCACAGTTTACAAAGAAAAAGAACTGAGGCTGAGTGAGGTTTCATAATTGCCCAGAGTCATGCAATTAGCAAGTGGCAGGATAGAGGAAAAAAACAAAGTCTTTGCTTGAGCTATATAAATATTTGACTATAAAGCCCTTGTTTGAATGGTATAAATATTACTGCGAACCACCTCAGTTCTCCTAGAAACATTGAGAATTTAATATAGTGGGTGATGGAAATCCCATACTGGAAAATGTTGGGGACGTTTTGCCAAATTAGTAACTTGTATTGGGTTAAAGGCAAAGACAGATTGCTTAGTGAAGGCCTGTGGAGCAATGTGGACAGATAATCAGAAGGTCAAAGGGGAACCAATCAATAATAGCAATTGCTAGTTATAGGCACGCAGACAAATGACAAAAAACATTCATGATAATATTTCACAAGTTGTCTTGCTTTTAGCAAGTATTAACACAAGGCCATCTTCTGGAATATTTTGGGATTATGTGAGTTCATTAATCCGTTAGTATGGATAATGTTCCCTGAGTTTATACCACGTGCTGTGACTGCACTAAAAGCTGTAGCCTTGGTTGGGCACCTAGGTGGCTCCATCTGTTAAGCATCCAACTCCAGCTCAGATCATGATCTCACAGTTTGTGAATTCGAGTGTCACTTCGGGCTCTGTGCTGACAGCTCAGAGCTTGGAGCCTGCTTCGGATTCTGTGTCTTCCTCTCTCTCTGCCCCTCCCCTGCTCATGCTGTCTCTCTCTCTCGGAAAACAAAACAAAACAAAACAAAACAAAACACTAAAAAAATGAAAAAGAAGCAACGTAGGGACCTTATGGAATTAAATTTAGAACTTTGTAAGAACATGGTTTACAAAAGAAACATAACAGCAATTAGAGGGGAAAAAAAGAGTCAAAAGGAACCAGTCCAGGAGGCCCAGCACTTCTCTGTTAGGAGTTTCTGAGGAATGGGAGAAAGAAATTATGAGGAATTTAATTGGAGGCAAAAATTGCCCAAAGCTAATAAAAATGACTCTTTAGATTAAAAGGAACCATGAAATAATAAAAATAATAATAAGAAATAAAATAAATTAAAATTAAATTTAAAAAAACAAACAGTCCATACATGCTGTTACTGATAAAATTTCAAAAGACTACAGATATTGTCATTTACTTACCCAATAGATAGTCTGCTCCTTTTGACTCAGAGGAATCTGAATTATTGAGAAAATTACCTGAGGCAAGGTCCATACTCTCCCAATGACAGGAGATAAGCATACACTGTCTACTTGATCAGTGACCAAGTGAAGATGCTTCACAGTTATGGTCAATTGAATGAAATGGCGAAGGTGGTTAAATGGGGAATTTGAGGAAGGGAATTTCTTTCTGATCAAGGGAAAGAGAGAAAGAGAGGAGGAGAAGGAGAAAGAGGAAGACAAAGACATGGAAGAAGATGATGGAAGAGACAGAGTAGGAACATGAAGAGAAGAGGAGGAGGAGAGGTCCATGAAGGTCATGATGCTTAATGTTGCTGCAGTGAACCGACCCTCCTAAGGTTAGAACCTTAGAGAACTCAGAAAAGCTAGTTGAGAACCTTCAATTCAGAAACACCTGTCTTCATATTTTGTTTTACATGAGAAATACAATCATCTCGTTCTGTTAATTTAGTCCCCAAATAACCTAAATAAAAAGTTCAACCAAGACTTAAGGGAAGCTCCAAAAGTTTTGGGAGTGTATCTCCAAAAGGCTTTAGACTGAGATGGACATGAAACTTCTATTCGGGATCACTAAGTACTTGATGACAATAAAATAACATCCCCAAAGTTTTGAGATACATGGCTGTGACACAGATTGGATAGCTTTGCTAAACCATCAAGTATGAAGGTATTCAAACTTTTTTATCTCTCCCACATCATTCTTGACATAATTACATGAGAACATTTACTGGCAAAATGAAAAAGTAACTTAAGACGTGAAGAAGCCAGATCTAAAATGGTTGAGGAGGGGCATGGGAGGGGGCGTTGGGAAACCCTATATGACAGCTACTCGCCAGTCGTGAAAAGCAGTCTGTGCAAAAATGACATTTGTGAAGGAGCTGCATAATCCTAGTGGTGTAATAAGAAAAAACAACAACAACATGTATTTCTTCTCTCAATGAGATTAAAATAAGACATTAGAAATTCCAGGAATAACAAAAATATTCCGAAAAATCCTGATCCAAGTAAGAAGCAATGTGGCATGATTTCTACTGGATAATGAAGTTGAAGGTAAATGGATGTCATTCTACCTTGGTGTTTCTATTTTCTTTTTTAATGTTATATTTCTAAGATAGAGAAACAGTGTGAGCAGGGGAGGATCAGAGAGAGGGAGACACAGAATCTGAAACAGGCTCCAGGATCTGAGCTGGTTGTCAGCACAGAGCCCGACAAGGGGCTCGAACCCACGAACTGTGAGATCATGACCTGAGCCAAAGTCGGACGCTTAACCGACTGAGCCACCCAGATGCCTCTACCTTGGTGCTTTTAAGATTCTCCTTGAAGAACACAGAAGTTGCTACCTGGCTCTTCAGCGGATTTTGGTGTATAGTATTTAAAAACTTGTCTTTTGGTTTTCGTTTTTCAGAGTAAGCCTGGAGAGCCCATGGTTTCCTCAATTTAGAGCTATTGACATTGGGGCAAAATAATTCTTTGCTGTGGTAGACGGTCCTGTTCATTGTAGGACAATTAACAGCATCCCTGGCCTGTACTCAATGGAAGCCCTTGGGACACCAGTCGTGACAATCTCACATGTCTCATTCGTTGCAAAATGTCCTTTCACAAGGAGGTGCCAGATTTGCTCTTGGTTGTGAAAGTACTTTTTAAAAACCTAAAATACTACAAAAATGTTATAAACTTTGAGTATATAGCACTAGAAGTACAGATGAGAAAAGCTGAGTGATGGTGTGTTGGAAAGAAGAGGTAGATGGAAGTAGAAGGAAGTCATCTCTTCTCTCGCCACCCCCACCCCCACCGAGTGACTAGAAGCACCCCTGGCACAAGCCTACTGAGGATTTGCCCACTTCTCTGGGTGCGGCTTCTAGAGTGTGCTGGTCTACAGGCGGAACCCACCAGGCCACAGGCTGACCGGCAGGGATTAGGATGGACCCATTTCTTCTCATACAGGAGGAAATTGAGACTGCCTAAAGTTCTTGAATTAGTAACTATTCAGGTTATTTTTCAATTATAGGTAATAATCAAGAGACTATGTATATTTATTTTTCAAAGTTTATTTATTTATTTTGATAGAGACAGAGAGAAGGGGCACAGGGGAGGGGCAGAGAGAGGGGGAGAGTGATTATCCCAAGAAGTTTCTGTGCTATCCTGAGGCGAGTCTCAAACTCAGAAACAGTAAGAGCATGAGCTGAGCCAAAATCAAAAGTCAAATGCTAAACCAACTGAGCCACCTGGCGCCCCAAGATTATATGTACTTAAAAAAGACACTGGGGGAAGAAATGCCTATAAGGAATGGTGTGAATATTTTTCACAGTAAATAATAAATATAGCTAAGGAATTATAAATAAAAAATTAATGGTTTAAATACATTCCCTGGATTTATTGGGAATGTATTGGGTTTACAATGAAGAGTACTAAAATAGAAATGATCAAAGAAGTTTTCTCTAAGAAAAGTTGTAACTTCTGGGGCGCCTGGGTGGCTTAGTCGGTTAAGCTTCTGATTTTCGCTTAGGTCATGATCTCGTGGTTCGAGGGTTCGAGCCCCGCGTCGGGCTCTGTGCTGACAGCCAGCTCAGAGCCTGGAGCCTGTTTCAGTCTGTGACTCCCTCTCTCTCTGATCCTCCCCTGCTCACGCTGTCTTTCTCTCTCTCCTAGAAATAAATTAAAATATATTAAAAAAAAAAAAAAAGAAAAGTTGTGACTTCTCATTTCAGCTCCCTCTGTTTGTGTTTACATATTACTAGACGATAATTTGAAATATCTCTTAAACAATGGATTCCGTTTACCTTTACATTTTTCTCAGTAGTTACCTTACTTAAATGCCCTTTGAGGTCGCTAAGTTTTTACTGTGAAGGGAGTTCTAATAGCAATGGAAAAAAGGAAATTTTAGTCAATCTATAGTAATTTTTCCTTTCCAGACAAGTTGGCCCAATTTTCGTAACCTTCGGTGCAGAATGAATGCTTTTAAAACATTGCAGTTGAACTTCTTGCTTTTAACGGGAGACCCCTTCTTTACTCACCTGGCCTGGCTTGACTTCCTGCCACCGTTCTCCAGATGTCAGTGAGCTAAACCAATGCTCAGGCACTTAAGAAGTCTTAGCAAGCCGCTAACACTCAGTTAGCCCTCAAATTAGGGGTCAGCGATTCAGCTCAGAGTGGACAGCGTGTGGGCGCTCATTGAAGGGGATGTAGCAATAATCCTTGTAGTTATTCTCTAATCTTTGCTGGCAGAGGCTTTAAAGATCCTTCAGAGAGTTCATTATGCAAATGAATTGTCAGCATCTACTGACAGTGAGGCTGAACTGTACAGACCCCAGGCACAAATATCCACTGGGTATGCTCTCCCACAGGCGAGAAAACACCAGGACAGGTCATCTTTGATCTGGATATATTTATCCTGCAATTAATAAAGGGCAAGAAAGTTCATCTTGAAGAGGAGTCACAGATAACTTAGAAAGATTGGACAGAATTGAAAAGCAGTGAATCTTCTTTATTGTAGCTAGTCTTTAATGAATGCTGGAAACTTTTCTGAAGCTCTGCAGTACAGTTCTTTATAAAACGTACACACACAAACTTAGTACACAAACACACACACATACACATCCAAACTTGCTAAACACTCAGTTCAAAGATATACATATATTTGTACACATATTTGAATTAATATATATGCATATGGATAAGTGCTTTATGTGCTGTATGTATGTACATATGTATGTATGAGAGGGGTGTGTGTGTGTGTGTGTGTGTGTGTGTGCGTGTGTGTGTAGAGAGAGAGAGAGAGAGAGGGAAAGAGTGAGAACACAGTGCCCAGTAGCTTTGTGACCTGGGGCGAGTTACTTAAAGACGTAATTTTCCTCATTATACAATGAAACTGACTAAAATGCCACCCTCAAAGGGGTGATCATAACATTCTTGAAGGACTCAAATTAGATGATTCACACGTAACATTATTTCTTAGATTTCCTAAAAAATTTTAAAGGGTTCATTTGTACATTCCTTTACTTAGGGCACTACCTTGAAATACTTGAAATGTGACTTGATTTAGAAATCTGCAATCACTTTACAAGTTCTCAGAATAAAATTTTGTGCAAACAGAGGCACAGTGAGCTGGGGTTGACCCCCCTTAAACTCATGCAGCATCACCCCTGGATGGATGCTCAGCCCCCTCTGGTTCAGCAGCCTTCTGTCAGGGACAGTCGTGGTTACTAAAGACTTTGCTGTGTCAAGAAAGACTCCATGGGACTCTCTGCAAGACTGGCTGGGATCGTGCCATTCTTCATGCTACCTTAGCTTGAGAGATAAAATGAAGATAATAAATTAAGTGTTAATGAAAACGAGATGGGGGCGCCTGGGAGGCTTAGTCAGTTAAGACTCCAGCTTCGGCTCAGGTCATGATCCCGTGGGTCCATGAGTTTGAACCCCGCATCAGCTCTGTGCTGACAGCTCAGAGCCTGGAGCCTGCTTCAGATTCTGTGTCTCCCTCTCTCTCTGCCCCTCCCCTACTCATGCTGGCTCTCTCTCTCTCTCTCTCAAAAAATAAACATTAAAACAATTTAAAAACTAAAACGAGATGATAAAAACAACACATACCCCCCTCCCAAAACCCGAGATGATATTGGTGTTTGTCAATTCAAATTAGCAAATAAATATTTGCCATATAAAGTAAACATTTGCTTTATAATAATAGTTGGCTGGCACAGTAAAACTTGTGGCCTGCATTGTTGGTGCTAGTATAAACTGATCAATATACCTGAAAAGTAGTGTCAAGTTTTTGAAAGATTTATATATGCTCACTCACTTTGACAGTGCATTGACACTTTTAAGAATTTATCTTAGAGAGGGGCACCTGGGTGGCTTAGTCGGTTAAGCTTCCGACTTTCGCTTAGGTCATGATCTCGTGGTTCGTGGGTTCGAGCCCCACGTCGGGCTCTGTGCTGACTGCCAGCTCAGAGCCTGGAGCCTGTTTCAGAGTCTGCGTCTCCCTCTCTCTGACCCTCCCCTGCTCACGCTGTCTCTCTCTGTCTCTCCTAGAAATAAATAAAAATATTTTTAAAAAAAGGATTTATCTTAGAGATATAAATTATGTACAAGAGAGTTGTGCATCAATAGTCACAATATTGCTTTAAAATTTTCATGTAAATACCTATAATTGCAAAAAAAGGCTAAGTAAATCATAATATGTCCGTAAATATTATGGATATTGAAATACATACATGTATATATACATGATGTGGGACCTTTTATTGTATAATTTAAGTAAAATAAAAGGACATAGAATACTAACTCTCTTATCCCCTTAATACACACACATACACACAAATATGGAAGACAAGAATCTGCTTTAAATATTAACAGTATGTTAATGGCTGTCTTTATTTTCTCATGTTTACTTTTTTTCATGTATTATACAATGAATATATATCACTTTTGTACTCAGAAAAATAATCATTATTTTATAAAGTAACCATTTAAAAGCTAATGTCTTTCTGTAGTATTTTGTTTTTCTGTTTGCTTATTTCCAACATGAAATATCTTTCGAAGTAGAATGAAATGGGAAATGTTGCTTTGAGCCGAGAACGTGCATATTAAAGTAACTGAAAGCATGCAGGCTTCAAAAGCTATTGACAGAAATTCAGAAATTCGTCCATCTTATCCTTTTAGCCGGTTTTTGTGGGTTGTTTTTTTTTGAGAAGATTCAGAAATTAAATGACCTTTTCTAACTAAACACACGCAGATGTAGTTAGAGGTAATGATGGTATTATGTAAGCTCAGTATGAGCAATAAACCTTAAAACGTGTATTCTACCAAGTAGCAATTTTCCCAATCAGCTTTTTATTTTGCCATGCCACCACCTTCTAAAGCCCTAATCATGGAGGTGGCTCTGGAGAAAGAACTGTGTTCCATTTGAACTCAATGGGTAATGAATGTATAAAGACTAAATGTGCTTTTTGCTCTCTGTAGCACAGTGTGCTTTTCCTGTTTTGCAGCCATTTTCTCCAAATCAATGCAAATTCTTGTAATTTCCCCCAGAAATAAATGCTATTAAATGTCCCACTTCTCTTTCATATGTCAGAAACTTTCTGCCCTGCCATCAGCTGGATTTTTGTCAAAATTAAAAAACTGTATCATAGGCCAGAGACAGACAGACCCCAAGTAGCCAAAGTTGTCAGCTAGGATCAAACAAAACCTCTAACCTGAAGTACATACTTAGATATGACAAGCAGACATTTCTGTGTGATGGGCATTACTGTCCTTTGTCTTTTCTTCTATACCTGGCTGGCTTCATGTTAGGTCTAAATAAATGGCTCATAAGTACTCTCTCTCTCTCTCTCTCTCTCTCTCTCACACACACACACACACACACACACACCCCAAAAACCTAGTTAAGACCTGTACTATTATCACTTCCTTAATTTTAATCCTCTCTGATTTATGATGGCTTTATTCAAACTCCACATACAGAAGCAGAAAAGAAGCTTCATGGATAAAGGATTACTTGGCTGAACTTTATTTCAGACTGAGTGAAAATTGCACGATGATTATTAGAGCCCATTGAAATGCTTTGAGAATTTTTTTTCTTTAGATAGCATGAATCTATATCAGCCTAGGTGTTAATTAATTAACAGGTAGAGAAAGTCAAGGAAAAGCAAATTGAGAAACTGATCCTAAATTAGAAATATTTTTATAGTTATTTTAAAATGCTTGTTAATCTTTAAGGATGAACACAACATGGTATGTCCCACTTGGGAAAAGATCATACAGGAATATATACAGAATATGCAAGGCCAGATCTGGAGTCACTTGGTGGTTGATCTCTCTAGGATAATGTCAACCAATGTATAGTAGATTTAGAAGTCATAATCTGGTTAGAAAGTACAAAATCTTACGCAATATAACCTAGTCCTGTGATAGTGCATTGTTGGTGCTGTTCATTTCAAAGGACATTAAAATGAATAAATTAAGGAAGAACTTTTTAAACGTTTGTATAAACTCATTTATTTCTTCTAACTCTGTGTTACAGACAAGAATGCCAAGACGGAGAGAAGTCAAGTGACTTAAGCGGCCTCACACAGATGGAAAATGGCAGCGCTCAGCCTTAAAACCAAGCAATCCAGCTCCAGAGGCTGTTCTCCTCGTTGCCACACCCTATGACCTCCTTTGCACCGCCCGATGCCTTTGCCATTGCCTTAGGGACCCAAGATTTTCCTCCAAGGTTTTTCAAAGCTGACATCTGTGATTCTACCAGGGATTATCTGCTTTGGTCTGTTTTATACAATGGAGTTCTGTGTGCAAAATTATATTGAAAAAGAGAAGGGCATACAACATATTTTACACAAAGTGCTGCATGTGATAAGCCCGAACTCCCTCAGGATCTTTCTGTACCTCCAGGTCAACACTCCAGGCATTAATTTGCCCTACAGATAGCTGTGTAGATTACTATTAAATAAAGACTTTTGACTGGTGCTAGGAAAGCGGTGGGCATGGAGAGTAGTGTGTTCTTTGTCCTTACGATTGTTTTTGTAACTTTTTATAGTGGGGTGGTTGAGATATTTAAGGTCAGGCAAACTGAGGGAAGTTGGAAGACAGTTGTATTTACTGGCTCTGAAGCCAAATGTCAAGCACAAGGTATTGGGTCTGGGCTATGTCTCCCACTTGAAGCTGACACGAATTTCTATGAAGAGAAAACAAGGCAAGACACTGTATATTACATCCTTTTCGGTCTGCCCTTTGATTTTCATTCTCACCCCTTGAGGTCTTTTAGGTTTTGGCTTTCTTCCAAGGGTTGACTCTTGGCTATATGGAGAGCTTTCTTCATCTATAGCTTACGTGCATTCAAAGAAAATGTATTTCACATTTGTGATGTACACTGAACTATTTAGATGAACACTAGTTCCAGATACTAATCTGGTTTCCCAGTAAGATTTTACTTGATATACGACATTCTGTATCTAACAACCATGCCTGAGGTACGGTCATTTATTTTGTCACCGTAAATGCTGAGCTGGGCAAGCTATAGATATGTTCAATTGATTGTACAGAGAATGGCTGTTAATTTTGCTCAGAAAGTTTTTAAAAAGCTGATTTCAATGCAGCCTATTTTATAAATGCATGTAAGCCAAACTGTGAACTCACATTCTCATAGATGTAATATTTTTTCCTGTCCCAGAGTTTCTTAAGTAAAGCACTATTTTAATATATAACATAAGACGAAGTTATTTCTTTCACTTCATTAATGTTTCTTTTAATGTGCCTAATTTACTTAGGACAAGATTGAAAAGTTACCATAGAAAAGTATGAATTCAATATTGTGTTGGTGGAACTCGTATAACCATAAGTCAGGAAATAACATGAACACACATAACACAGGCAGTTTTTCTCAGGGCATGCTTATGAAATGTTGGAAAGGAAATTAAGGCATCTTATTTAATTCAAAGTATCAATATTTTCATCAGGCACAGAGAGGAAGGATACTATGAAACGGCTACATAAGTATAGAAGCTTTAAACAAAGCATGATGGTAGCAAAAGCTAAAGCACAAAGATGTGTGTAGCTCTGCCCGTCACATTATTTCATGAATACAACTTGCCACTGATGAAAAAGATCATGCCAGCCACACGTTTGTTAAGCTGCACAACAGCTTCTAAAACTCTTAACATACAGTGGTTACAATAATCATCTGATTAGCACTTTTGTTGACCATATTCTTAGTCTGCCTCCCTTATTATGGCAAATGCTACAATTAGAATCGCATTAAAAGAAGAGCCATCTATTTGTAGGAACTGTGTAATGATGCTCAAACTACTGGAAGATAACAGCCTTATTGGCTCTTGACCAAGACAGAAGACAATACATTCTGATAACCTGATTCTCCATTCTTGATCTTTTCTGCAGAATGCATTCAAATGCTCAGACAGAGCAAGGAATCAGCGATCTGGCACCACTGACAAATGAAGTCTTTATCCCAAACAAAATTTCCAGATTATCATTGTGTAATTTTGATTTTTTTTCTATAAACCCTTGTGTTGAGGGCTGACTTTATTTATTTTGAGGGAGTGAGGGGCAGAGAGAGAAGGAGCAAAAATCCCAAGCAGTCTCCATGCTCCGCACAGAGCCCAATGTGGGGTTCCATCTTACAAACTGTGAGATCATGACCTGAGTCAAAATCAGGAGTCAGATAGATGTTTAACCAACTGAACCACCGAGGAACCCCAATGTATAACTTTTAAATCCCTGATATTTGATTTGAAGTTACATTTATTTTTATTAAAATCTTCCTGAAATACATTCCATATTTCTATGACTTTTGTTTATTGCTATATACCTCATAGTACAGAGAGCCCTCTAGAAGTTACTTATTTGAGGTAAAATAAAAACACTTCCAGTCAGATTTTGAGGGCTTTAGTCTATTTACAGGTAAAATAGTTGCTAAAAATAACTCTGAATCCTCAAGAAAATATTAAATTATCTTACATGCAGCCTTCTTAGGAGTCATAAAATATGCAATGTGTATTCAAAGGAAAATCTATTTTTATTAATCTTTAAGATTTATTATTTTTCCTGTTTCTCTGCTGGTAGATATTCAGTAATTACTGCACATTGTTGAGAGAGTACCAGTACCTCATAGTACTTTGCATCATTTCTAATCTTTAGCTTCTATCTTTCTCTGGGATGGAAAATAAGATAATTAAAGTGATATAATCATCAGTTGGCCAAAGTTTTTCCCATGGGCTGAATTATACAAACTATAGAACATTAACTTTGCTTCCACTCTCAGTGATCTTTTTGTTACCTTTAGGATTTTAGGAACATTCCAGGAGGCTGAAGTGAGGGGAAGCTTGCAATAGTTCAAGTCACGATTATTAACTTAAGGCATGGCAATGTTTCCACTTGAGGTAGGATGCTATTTATATAAGTGAAGATGCACATTATAAAGCAATAAGGATGTATGCTTGAAAATACATCTAACAGTGTTAATTCTTAGAGGCAGAAATATATAGATTGACATAATGGTTAAGTGAGTTGAAGTGTCAGGATGAGAATCAAAACATTCTTAAGAGGCTATGTACTTGAGTAGTCAGAACGACTGTTCCAGGTCTCTTACGTAGGAAAGAACTAAGAATTCTTTTGAGAAATTAAATAGAAGCACCAAATTGCAAAATAAAGCATACCATGATTCTCAAAACAGATAACCTGTACCAAAATATAACATGCTACAAAACTATCTAACGTGAGATATTTTAACAGCGCTTCTTTGAAATTCGTGTTTCCTAAGACCAGAGATAAACTCTGAATGGACCCCTGTGTTATCAAGATAAGACTACTGTCTTTCCCTTCTCTCTGCCACCTCCCCTAAACTCCCCTGGTTTGACCTTCCAAACCTACACCACACTTAGCCAATTTCCACACTATAAAGGCCCTATGACTAGCTCCAATCCCCAAGCCCTAAGAATACACCTTTCAACATTCCCCTTATGAGATGTACTAAGACTTCATCAAGATGGTGTTCTTCTTGGTCATAAAGTTTCATAAACCAAGGTTTCTATGACCAACAGTTTCCTCTGGAAGCCTCTAGGGCTTTCGACTTTTTATTCATCTATGAATATATTCAACTCTGTTGCACAAGATAAAGATTGGGATATAACTATTGGATTTGGCCATATGGAGTTCATAAATGACCTTAACAAGTGATTTCATTGGAGTAGTGAGAAAATGGTGTATTTTTAATGGGTTTAAGAGAGAATGGTAGGTGAGGAAATGCACAAGTAATTATAAACTATTTCAAGAAATTTTGGCATAAAATGAAGCAGAAAAACTGGGACAGAAGCTGGAGGGGATGTGATTTGTGACATATTTAATATACAAACAGGAACAATTTTAAGCAAAAGAAGAAGAGGAAGGAAAGAATTACAGAAGTAAAATACTTGAATGGTTGAGAGAAAACATGATCAAATGCCCATGTTGAGGGGCTGGCCCTCCCTAGGAGTATGAACTGTTGCTAGAATGAATGATTGTAAATATAGACGGACTGGTCCTTTGGGGGCAAGATGAGAAGATTCTCTTCCAATTCTTTTTTCCTGACTTGTCAGACAGAAAAATTTGAGAGTGAGAACAGGAGAAACGGAGAACAGTAACTAGATGGATATCATATAGTGGAAGGGCTGGGGTCCACAGTTAGAAGCTTAGAGTCAGGTAGCTCCTCTATCACTCCATAGCTGAATGACCACTTCACCTTTCTCAGCTGAGATTTCTTTCTGCAAAAACTAGAAATAACATTAATGTTTTTCCTAATTATTCTATCACTGCAGTACGCTATTCTGCCTCTATGTGATATTTCACATCTTCTTCTTTTATACTTACCATATGGTTTTCTAGTTGTGTATTAGCATATTTAATTCCCCCAAAGACCCTAAATTCTTTGAGAAGTAAATGTCACATATGGATTACGATGTTTTTTCTTTGAATCTTACTGAGGTCTAAGATATTAGTTCACAGTCAATATCTAACAGATATTGATTGACTAATAAATAGCAAAACTTATCTGCAAGTTATCATTTGTCAGGTACTATTTGAAACACTTTTTGCACATTAATGCTTCGCTCAAGCCTCAAAATAAGCCTATGAATTGGGAGTTTCAAATATCCTCATTTTAGAAATGAGAAGACCAATGTACAGACGGTAGCAGAGCTGGGATTAGAACTGAGGGATCTGGTTCCCAAAGCAGTGCCCCTCAACTCAACAGCAAAGTCGACTTGTGGTAACTAAATTAAGTTATGTATTGTTGATGCAGAAATGCACACTCTATGACTTTAGACCTCTGTGGTAAAATATGAATGGGTCTAGCCCAGCCTTCAATACGAATGCCATTTGAAATATTGCTTTGGCAAATCACTTAAATAGTACACAGAGAACAAGGTGCACAGAAGCACAAAGAAAAAGTACACAGAAGTGCAGTTTGTTGTAATTACATAGCAATGGTTTATAATAGGAAAAATAAGCATGGTTTTATCATATTCTAAATATTCTCGGTGGCTGAGAAGCACAAATTTAAAATAATTGATAAAACTTCTTGAGAAATTGCTATGTGACAATCATGGAGCTAAGCTCAGCCTGTATTATCTAATTTAATTCTCAAAAAGGCCCTATTTGTTTCCCATTTTAATTTTTTTTTTTTTTTTAGTTTAGTTATTTATTTTGAGAGAGAGAGAAAATCCCAGGCAGGCTCTGCACTATCAGCACAGAGCCTGGTGGGAGCTCCACATAGGGCTTGATCTCAAAAACCTGAGATCATGACCTGAGTTGAAATCAAGAGTCAAAAGCCTAACTGACTGAGCCACCCAGGCACCCTAATTTGTTTCCCAGTTTAGAATAAGGATAGCTGATGCCTGGCACAATGTGATGCAGGTGTGCTGATCCCAATCTCTAGGCTCTTCATTTCATTGCTCTTTTGTGTGGGAGCAGATAATCAGGAGCTGGCATAAGTGGGAAAAGAAAGTCAAAACTGTGTGAAGGAAAGTCAGTGAGACAGAGCAAATCTATCGTGCCCCAAGGTTATCATTCAGGACACTCTTTGTGATCCAGTCTATTATAAAAAACAAAAATAACAATAAGTCTTACCTTGTCAGGTTGTTACGGATCATAAAGAAGTTGATGCAACTCAAGTTCAAAATAAATGTGAGCTGTTACTGCTGCTGATGTCGTGTATTCGGAAGTATTTGTATATTGTTGTTTTTGTAATTATTGTTACTACATATATGGATATTACAGCTCTTGGGAATTTAGAAAGAAGAGAAAAAGTAGAAAGAAGTGACTAGATGTACTTTTCCAAATCACCAAATCACATAAAAGAACCTAAATCTAATCACTTTCCTCACTTCTATTGAAACATACAACAAATCAGGTATTAAGAATTGGATTATTCAGGGGCGCCTGGGTGGCTTAGTCGGTTAAGCGTCCGACTTTCACTTAGGTCATGATCTCGCGGTTCGTGGGTTCGAGCCCCGCGTCAGGCTCTGTGCTGACAGCCAGCTCAGAGCCTGGAGCCTGTTTCAGCCTGTGACTCCCTCTCTCTCTGACCCTCCCCTGCTCACGCTGTCTCTCTCTCTCTCCTAGAAATAAATAAAACATTAAAAAAAAAAAAAAAGAATTGGATTATTCATGTAGAAGAAAAAGTTTTTAAATTATTGTTTTACTACTAAAGGTATTTTTAATAGGTTTTTCATAGGTAATTACATTTAGACTCATCTATGTCTTTCAGCTTTGAAGAATATTCTGGGGATAAAGAAGAACATTAAATCCTACAGTTTGTCTTATTTTACAAGGATATCTTATGTTGTTATGTAGAGGCATTTTTATCCTTGAATGTTTCAGATGTAAAGTATTTTCCATGTTTATTAGCTATAGATACTCCCTAGAAACTTCACCAATACACTGCAGTTTAAGGTTTGTGAGAATACTTGTAGGAAAATGTACGGCGAGTTGTGAGCCTGGAAATTAAATGGATCTTGTTGCAGAAAGTCAATGCTTCTTTTTGACAGTCTAGCCCGTCGTCCACATCGCCAAAGAAGCACTCTGGCTGTTCTCCAGAGAAATGTTCTAGGCAGACCTTGTCTTAGGCAGACCTTGTCTTATACGTTCAACGTGCTGCTTGATGGTTTTTCTGTATTGTTTTAACTGATTTCCCATTAATTTTTAATTGTGAAGAAAATGATTGTATTTTCAATTGTACAATTGAGAGCAGGTAGTAACGTTTAAAAATATTTAACTTTACAGTGGTTGAGAAGCTCTCCCCTTCTGAGTCACTCAGGGACTATGGCCAATGGAGGCTTGAACCGGATCCACACTTTCAGGATGCCCATGGCAGGTAAGGTGAAGAGTTGTACACAGGCACCCGGGAGTGCAGCATGACACTCCGTTCACATTAGTGAAAACAATCATATCGTAAAAGGAAGTGAGGTTGTGCAAGTTTCCCATATTCTCCACCTGGAGAAGAAGCAGAATATTTGTGAGTAGCTCTGATGCCTACAACATTGGGTTTCTAACTGGCCTCCGAGCTACAAATCTGGTGCTCGGTCCCGCGTGGACTCAGGCACATCTCTCCATGGTGGTGTTGACTCTAGAAAACTAAGGGAATGATGACAGTCTGCGGGCTTTACTCTCCAAACATTGTTTTCTTCACTGGAAAAATCTTCTCATACTAACGTAGTTTGGGCAGTGTTTTAAAAACAGAGGGTTCATTAGTGAATACGATAGGATCCCTGTCTTATGACCTTGGAGCCTACCAGAGAGAAGACATATTTAATCAGTAATTAAAATAAGGAATCAACTGTTATCACAGCTGCTCCCAGTGTATTTGGCCCAACATATTGGGGCAAATCTAATTTCATTGACTACTAAGCAGCTGTGAGAGTGAATGCCATTTTAATTGTTTTATATTAAATCTATAGTTTGGAAAACTGAGTGAAAACCTGAGGGCTTCCCCATGCATAAATTAAAATATTCTTTTTTTTTTTTCTTACTTTCTACTACTTGGCCAATTTTAAAATAGGCAATGTTTTTAATACAATGCTTCTAGATAAGAGGAGTGTTACTGTCTGGTTAAAACCATTGCTATTTATTTAGGCTTTGCCTATGGAGAGTAAAATCAGAGGTGAGGAGTATTTACTTTGTTTCATGTAGACATGCAGAGGAGTTCATCTGAGTCCTGAGACAAAAATAAATGTGTTTTTACCTGCATTTACAACGTGATCTTCTTTAGCAAACAAATATAATGACCAAGGAATCTCTTTATATCACCAGTAATTCATTTAGTTCACTGCAAAGGACATATTTCCAAGAAAAAGAGATAAAGCAAGCACTCTGAAAACATTTTTCAGTCATTGCCTGGTTGATTTGCCTTCTCGGTTAATGTGCTATTTTTAGTGAGATGAAATTATTCAGTGTTGGTGGTCTGCATTTCCAAACCAGCTTTCTCTTCTGGGTTAGAAATGACTTAGCCCTTCTTGATTCAGTTTGCCTTCCCCCCATGAAATGTGGTATAATGTTTTAAGCCTGCTAATATTTAATTTCAGCAGGTAAATTCGGCCCCAAATGCAGGGGGGTGGGGACTGAAAAACAAGAGGCCTTGCAGAGGCTTTTAAATTTTTCTTTTAGTTTTAAAAATTTTTAATGTGTATTTATTTTTGAGAGAGAGAGAGAGAGACAGTGACAGAGATAGAGACAGAGTGCAAGTGGGGGAGGGGCAGAGAGGGAGAGACAGAATCCAAAGCAGGCTCCAGGCTCTGAACTGTCAGCGCAGAACCCAACAAGTGGCTCGAACCCACAAACCATGAGATCATGACCTGAGCGGAAGTCTGCTTAAGGGACTGAGCCACCCAGGCACCCAGGCTTCTACATTTTGATTAAACAACAGTTAGCAAGTCCCAGAGGCTCCTGTCCAGACCACAGCTGGGCTCCTCCTGTTTGGTCCAGGGGTCTGTCAGGCTGCACTTACAGGAACTGATGGCCACTTTGCTCTTTTCTTCACCTTCTTAAGCCTTCAACTGTCTGACCAAAAAACAAAAAAACAAAACAAACCAAAAAAAAAGGAAACAAGAGTCTTGAAAATCAGGTTGTCATAGGCACACAGAGGCATTGAGTAAAAACTTACAAAATAGCACTTCTACCTTTGCCAGCAAGTTTATAAAAAAGACCATGACAATCTTTTCAACAGTGTCACTACTGAATGTGTCTGGTGACCTTGGCACAGTGCCCTGCTCATGACATTTTGAATGAGTTTTAAATGGTGTGGTGTGAGGGATTACGAGGAATAAGAAGTGGCAGTGAAGAAAAACATCATCGTTACTAGCCTGACTTCTTCTATTCTTTCGTTGGACATTTAATAATTCACTTGACAAATAATTGATGAGAATTCTAACTGCTGGGTGTTCAGTGAATACACTTGACCTTGAACAACATGGGTTTGAATCATGGAGGCTCACTTATATGCTGATTTTTTTTCAACAAATATGGTTTAGTACTAAAAACATATTTTCTCTTCTTTATGATGTTCCTAATAACATTTTCTTTTCATTGGCTCACTGTATTGTAAAAATACAGTATGTAGTACATATACAAAATATGTTAACTGGCTTCTTATATTATCAGTAAGTCTTCTGGTCAACAGCAGGCTATTATGTAGTTAATTTGGGGACATTCTAAAGTTACACATGGAGTTTGGACATCAGGTGTCATTGTCTGCAACGCTTGTGTTGTTCAAGGGTTAACAAATATATAGTTTAACCTTCTCCTTTAGCCTATCATCAATAAACTATGATACCAATTCTATTCATCCTACTAGATAGCTATTTGCATTGTATAACAAATTGAAAAAAATGGAAAGAGATTTTCTTTCTCTTCCCAGACTCCAGAAGGGGAAAATTAGTTTGCTCGTCTACTTAAAGCTTTCTTAGAAACAGAGAAATGGACTGGATAATTATACTGCGTAGCTGCTTGTGTGTTATCCTTTGATTTTTTTTAAATAAACCTTGTATTTTGAGATACTTGTGGATTCACGTACAGTTGTAAGAATTAATGCATTGGTGATGAGTTTATAGCAAGACAGTGAGTGATGAAATGTGAGAAACTCCCCTCAACTTCCTCCCCAGTGAAATGGATGAAGATTATTTAAAGAACAACCACTTAAAGGCTCTGGAAGAGGTTTATCCTAAGGACAAACAGGAAATGAAGAAAATTCTATTCAAGATAACCTAAGAGTATGTAAGGAAAGCAAGAGTCTGGTATTTGGGGGCACCTGGGGGCTCAGTGGGTTAAGCACCCGACTCTTGGTTTCCAGTCAGGTCAAAATCTCACAGGTTCCTATGATCTGGGATATAGCCTTTTGTGGTTGGGACATTATGGTGGAAGACAAGGAGGAGATTAACGGATTTGAAGTAGTTGTGGCTTAGACCACGAACTGGTTAGTTTGCAGGTTAGGCACCAATGGCAGGCCACCCCAAGGTATGCCACTTTGGCGCGGAGATTATTTTAAGCTAAAAACAATTGAGGCTTAAAAGACTCAGGAAAAAATGTTGACCTTCCCCCTAACTGCCTAAAAGGATTCAGAGGACCTGCTGCAGGAAGAGAACGATCACCATAGATAACGGCATTGTAACATAAAGTAAGTGTGGCGGGCAGGAGACATTTAGCAAAATCTGTGTGTTAAAATTCCTCTTTCTATCCCATCGTTTCTGGATGGCCCAGCAAACATTTGTTCACCAAACATTTACTCTTTTTCATCTTTCTGTACATTGTTTCCCATGCTTTTGAAGTCCCAGACCCCTACCTCTTTCTTGGTTCAGAATGATATATATACTTCACTTACCTACTGTCTTTGGAATCTCATGTCTAGGTGAATTCCCTGTATGTATAGAACTACATTTGATTTTCTTCTGTTAATTTGTCTCATCTCAATTTAATTCTTGGACTATCTAGAAGAACCTAGACATGCAGAGAAAAATGTTCCCTGCCCAACATAGGAAAGAACCAGGGAATATGAGAGTTGGAACGATCCCTTCTGGGGTTTCGGGGTTTCTTCTCGCTACCTCTTTCAGGTTGTGAAAGCCTTGATGCTTTTGCCTCGATCACAGCTGGGATTACACTGCTTTTTATCTTCTGGCCAGGGTGGAAATCCCAGTTCTTCACTTAGCCTTTGCTGGCAGGGCTGGTCATGGGGCCATTTTTTTTTCCTGTGGTTTTGACTTGAATAATTATTTTCTAAAAGGTTTTCTGCCTCTTTGGGCTATCTCTGTCTTCTGAAGCAGAAGCCTTTTTAATGATTTTTTTAAACTTGGCTTGAAGTTCCTTGATATCCTCAGACTTAATTCAGAATAAAGTCCAAGCCTTGACATGAAGTAGAAAGCTTTCAGGACCTGGCCATTACTTAATTACCCAGTCTCATTTCTTGGCCATATCCGTAAATATTCTGTGGCCCAGACACACTAGTTGTTTCTTTTTCCTTTAGGGTAGTTTCTTTATCTGAAATGTTTCTTTCACCCACTCCTCTTATTACACTTCTGGTGTCTGCTTACTCACAAGTCTTTCCTGATACCTTATCCCAGCCCTTCTAACATGCTTTCATAATCTTATTCTTGCTTTTCTCAAAGACCTTTGCACTTTCTGTGCCTTCTGTTCAAAATGCGCTTCCAAGACATTCTGCTTTTTATCATTCAAGGGTCAGCTTTAAAGATCAACACCTCAGTGAGTTCTTCTCTGAATCTGAAAACTAACACAGCCACCCAAAGGGCCAATTATTAGTGTATCATCCCATTTTTCTCCACTTCCGTTAACATTACAAGATCTGAAATTTCTTTTGTTGTTGAGGATTACCTAGGGCACTGTTGACCTCAGTCCCTAGAATGTCAATTGCACAAGGAAAGACGTTGTCTGTTTTGTTCATTGCTCTATTCTCAGTGCCTATAGCAATGTTTGGCTCTCAGCAGATCATGTCCGTTCTTTTATTCACCTCATGTTAATTCATGTTCCATTATACACTAGACACAGGGATGTATTACTCAACAAAAACACACAAATGTTGAGTTTAAGTCTAGATAATGTTTGAAGATACAGTCATAATATTCTTATATTTTACCACGGCAAATAAATATCATGTTGTGCATTATTATAATATGAGAAACCTATTTAAAATTAAAGCAGATAAAGGAATCAGGAGTTATGAGACTGGGTGACATGTTGCAAGAGCAAATATGAAGAGCAATTTTCAATAAACTATTTTCATTTAACTTTGCCATTTAGACTATTCCATTCCAGGGACACCTGGGTGGCACAGTTGATTAAAAGTCTGACTTCAGGGGTGCCTGGGTGGCTTAGTCGGTTAAGCGTCCAACTTTCGCTTAGGTCATGATCTCGCGGTTCGTGGGTTCGAGCCCCGCGTCGGGCTCTGTGCTGACTGCCAGCTCAGAGCCTGGAGCCTGTTTCAGTCTGTGACTCCCTCTCTCTCTGACCCTCCCCTGCTCACGCTGTCTCTCTCTCTCTCTCTCCTAGAAATAAAAAAAAAAAATTTTTTTTTAAAGTCTGACCAGCTCAGGTCATGATCTCACCACTCATGTGTTCGAACCCTGTGTCCGGCTGTGTGGTGACAGCTCAGAGCCTGGAGACTGCTTCCGATTCTGTGTCTCCCCCTCTCTTTACCCCTCTCCCCTTCAAAAATAAAACATTAAAACATCTTTTAAAAAAAAGTAAGGTATTCCATTCTAATAAAATAATTTAACCATCCAGTTGAAGAAAGGGAGACTAATGAATGATGTAGAGGGTTTTATATTTTTTAATTTTTATTTGGATGCAGATTTATTTCTCAAGTTTTTAAAAACAAATGCTACTATAATTGTAAGTTTCTTTCCACTTATAAGCCATTTCATGTATCAATTCAAACCAAATAAATTTGATATAGCTGTCTATATAAAACACCAAGACACTAATCTTGGATTTGAGAAATAGTTATGATGCCTAAAGCAGAGCAATTCACAGAAAAACTATTTTCTGAGACAATTAATTGGATCTTATTATGCCCTATTAAATTAATTTTTGAAGTTTTGGGCTTTTTGTTCAATTTCCATCTGAGTGAGAGGCTCTGAAAACATGGATCAGGAATAATTATTCAAGAAACACGATTCCAAATTTTTTCTAATTACAAGAATGAAAAATAAAACAGAAAAAGTGATAATTTAGGCATAAACATCACACCTCAGTATATCTTTCTTATATGATTAAAGAAATAGAGATAAAAACACACAATGCCTTTTTCACTTAAACAGAAAAATGTGGAAGTATTTTTGTAATTGCTACAGAGACTTAGGAAAGCAACTCTCAGGAAATCATAAGATTGTTGGTACTGAATTGTAAAATCAGTGGTAAAGTCATTTTTATAGAGGGTGAGAAGAAATCACTGAATTTCCAGAAAAAATGGAATTGGGCCAGAAGCACCTGGGAAAGCACTTATAATATCAGTGTTTCCACAAAAACATAGGAATACATGAAGACTCATGGTAATGCAATAAGCTAAGAATATGGATAAAATCTAGGAGAATCATGGAATGATCATCAAGACAGAATATAAACTGTAACCCAGAAATTTTAACAATGAAAAGAGCAAGAATCACAAGAAGCATGTATTAATGTCAAAAGAGGTCCTCAGGGAGGAACACGAAGCTGCAAAATTAAAAATAGTGTAACTGGAAAAGAAGCAATTAATGCCTTTCTTTAAAGCCATGTTCTGGCCCAGGGGAGGGATCTATAATTGAGAAACAAATAACAAAACAAAACAAACAAAGCAGCAATAAAATTTGCATGAATTAACAGTAGCAATATATTTAACATATAAATCGCTGATAAAATTATTAATATAGAGAAGAAATTTTATTTTTTCAAAGATTTTTAAAACTATTTATTTATTTAGAACACAAGCAGGGGAGAGGCAGAGAGAGAGCGAGACACAGAATCCAAAGCAGGCTTCAGGCTCTGAGGTGTCAACACAGAGCCCAAAGCAGGGTTCAAACCCATGGAGCAGTGAGATCATGACCTGAGTCAAAGTTGGATGCTTAACCCACTGAACCACCCAGGCGCCCTATAGAAGAAATTTTAAAAACTATTAAGCAAACCAATAAATGACAGCAATAACATTTTTTTCTTTTTACCAACGGAAACCTAGAAGTAAAAATTGAAACTACCTTTGTTTCCAAACTTTACTTGGAAATAAAAATGGCGCAAATTCAAACCGTATGTGCCTACCGTTTAATAAAATGCATTGTCTTTATCCTAATTCCTAAGGCAGTACAAATTCATTGAAGAACTTCTGAAAAAATATAAAAAGGCCTGAAGAATTTTCACATGGCCCAGAGATGACTACTCACATTTTCATAGTCACATCTATATATTTACAACATTGGGCTATACTGACCGTAGTAATTTCTTTTTTTTTTTTTTTTTTTTATTTCTAGGAGAGAGAGAGAGAGACAGCGTGAGCAGGGGAGGGTCAGAGAGAGAGTCACAGACCGAAACAGGCTCCAGGCTCTGAGCTGGCAGTCAGCACAGAGCCCGACGCGGGGCTCGAACCCACGAACTGCGAGATCATGACCTAAGCGAAAGTCCGACGGTTAACCGACTAAGCCACTCAGGCGCCCCTATTTCTTTTTGTTTTTTAAGTTTATTTATTTTGAGAAAGAGAGCTGGGGAAAGGCAGAGAGAGGGAGAGAGAGAATCCCAAGCAGGTTCTGTTCTAATAGCAAGGAGCCCGACATGGTGCTCTATCCCACAAACTATAAGATCATGGCCTGAGCTGAAACCAAGATGTCGGACGGTTAACCTACTGAGCCACCCAGGCTCCCCAATCATAATAATTTCCTTCTGCTACCGTGAATATCACCACAAACTTAGTGACAACACACATTTACAAAAACCTCCCCTGTAGTTCTCGTGGTCAGGAGTCTGAAATCAGTCTCACTGGGCCAGGGTTGGGGTGACACCAAGTCTGGATCCTTCTGGAAGATTTGAGGAGAGATTCCGTTTCATTCCATTTCCTGACTTTTTCAGCTTCTAGTGGATGCCTGCATTCCTCAGTTGTGGCCTCTTTTATCTTCAAAGCACAACCCTCCCATCTCTGATTCTGTCATCACATCACCTCTCCTCTTACTTACTCCGACTCTGTGCATCCCTCTTACCGGGAGCCTTATGATTATAGCGGGCTCATCTGGATAATCCGGGATAATCTCCCCATCTCAAAATCCTTCATCTAATTGCAGCTATCAAGTCCCTTTTGCCACGTAAGGTAATATTCACAGGTTCCGGGGATTAAGACACAGTCCTGTTTGTGAGCTGTATTTCAGCCCACCACAGTAACCATAATATTTTCCCCTGTAATGATGTGTCAGAAATGATGGATTCCAGACAGCATTCTCTAAACCAACAAACTAACACTAAGAATTTTTAATATCCAGAAATGAAGACACGCTTATATGGCTAATATAGGCGTGACATTTCTGAAATAAGTGGGCTGGTAATAGATAACAGCTGAGGTGGTTTTGTAAAGACTTTTTTGGTCTCTGGGAAATTTGCTTCATTTCTGTCACTTTTCAGTCTTATACCATTCCCCCCCCTCCCCGCCCTCTCTCACGGTGGAAAAATTTCCAGGACTCTTATTCTTTTAACGAGTTCACAGTTATTGATGATGGGGGAGTACCTCTTTCTATCTCCACGAGTATTTTAGAGATAAAGTGAAAATGTTTGTATCAGGGATCATTTGCCAAGTGGTAATTTATCCAAAGTCTCTCAATTCCCAAATAATTGGCTTTGTTCTGATATTTATGATTTGCAAGTCATTTTCTTTAAGAACAATATTGAAAAAATAGGAACTGTGCATTTCCAACTTCTTTGCTTCTTCTCCTAAGATTATACCGGCTAGCACAGTTTGTATGTTTGTTTTGTTTTTCTTTAAATACAAATGAAAGCAATTTTTATGGATTGTGTCTACAAATCTTGACAAGCCTAAATGCCAAGTACTATGCCTCAAATGTAGAACACAGACTGATCTGTGTTCTCTGATCTGTTCTGTTATCTAATCAACTGATTAAAATGGGTCCTTGGTTTTAGCCTGCTTTATCATCTTTTGTGATATATTTTAATTTGTTCTCCATTTTAGTGTAATTAAAATTGACCACTAAGTAAATGTCTTTGAGCACTGCCATGTTTTGTGGAGTTAATAAAATAATTCCTCTATATTATCTTACAATTTTTTTTGAAATGTGTGCTCATCAGATCTCTCCTTGTGCTGCTATATTGGATTTACTTACCTACTTATCTCTCTTTCTCTCCCTTTTTCTCTCTCTCTCCCTCTCTTTCTGTCATCTAAATCTATCTAACATAAAATTCTTCTCTTGAGGTTTATGATTGAGAATTTTCATGTTTGTTTCTCTGTGTTTCTTCTTGTTAAGTGATATTATTTAGAGCCTGGCCATTGGCTTGTATTTCACAGTCCAGCTTTTTAAAGTTGTATTTTTTGTGTGTGCCAGTTAGCCCATCCATCTAACATTTTCACACCTTTCTATCTCCAATACAAGAGACCACAGTCACTCTGCTTGCCAATCCTTAATGTATATTCTTGGTGTTTATTTCTCTTTATTTGTATGAGAAAAATGATCATCAAGACAGGTTCACAATTAGTCATATATTCTCCTTTTAACAGAATGACCTTTCCAAATGAGGTGCAAATTTTTGAAAAGCCTGAAAAGGCAGGATATGCTTGTTCTCCAAGTCATTATAGTTTGTACTAGGGTGCTTTGCTCAAAGTTCTCATTCAGATCAACAGTCATGCACACTTCTGTTATGGCATTGCCTTGCCTAACTCGCCTTTCCCCTTCGAGTTCCTCTAAGATGGCGGAATTCCAGGGGTGCCTGGCTGGCTTAGTTGGTTAGGCGTCTGACTTTCACTTGGGTCATGATCTCGCGGTTGGTGGGTTCGAGCCCCGCATTGGGCTCTGTGCTGACTGCCAGCTCGGAGCTTGGAGCCTGTTTCAGAATCTGTGACTCCCTCTCTCTCTGACCCTCCCCTGCTCACGCTGTCTCTCTCTCTCTCCTAGAAATAAATAAAACATTTAAAAAAATAATAAAAAAAGAAAAGATGGCGGAATTCTGACCTGGAATCTGAAACTGCGTACATAGGTATGTTCTCCTTAAACACAGTGCCTCCGGGAAGTTCAGTCCCTCTTCAGACCTTCCTTCTGCTTGTCATGCATTATCTTATTGCTCATTTCTACCAGGTTGTTGAGAAATGTTCTTATTTGCAAACTCTGGAGTCTTACTTAATTCTGGACATAGTCCAGGTTGTAATCATTTCTTGCCTAAATCCTGCTGCTGCCAGATTCAGGTTTTGAAGATGACAGGATATGAAATTTGATAGGAACCAGGAAGAACATGATGCAGATGCAGTAGCCCACAAGGACTATTTCCAACATTTAGAAAGAAATATTCTTATTACACACAAAATCTTAGTGTAGATGCTGAGATTCTAAGGGCTTGCATAGCAGAGGAATTTCCTTGCTTCTCAGTCCAAACACATTGCAGAGACATCTCAGCAAAAGATAGAGAGAGTAGATTACTCCGCCAACACTTCCTCTTGTTCACCCTGACTGCATTCTTCTGACACCTGCTTTTGATGCCAACTACTACTGTAGAAAGTCACTGTCAATTCCAGAAATTGTCTGTAATCTGAAGTCCAGCCAAGAGCTAACCTGGCCATCTTCCTCTTTTTTGATTAACTGTGGCATAAACTGTTATCTTACATTTTTACGCTGAATTGTAGGTAATAAGTAATGGCTAGTCGAGATTGCACTTTCCTTGCATATACCTTTCACTTCATCTCCTACCTCCCTCTTCCTCATGCATTGGGCTCCGGGCGCACTGCCCTTCTTTCTATTTCTCAAATGTTCCAAGATTTTTCCTGGCGCAGGGCATTTTTTTCTGGCTCATTCGTATTCTTCCTCTTCCTGGAATGCAATGCCTGTTCCCTACTCACTATACAAGCTCAAATTCACTTCCTCAGAAAGGCCTTTCATACTATGTTATCTAGAATAGTCTCCTGCCCAGCTCAGGAGTGTCCTATCTCATGGCCCATTACCATTTTCTTTGTAACACTTATAATTTTATAAAAGAATTTTAAGCCTGTGTTTATGTGTGTATTTCTTTTTTTAAAATGTTTTTATTTATTTCTGAGAGAGAGAGAGGGAGAGGCAGTGTGAGCAGGGGAGGGTCAGAGAGAGAGGGAGGCACAGAATCTGAAGCAGGCTCCAGGCTCTGAGCTGTCAGCACGGAGCCTGACGCGGGGCTCAAACTCATGAGCTGTGAGATCATGACCTGAGCGGAAGTCCGACGCTTAACCGACTGAGCCACCCTAGCACCCCTACATGCATATTCCTGTCCATATCCATGAGAAAATGAGTTTAGTGAAAGTTAGAACCTCATGAACATGTGCCTCCAGTACTAGAATAGTGCCTGGTATGAAGCTGAGTTCTCAATAAACATTTGTGGAAGGAATTTATAGCCGTCTTCACACATAGGACCATGGATAGACACAAGGGTCTTCCATATACCTTTTTTTTAATGCCATTAATTTTCTTCCTTGTCATGGTATTAGTCATACAAACATTCTTCATAATTTCTCCCTCAAAGAGGTACCAAGTATTCATGTCTGTTGGCTGTGTATTTCTTTCACGTTGGTTTACTTTCCTTTTGTCACTGTTCCTTTCCGGAAATGAGAAAATTTCTTACCACCATGCTGTGCATGTTTAACTTGAGCCCAATATTTCAAGGCCTCATTGTTTATTCTTTATTCCTAAAGCAGTAGACTATTTGCTTGATCCAATACCAATAACATCAGCTGTGATTTCTTTTTATTTGAGCTCATTGGATACACACCAGGTGTACAGCAGTAACTTAAATGTTACAACCAGAGCTCAAAATATTGATTTATTTGAATTTCAGGGCTGTAACCTTAGAGGTCTATGCCTGCAGATTTAACTGTTAGTGTCTTTTGCACTAAAAAGTAGGATTCCATCCAAGATCATGTGAAGGATGTCCAGCAATGAATCCTAACTGATGATTTGGTTTTAGCTACGGTATCAACTTGTTCCTTAGGAGTCCGGGAAAGAGCAAAGTGCAGATACATGAAGGTTTCCTGGGCTCAGCAGCAAAGACCAGATCAGGTGGCTTAGAATAGGATGGAATTATTGAGAGAAAGGGAGCAAACTGTTCATTACTGCATCTCTTAAAAGGGTTTTTTTTTTTCAGGCTTCATAAGTGAACTTGATGCTAATTTATATACTTGTACTGCTCTATTTAACTCACATTTAAGCTAATCCATGTAAAGCTATATATTTTGTCTTAGGTGTCTTATTCTCCCAGAACTTCTTCCTCATCAACCTCAATTTCTATACAGATGTCCCTATATTATCCTAATACTCTGATTTCCCTACAACAAAGCTTGTTTTTGTGATGCTTCCATACGATGTTTACACATTACATATGATAAGAAAGAAGAGAAGAGTAACACCCTAATATTAATGGCAGATGGTGAATTATTGTTCTATTTGCATAAAAAACTTAAAGGCCTTTGGCCAGGACTTTTAATGGCTTAGTCTGAAGCCTTGATTACTGTGACCATAAGGTTAGTCAGAGTGCTGCTTTCTAGAACAGTGCTCTTCTGTTCCTCAAATAACACAATGGCAGGCACCTTACCAAATCCCTCAAAGGGAACAGGGAACTATCATTACTTAATTAAAAAAAAAAACTTTTTTAATGTTTATTTATTCTTGAGAGAGAGAGACAGAGCATGAATGGGGGAGGGGCAGAGTGAGAGAGAAACCAAATCCGAAGCAGGCTCCAGGCTCTGAGCTGTCAGCACAGAACCAACCGGTGTGGGGCTTGAACTTACAAGCCATGAGATCATGACCTGAGCCGAAGTCGGATGCTTAACTGACTGAGCCACCCAGGCGCCTCTATCATAACTTCATTCTAAATCTTCCACCAAAGATTTGACATAGGGACTCATACACTATCTCTCTAGTCTTGTCTCCCACTAACCACTTTACAAGTTGCAATGTAGTAACATCAAAATACACTCACACTATATTTCAATCCTTTTTGTCTTTGTGCACGCTTTTTCCTCTGCCAATATATTCCTTTTATGTTCCTTCCCAAGATCCTTTCTTTTGGGTGCTTTCGAACTTGGAGACTCAGCTTGAGTCATCTCATCCAAGGTTACCCCCTCTGGCATCCCATGGCAAACTGCACGGACATTCACCATAACCACACTGATTAAAAATGTGTGTTTCCATGTCCCTATGTCTAACGACACTAGAAATGATCACTGTAGGGCAGTGGCCTTACTTTATCCCGGCTTGGCATATATACCCCGTAGATATTTACAGAGTTTCTTTGGGTTTATCCTGTTTGAGATTTACTAATGGTTCTTAAATTTGTAGGTTTTGTTTCCTTTTGTTTTGGGGGTGAGGGGTGTTGCCAAATTTAGGGAATTTCTACCCATTATTTCTTCAAGTGAACTTGAGCACCCGCCTTCTTCCTTTCCTGCTTCCCGGACTTAGATGACACAAATGTCAGATCCTCAGGGATAGTCTCACAGGCCCCTGAGATTCCATTCATTTTCACGCTCTTTTCTCTGTTATTCAAACTGGGTTACTTCTCTTTTTCTTACCAGGGTTACTGATTCTTTCCTCTTCCATTCTACTGTTGAGATCATCCACTGACCTTTGAAATTACAGCTACTGTGTTTTTCAGTTCTAACCTTTCCATTTGGTTCTTCTTTTTATTTCTATTTCTTTGCTGAAGCTGTCTGTTTTCCCATTTAATTGAAGCACGTTCATAATTACTCTCTGAAGCATTTTTATGAAGGCTTGTTTATAATCTATTTAAGTGATTCTAACATGTTTGTCATTTCAGCGTTGATGTCTGTTGATTATCTCTTTTCATTCATGTTGTATTCTCCTGGTTCTGAGTAGGAGAAATGATTTTCAGTTCAAACCTAAACATTTTGAATATAACATTATGAGGACCAGGTTTTAAACCTTCTATTTTAGTTGGATTTTTTGACACTGCTCTGGCACAGGAAGGTAAGAGTCTCCATTCTAACTCTCTGGACTCTGTGCAGGAGGGACTCTTCAGTGAGGTTGAGCAGAAGTGTGAGCTCTGTTTCCTCAGTGGGCTTCCTGTGATATTTTTCTGGCTGAGAGGTGGAGGAAGCACCTCATTATTGCTCTTGATGTGGCCTCCACTGATGCTGGGGAGTAGGAAAGACCTCGTTATTACAGGGTGAAAATCCTAATTTGCCATGAGGCCACATGTCACCCCATCCAAGGAGTAACTCATTACTGACAGCAGAGAGTAGAAGTCCAGACTTACCCACATGATGGGGTAAGTCTGCACTTGCCCTACTGACACCGCACAGTGGTTGGTAGGGGTGTTCACTACCACCTGGCAGGGAAGAAAGTCCTGGCTCTGCACTCAGACTCCTTGATGCCACTCTGGGGGGTGGGGAGGATGATTGGGGTGCTTCCTGAGAGCCTCCACAGGGTGGAGGTCTCTGTCTCTTCTCAGCTTTTGCTGACACTGTGGAGAAATCACTGAAGTTTCTCCTCTAGCACATATTTGAAGTAGAGATATTATTGTTGCGATATTATTGTTGCGATATATATATATATATATATATATATATATATATATATATATATAGCAATATACATGACATTGGTGCTGCTAGGTTGCCCTTTCCTGTTCCTTAACTAGAGATAGCAGGCTTGTGTTGGGGCTTTCTGGGTCTGTATCCATTGACCATTCTTGGTTGCTGGCTTCTTCAGCTCTAAGTTTAGGATATTTGAGACAAAGAGAAAATGCAACAACCTACCGTGATATAGTTCCTCATGCCTTTGGGTCCCTGGGAAGTCGACCTTCTTTTCTCCATTTTCAGTTTTCTTATGTTCCTTTAAATATGATATCCATGGTTTTTACTTGTTCTTCAACGTATGTCTCCTTAATATTCCCAGAAGCAGGTCTCTGTAATAAGGACTTACGAATAAATAAGACACTGTAATTCTCAGTGTCACTAAAGCATTGAATTAGAGTGTACTAAAAATAATATTATTCTTTGATTTCTTGATACATTTATGACTGACTGTGAGAGAGTTTTGAATGTGTTGACAAAAAATGTTAACGATCATGGGACATTTGTAAAACTTTCCATTGATTAGGCAGGTTGGTTGGCATGGTGTCAGCATCAAAAGTCATTTTATAGACTCCCTCTATATAAACGCTTGGATATAATTTGCCTGAAATTAACCAAGTTATTTGTATTTGTTTTATTTTATTACACACTTCTCATTTGCATAATAATCAAGAATTAAAATTTCTTTCAGAGAAAATTATTCACACTTGGATTAGTCAAATCAACATCAGAATTTATGATTCTGGTATAGTTTTTAAAAATAATTCCTTGCAATGTTGAAAACTTATTTCTCAACTTTCCTACATTTTTTCTCAAATATTCTGCAAGCAGCTTTTCACATAAAAACAATTAGTTAGATGACAAAGATTGGATTATCTGGAAGAAATGAATTCACACTCAACATTTCATGAGATGTCTCAGACAAAAGAAATACCATGAATGGTTGAAGCTACTCTTTAAGATGACAATTTCTGATTAAAACATTTACTAAGACATCACTAAACTAAAATATTGATGAAAATGATTTGGGGGCATAATTTCCTGCACTGAAGGGATAAAAGAAAGCAAAGAAGTAGTTCAACCTATTGATTTTACAGTGAAGGGAATGAACCCAATGAAGAGGATTGTTCTAAGACTTCATCACTGAGTTAGGAGTCCCCCACGAAGGTGAGATTGAAATAGCTTAAGGCTGAACTTCACGTTCAGAATTTCTGATCCAGTAGGTCCAGGGTGGGCTCCCGAAACTGCATTTCTAAAAGTTACCTGGTGATGGTGATCCCTGTAATTCAGGATTATGTTTTCATGCTGCCGACCTAGAACCACAGGCACAGTGAATAAATGCGGAAGTACACCGGAGGTCCCGTGGGCTGCCTGCTCAGCCCATTCCAAGAAACTGATTATTCTTTTCTTGCTTTATTCTTTTATGTCAGTTGTTTCGAAACTTCCCTAAAGTTCACACCAAAATGTAAAATCTCCATTTGTATCCACGATTTTCAAGATATGCATTAAATTAAGATCGAAATATTATTTTTCTTATTACTGAAATTTCATTGTATTATTTAATGGAATTCTTATTTAAATGGTTTCTTTCTGTAACCCAGTGGATCACATCACATGCCACATGCACCAGTTTAGAACAGAGCTCCATATTGTATAGTATGCCCTTTTTATTTCTGTCATCTTGATCACTACTACACAATAATCTACATGGATTTCAAGATTGAAAAAATGACTAACCAGATTATTGATTTTTTCAGTTTGAGAGGTGAGATATAATGAGAATAATCATTAACATTAATTTAACTATTTCGTGTACCAGAGACTATTTGAAGCACTTATTTGTTCATTTATTAATGCATTTTATTCTCTCAAGAACACCATGAGATAGTTACTGGAGATACATTTCAGAAAGGAAGAAACTCAGTCACACACAGGTTAAGTAATTGTCAAAAAAGTGCTCATCTACTGGGCAAGGCAACCCAGACTCAAATCCAAGCACATCCAGAACCCTTGTGCGTTTATGCCTCTTGACTTTTCTTCGCTAAATTATGTTTCTCTAATAAATTAGCCATGTTATTATTTCTCAGATTTGCCTGATAACAGTATGATTATATGAGAAAAATTTCTTATTTTTAAGTTTATTTATTTTGAGAAAAAGAGAGAGAGAGAGAGAAAGAGAGAGAGAATCCTAAGCAGGCTCCATGCTGTCAGCACAGAGACCAATGTGGGGCTCAGACCCACAAACTGTGAGACCAACACCTGAGCTGAGATCAAGAATCAGACACTTAACTGACTGAGCCACCCAGGCATCCCTTTTAAAAAATTTTAAAGTTTATTAGAAGGTGAATTTTTAAAGGAATAAATGTGTCCCCTAGACTTAATAATCAACTAGCCTCATCTTATGTCAGTCACCTAATTTAATAAAATACTCATTCACATGCAAACAATATGGTCTGCCTCTTTAAAAATTGGTTGAGGAGAGATCACTGCTTAGGCTTTAAATGACTTACTCACTGGAGCATGCTGCCGGATTGTAAGTCATGTACTAAGTGCCCTAAAGTCATGCACTAAGGCCCCTAACACCCACTTCCTTCCCTGGAGTGCCAGCATAATTGCACTGTGAGTCTCAGAGTTTGATTGCGCTGGGTTGTTTCCTAGAGGGGTCATTTGAATATTTCTGTGCAAACTCTAATCAAAAACATGATGCTTAGCATTCCATAACTAAGGAAGTTAATATACTCAATATCTCCCAACCGATGACAGGAAATTTAAAGAGATAGATTTACAAGTTCCTGCTGAAATCCCCCAAAGCCTTTTTTAAAAATCATGTTTTCTAAAGCAAGACCTTCAAAGCTGATCTTCAGATGATTTCTCTGCTCTTTCAAATTTCTCATTTTGCTTCATCTCATGATGAGGGTGAATTTGAACTCAATTCACAGCATTGACACTGATATACAAGCCCACATACCTGCAGACTTTACTATGAGTGACTTATTTGTTTTCTGCTCATTGTCGAAACGTATTGCCTACAATAATTTATCCAAAATATTCATTACAGCTTATGCGTTTAAACGGGTATGAGATTGGCGAAACTTTTGGGGCATTTTTGAGGTGATATGTATATTGAGAATTCTGTTCTATTAAGATAAAATAGATACTTAGGATCTGGGTAAACTTCTTTCTTTTTTTTTTTTTAATGTTTATTTATTTTGAGAGTCAATGCAAGCAAGATGAGGTAGGGAGAGGGGGGAGAGAGAGAATCCCAAGCAGGTTCTGCACTGTCAGCACAGAGCCTGATGCGGGGCTCAAACTCGTGAACCATGAGATCATGACCTGAGCCAAAATCAAGAGTTGGATGCTTAACTGACTGAACCACCCAGGTGTCCCTGGGTAAACTACTTTCTTAAGTTTAAAATGAGTGATCCATTCATGGGCTACAAGACCAAAAAGTATTTAAAGAGAAATAATGAGCCTTCTGCCCAACCTTGACCCCGTGAGTTCAGTTCCCATACTATGCCCACTCCTGAAGATATAACAATGGCTCCTGATTCTTAAGTATTCTTGGAGAGTTTATCATGCAGTCTTTCAGAGATTCTTTATACACATCTCACAAAATTCTTTATACGTAGCTTCTCATGCAGCTTCTCATTTTGCCTTCTTTAATGCCTTACAGTTGTCTTCCCATAGGTTTTGTTAATTTCTTCATAATTTTCCTATATATTTTATCTTTTCTGTTAATTTTCCAAATGAGATCTTGTCCTTCATTATAGATTTTATATAGCTATTATTATTATTTTGTATATGAATGCTATTAATTACTATATATCAGTTGTGTACCTTACTAATTCACTGAATTATCTTTTTACATAATTCTTAGTAACTCAATTTCTTAATTGTTTCTGGCTCAACAATCATATCCTGTGCAAGCTAAAATAGTTACTACACATTTTTAATTTCTATTCCTTTAAGTTTTCCCTGATGCAGTAGTTCCTATCACAGACACTTACTGAGAGAACTAAATAAATTTATATACAATCTCACGCAGCATATAGTGAGCATTATATGCCAGTCTGTTATTATAATTTTTTGTCACTTGCTCTACATTATCTGCTAGTCATCTTCTGATTCACCCATGCCCAGAGTTGTCCTTTTTTTCTGTCAGGGCTTTTACTTTACTTGTAGAAAATTCTCAGTACCTCATTACAGTTATTTAGTGCCTATGTGTACAAGTCACTATGATATATTCTTGCTATACATGTGTGGTGAACAAGAATGGCTTTAATGGAATGTGCAGTCTGGCAAAGGATGCAAAAGAGTATGGATATAATTATTTTATAAATATTTTCATCAGCTAGTTGGATAGCTTTAGCTATCCATGTTCCTAATTAGGTACTAGATGAATCAATGTATTTCTAGAAACAGGGATTTCTGTCTCTTTCATCTACTGATTTTCCGTTGCCACGATTTATTTCCCGGGAATGCCCGCCTTGTTTCAGTGCAGTGGGGATGAGTTTACATAGACTGCCCTTCATTTTGGGGAAGGATAACTTCTAGGGTAAGTCATATCTGAAAGTCTTTCTACCTCTGCAGAAATGTTCAGTTTGCTTGCTATCCCTTGAGTTGTAGCAGAATGGGGTTTTATTCTTTAACTACTTAATGCCCATGTGATATGAGACTTGATTAGTGCATGGAATATTCAGTGGTGCAACTTACATTTTTGTCTGGGCAGAGTCATTTATATTACTTGATAACGGCATACGAGGCTATCTATAAAACTTTAAGATTGAATAATTTTAAAACCTTCTCCCTCTGGCCCACAGTGGGTGGTTGCATTATTCTACTTTCCATTTTATTTTTTTATCCCGACTAGGACATGGCTAAATCTAGATTTCTTTCTTTGCATTAAGTCACTCAAAATAATAAAGTAAAACTAGTTCAAAATAACATTAGATGCATTAGAATAACATAGCCCTTATCTCTTAAGGGGGAAAAAAATCTGACGGCTTTTTACACAGTAAATAGAAGTAGGGCAAAGAAAGTATGTTGATAATCGTTTCCCCAGTCCAAATGCAAATTTCCAAACCTAAACAATGTCTTACTTCTCTTTTGGTGCTTCATGGGAAATTAAATTTTGGAATTGGGGCAGAGAAAGTCATGGTTTTGTTGCTGTGGTTACAGGAGATAGCAATTTTTCCAGCAGAGAAACAGAGGCCACAACAACAATGGAAATCCGATTACCATAATCAGTGAATCCAAGGACGCCATTACAGAGGAATAACTAGAATGTCCCAGTGCAGGCTCTGGGAGCAGGCATCTAAGGTGTATTTGTAGGAAAGAAAACATGGCTTGGGGGCTAAAATAATTGAAGCTGTGGGGTTAAGGAGTCCATGCAAAACAGTGAGGATAAATAGTGAGGTTATTGAATGACTATCTTTGTTAATTCTACTAAAGGCAACTGAACATTGTGTAAAATATATTGGACAAGATCACCAAAGACTCTGTGTTTATCTCTAACTTTCATGATGGATTCATTTGTAGATGCATTGTTTGACATTAGCGAGGAACAACTCAGTGAGAGTTTCTTTTGGGAATGTGAAATTATAGATCAAAGGAGAAGCTGTGGCCAGAAAGAGGAGTTAAAGCACAGATTTGGGAACCATCTGCTTGGTGGCTGAGAGATGAAACCTGTCATTTCACCAAGAGAGAGGAGATTTGAGGGCTAAACCTTCAGAAACGACAGGGGGCATCAAAGAAGGAAAAGAAAAGTAAAGACAAATGAAAGCAGAAATCAGTGGAGGACCAGACTCATATACATATTTTTAAATTATTTCTCAGTTTCTGCTCTTCATTTGGAATGTACACAAATAATTTCTATTTCTCTTTTAAGAGACGTCTTTTTATAGTTATCTTGTTTTTCTGTAATGTATGCCCATAGGTGAGTGTTTGGAATAGTCTAGTACAATGCAATTGTATAAAATATTTTCCTGGAAAAAGGTTGGTACAATTACACTGTTTAATAAACCACAGAACGAAATACATTTCACTTAACATTATTGGTCTAGAGTTATGTTTTCAACCAAAAATTAATCCACTTTTATGATTGGAAAGAGAACTCGAATTAAATGTATCCTTGAGAGCTTTTCATAGAGCTCTATATCCTGGAAGTCTTCTATAATCTATTATTCTGTGTGGCATATAGGAAAAGCTCATTTGCTTCTATGTTAATTTAGCAGTATAATCTATAAACAGGAGGATTTAAAAAGGCTCAAAAGATTGCATACTCTGGTGCTTCTTTTATGTGTACGTTAGTGC
Source organism: Proteles cristata cristata (assembly GCA_017311185.1). Taxonomy (NCBI): domain Eukaryota; kingdom Metazoa; phylum Chordata; class Mammalia; order Carnivora; family Hyaenidae; genus Proteles; species Proteles cristata. Next base: position 62,501 of record JAESUZ010000882.1, read on the forward strand.
ACAGTAAGTCCTTTGCCATTTAAAAGTTCTGAGCTTTTATTCAAAATAAATAGTTTACTCTGTATCTTAAGTTATGAAGCTTACTTACGGTGATTTAAATAATCTCAAGACCATTATAATCGTCACACTACTGCTGCACGTGTTCTTTTGAATTGCCGTCCAGAGACAGGGAGATTAGATACGGCCTATTGCTTTGGGTAACAAGGTTTAGTCCATTACCCATCCAAAATTTGTCTCTTCATTTCCTATATATTCTGCCCAGGATTGTTATTTGTACAAAACTATCCTTCTCATTTTTTAAGTGTAAATGTAATTATGCTGCTATCCAAATGCATGAGGTATCCATAGGATTATTTATCTCAGCCAAAAACTCAGATCCATATAAAAGAAGGGAGAGCATGATGCTAACAATTCCCAGAGTAGAAGACACATTCTATTAAAGAGAGCAAAGTGGAGTTGGGCTGTGGGTTGGTACCTGTCCAGAAAGCTTTTCCATAATGGGTTTAAGCTCTTTGTTTCTGTTTTCAGAAAACAATGGCTTTTTAAAAAATCTACTTTATACAATTTCAGCAATTATCTTAAGTGAGAAAACGATATTCTGTAAAATAGGGGAAAACAACCTTAAATGTATTTGTCTTGCAAATACCAGGTGTATCCTTTGAGCACTCTCCATCATAGGCAGCATTAAATAAAGCAATTCTTGCCGTGAGACTTGCAATACCCTGGGACTCAGTTTGGGATCACAAGGAAAGTCAAAATACTGATCTGTTCACTTAAGACAACCTGGTTTATATTAGTTGTCCCTGTCTTTTATTAACGCCACTCTCTTTGCATTCGCTCATGTGCCCTGATTTGGATGACAAATCATATGGGCCCCCTAAGACTGTGAGAGCAATGAGGAATGGCTCTCATGGCTCATTCCCTTTCATGAGCAAGTGATCCTCTTGAGCATCTTCCAGAGCAAAAGCCCACAAACCTGGGTGCACACTGGCATCCTCAGGCTCCACTGAGATTTCAACTTAATCCATCGTAGGTGGGGTCTTGTTGGGAGTGCTTTAAAAACAACAACAACAACAACAATGCTTTCTTTTAGCTCCCCACATGATTCTAATATGCAGACAAGGCTAGGCCCACTCTTCTTATGGAGGTAGCGCAGAAGAATGGTCACGCAGAAGCTTGGGAATCAGATAATCTGCGTGGGCACTGAATGGTTCCGCTGTTCTGCTCTGTGACTTCAAATTGTTTCCTAAATTCTCTGAGCCTCAATTCTCTGAATGGCCTATAGGGTGCGAGTGGGCTATTGATACTGCAGGGCTATTTGTGGTTTAAAGCGGGTAATATGTGTACAATATGTGCACAATAGTAAGCACTGATAAATCTTACAGAGCCTTTCCAGATGCATGCATGGCCTTCTACGAAGAAGGTGTAAAGCTGTTTCTTTGAGAATACTTCCAGTACTGTAACTCACATGTTCCGAATCTGAAATAAATATCTTGTTTTATAAAAATGACTTTCCTTAATATTCTAGTCCGGAATGTGAGTTTGCATAAATTTGACTGCCTGGATTATTCAGCAAGTCTTAGGAGAAAGAGGTTTCCTTTTATCTTTTGTTTCTCTCTCTCTCTCTCTCTCTCTAAGTATAAAGACCAATGAAAGGAGCATTACTTACCAACAATTTCAGGTAATGAGCACATGATTAGATGTTCATAGGCCCGGATTTCATTACTAAAAAGTAGGGTGACTTCGACATAGTTAACTCTTCTCCATGTCACAGTTTCCTCACCCAAATTAATAAGAGCCATTTTTTCCCCCACCTAGACCTGTATTTAAGTTTTTCTTTGTATTCAGTGCTTGGTACTAAAGGAGAAAAATAGGACATAATACCTTTGCAAACAAATAATTTAACACTAAGATTATTTATGTAGTTCCACCATTAGAGAAAATCATCATCATCATCATCAATATCATCATAGAATATACTATAGAAGGATTAACAGCACAGAGATGTTATTTAAAGCTTATGACCAACAAGTCCATGGTGACTTGCTATTGATGAATTTCCAGTTTCAGAAATTGATTAGAAGCAACAAATCACATATTTCAACATATTATTGGTACTTTTGAAGTACACCATTTTTGTTTACGGAAACCTTGCCTTACTCAGCATTCTATTCATAAAGTAAATCACTTTAGAGTATAGAAAATTCATTTGTTATTCCCCAATGTAAGCATTTTCTAATTCACTTGAATTCTACCTATGTAGCTTTTTAAGGCTTTCTGCTTTTCTGATAAGTTTTCATAATATAAAGTTTTCACAAACAAGTAGCATTTGAGAAAGAGATGCAATGCGAAATAATTCAGTCAAGAACTCGTCCAGAAGGACTCATTTTAGAAATGGAATCTTAGCTCATTTTTAGCATGCTTCCTTATTAATCACATTTTGTTTTATACTGTATCTATTGGTATGGCACTTTGGGACTCAGGGGTGCAGAAAGGCAAATGTTGAAAAGAAGGAAAACATTTCAATCCAGGAGCGCTCCTCTGATGGAAGGTACATCCATTAGTAACCTTGCCCCAGCCATTTTCTCCTATTATGCTTGCCATTCTCACACAATGATTAAAGAAAAAAAAACAAAAAAAAAAAACAAAGCAAACGCCTCTTCTTAAAAGCGTCAGAGCCGATAAACAGGAAGAATTGTGAGGCTGAAGCACAGGCTACTCAGAGGACACAGTGTGATCGCTCAGCTCTGCTTTATTGCGGTCATTAAACCATTAACAGTGAAATAATACGATAAGTAAAATGCCATTCCTACGTGTCACAGGTGTCGTTTTCTCTGGGTTCATAAAACAGACTAAAATGTGGTTTGGGGCACATATCCAGAAACACACGGAAACCATTAGTAACAGTAACAACAATAACAACAAAAAACGCCTTATTGAAATCAGACAGAAGACAGTTTTTACGTTCTACATTAAAAATCACTAAATAGTGAACATCAGAATACAAAAATAAATAAAGGAGAAGTCAAACTTCTTAAAAGTCATAAAAGTGGGTCTCAAGTACTCATCTTCCTAAAGAAGATACAGAGCTGCAAAGCTTGCCAAAAACAGTAAAATGATTGAGAAGATGGTCCTGCAGACTTGTTGGTTTAAAAAGCTGGGCAAGGCGTACCTAGGTGGCTCAGTCGGTTAAAACTCCGACTCAATTTTGGCTCAGGTCATGATCTCGGCTCAGGATATGTGAGATCGAGTTCCTCATTGGGCTCTGCAAAACAACATGGAGCCTGCTTGGGATTCTCTCTCTCCCTCTCTCTCTGCCCCTCCCGATGCTCTCTCTCTCTTTCTTTTCCTCTCAAAATAAATAAACTTTACAAATAAAATAAAATAAAAACCTGGGCAAGATTTAAAAAGAAAAAGAAGAATTTGGGGATTAATTATTGGAGACAAGGATCCACTTCTGGGCTGGGGGGAGATTGTGGAGATAGTTTTGCCGGGCAAGGTCAAGAAGACTTCCTGGTACAAGGAGTAACCATTCTAAAGAGACCAATTACATGAGAGCATGAAACATTTTCACTGAGGTGGCCTATTGCATCTTGGAAATCAATCTACTCTTTCTTTGTCCTCCATTGTATTCCACTTCTAGCTCAGTTTTCTAATATAATCCATCTGGGCAGAACTTCCAGCTCAATGCAGAACAATTAGATATTCCAACCCCTCTTCAACTCACATTTGATTTTCCCTTCAATTCTCTGAGACAAAGCTTAGCATCCATGTTTTACTAGTACATGGACTGATATTAAAACAGAATAAATCACTTCTCTAATGTTTCACAGCCAAAAAGTTGTAGACTGGTATTCTTAATGAGCTTTCAAGTCTTCACATTCTATTATCACACCTTTGTCCTTTTGTTAAGCAGGACTTTACTTTTTTAAGCAACAGGACCCCAATTCAAATTTGGAATTTAACAGAAGAAAATGACTCCACGAAACCAACCAACAGAAGGGTAATGTATTGTGTCACCTAAAGGGGACGAGCAGATATATGTCTCCTCTCAGGCTCAACTGGTTTCAGAAACTCAGTTGCTGCCTCTACATCTCTTTCATCATATTCATCTTAATCTCTGTCATTATATGCAACATCTCCATCTGTCTCTACCTCTCTGTATGCCGTCCCACAATCTCTTCGGCTGAGATGATGGAGAACATTTATTCTGCTGAAGAGTCATTGCTTTCTCCACAAAATAGGAAATAGAGCTATAGGTAGCACTAAACTTAAATTCACTTATCCCATAAGCTTCAGAGGACTTCACTTTTCATTACAAATAAATCTCAGTGAATAATTTGTCCAGCCTCTGTCAAGGGCTCATCTTTCAGTCCAATCATCAAGACCAGGGGATATGTGGCCTTTTCTATACTGATCGTTGGGGGGATGGTTTTCAATGAGTTTCTAGAGCTTAGAGGAGGGAAGAGTGGCTTTTGCTGTAAAAAAACAAAAACAAAAACAAAAGGTAAGTTGAGAGGACAGAAAAACAACAATTGTTAATGTCAGCACTTAATTTTTTTAAATATATTTTATTTATTTCTAGGAGAGAGAGAGAGAGAGAGAGCGTGAGCAGGGGAGGGTCAGAGAGAGAGGGAGCCACAGACTGAAACAGGCTCCAGGCTCTGAGCTGGCAGTCAGCACAGAGCCCGACGCGGGGCTCGAACCCACGAACCGCAAGATCATGACCCAAGCAAAAGTCGGACGCTTAACCGACTAAGCCACCCAGGCGCCCCAATGTCAGCACTTAATTTTAATCCAATCATCAGAGCTAAAGACAGAATTCATGTTTTTAAAGAAGTATTATTAGATATGGTTTACAAAGCCCAAAAGACCTTTTTTGTTTCACTTGGTACAATCAACTTGATAGCAATTGTCTAGAAAATACAGTAAAGAAATATATTGAACGGCATCTGACTTAGACAAAACTCTTTTACTGAGATTCTAGTTTTTTTAAATCTTTATTTATTTGTTTTGAGATAGAGAGAGAATGCGGAGAGGAGGATCAGAGAGAGAAATAGAGAGAGAATCCCAAGCAGGTTCTGCACTGTCAGCAAGAGCCTGATGTGGGACTCAAACTCATGAACCATGAGATCATGACCTGAGCCAAAATCAAGAGTCAGGTCCTCAACCAACTGAGCCACCAGGTGGCCCCTCTTTTGCAGACATTCTAAGTGAAAAAAATCTTTTCAGCACTGGGTTCTAGCTTTTCCTTTATATTCTATAACTTGTGTCTGGAATGTAAATTTATTTACCATAAGTAGAAATTCCACCTATAAAAAGGGAACATTTGGTAAACTGTAGTAAGAGACAGAGTGGAAGTGGGTGAATGGAGAATGATATGCCTTTCCATTTATAGAGGTTTGAGTAATGGTTGTATTTGACATTTTTCTTTCTCATGATCTCATTCATACCATTGTTCCCACTGTACCCTCTGTCCTTTTCTTTGTCTCTGAATATTTTTTTCTGCTTATCAGATGTTCATTTCTCATTTTCTTTTTTCTGTGACATCTGAAGCACTTTAAGATCTCATGTGCATTATACTGTGCTTTATACCTGCAAAGAACCAATTAAGAGATAGTCTATGCCATTATAGATGACATAGTAGACATTTGTTGGAATTAATATTTTAGATCCCAAGAAAAATATTTATAGTTACCTGATTTCATAGAGGGAGCAAACATGTATGTTGAAGAACCTGGAAAGAATACTAATTTGTTATATTTTATTATCTAATCCCTTCTATTCTGGAAAGGACTCATTTGAAAGGAGGAAAAAACACAGAGCATAATAAATTGAAAGAAAACAAGGTTTGCAAACCATATGAGAAAAACAAGGCTAGAGGTCTATTAATGAATAGGACAGAAGTCAGTAGACATGTTTCTTTCATGATAATCTCATGCACTTATGAAACACCATGCTAATATAAAAATCATATATATTATGTAGCGTAAAGGAGAACTTGAAAATTATATAATAAGAGAATTGTTATATAATAAGATAAAGGAACCAGGAAATTGGTATCAATTATTTGTTAAGTTGCATGTATTGTTCTATGTAACTCACGTGTCTCTCTTAAAACATTTGTTAAAGTCATTTGAGGGCGAAGCAGGGATGGAGGGAGCAACTGACAACTGTCCGAGCGAGCAGGGGGGCCTGTGTGACTCATCAGTTCAGCATCCAGCACCGGCTCAGGCCGTGATCTTGCGGTTCGTGAGTTTGAGCCCCACATGGGGCTTGCTGCTGGTAGCCTGTCTGCACAGAGCCCACTTCAGATCCTCTGTGCCCCCTCTCTCTGCCCCTCCCCTGTTGGCACTCTCCCCTCCAAAGGTAAAAAATGTCCAATGAGCATAACTTATTTCTTTAATTTTCCTTGTTTCTATTTCAAATAAATTCTAGTCGATATGGTTCAAGGAATCCACCTGGATGGTGAAAATGTTCCCTGTATGTCAGCAATTTCCACATTTCTTTTTTATTAATTAGATTGGTGCCTTGTATTTTACACCTGCAAATAACCAACATAACCTGTTATTGCTAGTTTTGGTCACATGCCCTCCCACGCATGATTTGCCAGCTGCTTTTTCTTCATTTGAGAGCATTGGTTTCTGGGCGAACTAGTTTTATTATATCATCCTAGGAAATTTATTTTTTCACAGTTCCTCCCTTATAAAACCTAGGGACGGAGTTAAATGTCTAAGGGCTTTTTCTAGCTGATACAAAATTTTGTCCTTCAGTAATTTTCTGTCCCCCTTTGTGCCACTATGGAACGGCGGTGTCTGGACGTAAAGGTGCAAGACTTTTAAGTTTTCTCCACAGCGCCATCTATAGGCCGGTTGTGTCAGTTCTCCGACCAGGCCATTCCACTGTTGGCGTTCAGTGCTACCTAACTTGAAAAAACATGATCTGTCTGCCATTAACATTTTTTTTTTCATTTTCAACCTTGAAAATTAATGAGTAATCGGCCTCAATAACAATGCCATGAACTGACCTTACACGATAAAACGGAGACCCATCACTCAAGAACCATTTGCGAGAGGGAGATCCGCAAATACGTGTCTGCCCCAAATAGTATCCCTTTATAAACAATGCCAAGGAACGTGAAAATCAAATTATTTATATGTTGAATCAAAATCAGTTTAATTCTTAAAGCTGAATTCATTTGCTCTTGACCACTTTTTTCTTGCCTTTTGGGGTATAATTTGGACGAAATGATGCAATCGTGATCTCTTTTCTCGGTATGACTTTCCACTAACAGCACTCTTCTTTACCAGCTTCCACTTGCAAGAACATTTTAACATTTAGTGTGAAAAACAAAAATATTTTCATATCTATGTTCCATAACCTGACTCAGTAATCCTAGATGTGCATGCACATACACACACACACACACACACACACACACACACACACAAACGCATTTCCAAAGAATGCTTCAAAAATTGTGATTCTAGTGCAGGCAAAGGTAATTGAAAGTATAATGCATGACATTTTAACAAATCTTAAATATCAAATGCATTTTCAGAGTGTTCCTTTCTGAATTTTTAATTTATTTGGGAAAAGACAGCTCAGAGCTAAGAAAGTAAGAAGTTTTAGGTCATCCTGGGAGGAGGCACCGAGAGTCATCAAGACCAAAGAAAGAGATTCCTGAACTTGGTACATGTGTTACATGCGCCGCACAGAGTCATTCACAACGGAGTGATCACGGGGCGCAGCTGCTATGCTAGATACTAATGTCACATTTACATATCGTTGTTCTAGTTGGAGCTGCTGAGGCATGTTGCTTTTACCCTCACCTTCTCTAACTGCGGTCTGTGACCTAATGAAGCACACGTTTTCCACATGAGGAAAGGAAGTCTCCAAAAATGAGGTGCATACTACCTTCTCTTCATTTCACAGCTTTGTAGGCTTGATCTTTATATAAGCTATTATTATTTTAATCACCTGTTCTCTTCTATCACCTAGTTCATTAAATAGATGTTTCTGAATCGGTACTCTAAGTCCTTGAGTACAAATCGTATGCCTCCTCTTTCATGAATGGGAATGAAACAGTAATACTATAAAAGTATATAATACTATAAAATACTGTACTATATATAATATAAAAAAGTATTACTATAGTACTATAAAATAGTAACACTAATGTAAATACTATAAAAGTAAGTTATACTATAAAAATATAAATACTATAAAAAGTAACACTATAAAAGTAATACCATAAAAATAGTATAAAATATATAAAAGTATACTATATGTACTATTTCTAGAAAACAAGCTTTGTCCTATACATAGACATTTTATTATAAAAGCCTTGAAGATTGTTTTACTACATGTGGTTAATAACCTTGAAATAAAAGTTGGTACAGGAAAAAATTCATGTGCTTATTCTAAGATTTCTAAGATGCCTAGAGGCCAGGTCGTTCCTTCCTTCTCCCCTCTTTCCTTCCCTCCCCTCTTTCCTTTAAGTCTCTCTGCTCCTCTTCTTTCTCTCCCCTCTCCTCTTCTCTCTCTCTTCCTTCTCCCATAGCATGAACTAATAACCACTGTATTTTCTCCCAAATGAAATATGAAGACTGGTGCAATTAGAAAAACTGAAAACACAAGAAAATAGCTACTTTGGCATTTAATATCATTTTCAGCACGACTACATGTACTATGTAATTCAACTGAATCCGTTTTATTTTCATGTGTTTCCTTCAATATGTAACTAAGAAAAGGATTAACAACCCCTTTCAGAGTCTTCAGGTAGCTTGTCGTACTATGCAGTTGGTGAGATTGGCAGTTTTCTTAATGACCTCATTTTGATTAATGAAATAAAAAATAATATTAAGGAAATGCAAATTAATCTTAGACAATCCCAATCCCCGTGGATCATGAATGTTATAGCACTCACCGGTTAGAGTCATTAGCAAAGAAAGATTAAACAGAGAAAGACAGGACAGATAGCAGTAATTATTTCTAGCAATAAGTGTTCATAATTTGTGTTCAGTAGCCTTGTAAACTAAGCTTATATTATTAAAAAGCATTACTTGTTTTGTTTTGTACAAAACAGCTGTATACATGATGGTTTTTTAAAAATGGAAGAAAAGTTTTCGAATGTTATATGGGTGGATTCTTGAGGTAAACCTTTCCGGGCCAGCTTCACACAGAGAGAATATTCAAAAGGGCACTATATGCCTCTGAGAACTTAGATGAAAATGGAAGTAAGGTTTTCTGTAAACTGTTAGATTTTTAAGTAATGTTTCTAATGACAACTAGGAAATCTATTCTGAAAGTACAGATGAAGAATTTAATTGTTTCAGGAAATACAAGAACAGACAAAAGTAATATTTTAAAATATTTTTATTTCATCTAATATGATTTTAAATATATGCACAGGTGAATTCATAAATTAAATATAAGCAGACATTTTTCTATTTTATCTACGTTTTATATTCTAATTGACCAAAACAATTTTTTCAAACTTATTAAGCAGAAAAATAGGGTTTTACCTTGTATTTAGGATTGACATATATCTAAAAATATATAATATTGTTAAACTTTGTTCTCAATTGAGTGTATAGACTAGCAATCATATCTGATACAGTTGCTATTATTCTTTCATAAATTAAAAAAAAATCACATTTCAAAAACAATTAGTTAAAATTTCCAAGCTGATACATTGAGTGGTATTTGAATTCAGGCCCACTGGCTTCCATCTGCATGTAAAATGTATGTATATCATTTATCTTTGAGAAATTTAAATCTATTGAGGTGGTAAAACCTTTTATACATGACAAAGTATGAACCCTGTATGTACCAAATGAATGTTAAGCATATTTCATGGAAATTTAGAGGCAAATAACTTTTTTTAATAGAGAGAAAGTAAATGTGTCCAAATGGGGGAGGAGAAGAGAGAGAGGGAGTCTTTTTTTTTTTTAAGTTTATTTATTTATCTTGAGAGAGACAAAGACTGTGTGAATCAGGGAGGGGCAGAGAGAGAGGGAGAGAGAATTTCAAGTAGGGTCCATGCTACCAACTCAGAGCCCAATCTGGGCCCACAGGATCATGAGCCAGCTGAAACCAAGAGCTGGACGTTCAGCAGACTGAGCCACCCAGGTGCCCGAAGAGAGATTGAGAGAGAGAGAGAGAGAGAGAGAGAGAGAATCTTAAACAGGCTCCATGCTCAGCCCAGAGCCTGATGCAGGACTTCATCTCATGACCTTGGGATCATGATCTAAGCTGAAATCAACAGTTGAATGCTCAACTGATTGAGCCACCTAGGTGCCCTGAAAAAAATTGTCTTCAATGTTTATTTATTTTTGACATAGAGATAGAGCATGAGCCAGGGAGGGGCAGAGAGAGAGAGAGTGAGAGGAGACCCAGAATCTGAGGCAGGCTCCAACCTCCGAGCTGTCAGCCCAGACCCCAATGCAGGGCTTGAACTCACGAACTGTGAGATCATGACCTGAGCTGAAGTCGGACGGTTAACTGGCTGAGCCACCCCTGAAAAGAAATAGTTTCAGATGGGAGTTGTCAACAAAGAAGTCAGGTGCCCAACCGTCCCCATTTGCTTAGGACTGAGGACTTTGAAGGATGTAGGACTTCCTGGGGCTAAAACCAAGAATGCCCTTGGAAAACTGTAATGGGATGATTTCTCCACAAAGACGTGAAATTATACAGGGTCATGAGTAACTCAACAAAAACAATTTGTGTTCCTTCAAAATGAAGGAATAGAGAAGTGTGTGCCATGATTGGGCAATTAGGAAAAGGGTGTGCTTCTTTGATGGCATATATACTTGTCAAAGAGGAATTCCATTGCTTTTGGATGAGAGAGAATTAAGGAAATAGAGGGATTCCATCAAATTCCATCAAATTCCAGATTCCATCATGGGCAGTAGGTCTGATGCACGCACATCTTACCAGGTAGGAAGCCAGGGTTGGCTTCAATAACAAATCTTTGGCAATTGTTTTTAAACAGTGAGGACAATTAAACTCCATATATTTATCACATGTTACAGAGGAATATTTGTGTCCTTTTATAAGTAAAGTCGATTACTTTTTCACTGGTTTTCTTCACTTAATTTGCATTCACAAGAAAACTATAGTTTTAGGGCTTACATATTATGCTACGTATCATTCTTTTCAGAGCTCCTAAAGTAAGTTTCCTGCATTGAAAAGAAGGAATAAAATGTAGTACATCTATTGAACTCTTACTTCGTGCTTTACAAATAACCACCACAGTTTATGTTCATAACAACTGTAGAAAGAAATCACTATGTCCATGTACCAAATGAAGAACCAGCGTTACAGAAAGGTGACATTTTTCTGGTCCAGGATCACATTGTTAGAAAAGGGGAAAGGCCAGGATTTGAATCCAGCTACTCTGACTCCGAAGCCTATGCATTTAGGCATCATACAATATCGAGCACTTGAAAAAAAAAAAAAAGATGAAATAATTTAAAACCTTACATCACAAAGAACTCATAAAAGCTAAGATATTTAGAAACCCAAATTTCTTACCTCTAAGGACAAAGGTGGATCTGTGTGCTGAAACCACAAAGTGATTTTTCTAAAAGTTAAGAACTCAGCGCGTACCCTGCGACATAATTTGCCTGGGACTGTTTCCTTCACAGTGGGGAGCCCATTTTTCCAGTGTATTTGGAAGGACAGACAATCAAGCAATCCCGGACTGAATTGCTCTTGCACTTCTGAGTTCCTTGAATTTGCTCTTTTCTCCGCTTAAATTCTCTGATAAATTGCAAACCTCTACTCTACTTTGTTCTCTCCTGCTACATTGTGAGAATTTCATCAAAATAAGCCTTAACTTCCTTAAATAGGCCACATTTTTGTATTAACATTTCAAGAAGCAGCTTCATACTCTGTAAAAAATATCAGAATATGAACATATTTCTATGGAAAGTAAAAAATAAACATGTAACCCTGATAATGGTAGTACCCTATGTAATTCATATTCATTAATTTACATTTATTTAAAGAGATGGAGAAGGTACTCTTCCCATTTTAGAAATAAACTGAGGAAGAGTGGCCAGGTGGTGTGCCCAAAGTCATACCAACCAGTATGGCGAAGCCTGAATTCCAACCTTGGCAGTTGGGCTGGAGAATATGTGTCCTTGCCCATTGTATCATGTTATTTCACCTACTTCTAAGAGTCATTTGATCTGTTGGTCGATTCTCTCTTTTTTTAATGTTTATTTATTTTAAGAGAGAGATCACAAGCAGGGAAGGGGCAGAGAGAGAGGGAATCCTAAGCAGGATCCGGAATCTCAGCGCAGAGCCACAAACTGTGAGATCATGACCTCAACCAAACTCAAGAGTCAGATGCTTAACCAACTGAGCCACCCAGGCACCCCTGTAGATGTATTCTTAATGACTGACTAGAAATGAAAGGCTGATCACTCAACAGTAATTGGTTCCTGCATGGGTTAGGCTTATGCCATAGTCTAAGTATTATTTCCTGACATATTATTTCCTTTGATACTGTGAGGTATCAAAGAACCACTCCATTTAACATTCACTTATTTTCTCAGGAACTTATAATCCTTATAGAGAAACAGTGAAGACCCAGATAAATCAAGGCATACAGTTGTTAAGGAGACTTGTCTGTAACCAATAACTTTGTACTCTTTTTACCCCCTTTTTCAAGAATAGTCTGATTTTAAAGATTAGGTAAAATGGTCCAGCTTAAGACAGCATCTAGCTAGTAGCCCTTTTATAACTTCTCTTAACATTCCCCAAGTTCATGTCTCAGAACAGAGATTTTATAACAGTGTTGAAATTATGTCTGACTACCATAATGTGGGAGGATTTGTACTAAATTAAAAAATAATAGAACATGCATCATGCAACAAAATTGATGTCCCATTAGTGCTCTGCTTAAGGAATTGTGCAAACCTATCCTCCTGAAGGTAGGGAGGTCCCTTAGTCCCTTCTCATCATCTGCTTCCTTTTACAAAACTGGTGCACATTTATACATTAGTGTATATATTTGGTATCCTTTAGGGAAATGGTCTTCTGCTATTCCACCACTTGTTCGCTGAGGCAGCCAAAATATCTCTCGGTTCCCTCCGTAGTACTTACTTCCATTCTAGATCTAGGAAGAGACTGCAACGTCCAGAACCTAAATAAGAAGGCATTTATGGAACAGTAGTTGATAAAGGGGAACTGTGTGCTGTGAAGTGTTTCCAGATCAGAGTGCAGAAGTGCTGGGATAAAGCAGGGTGTGCTTGGGCTCTGAGTCCGTCCGCAATGTTCTATGCGTGACATGGCGTCAGGCTGGGAGTAGGAGAGTAAACGGTTATTCCTGAGCCTCATTTAGTGATGGGCACTGATAGTGCTGACAGCAGCTCACATTTAGTGAGCGTGTGTATGCGCTTGTCTCTGTCACAGGCCTGCACAGGCACTAGTTCCCATCAGCCTTATCATCATGGCTCTCTCTGGGTCCATCCAGCTGGACATTAGGAACAGACGGAGGTGCTGCTCAACACCAGCGGGCCAGCTGTGAGAATCAGTAAATCACCAACTCCCAAAAGGATAGGGAAGGAGACAAATGGCGATTTGGAACTAATTCATAAAAATAGAGGTGTCAATGGAACAGAATAGATAGCTCAGAAAAAGGCACTGGCAAAATAATTTGTTTTTGTTTTTTGTTTTTTTTTAATTTATTTCTAGGAGAGAGAAACAGCCTGAGCAGGGGAGGGTCAGAGAGAGAGGGAGGCACAGAATCTGAAACAGGCTCCAGGCTCTGAGCTGGCAGTCAGCACAGAGCCCGACGCGGGGCTCGAACCCATGAACCGCGAGATCATAACCTAAGTGAAAGTCGGACGCTTAACCGACTAAGCCACCCAGGCGCCCCAATAATTTGTTTTATAATAAAGGTAACATAATCGGTGTAGAGAGAAAGCATTAATTCATGATCTGCTAGTTATAATAAAAAGTTCCGGTTCTCTATTTTGCAAAAAAGAAACAGTTAGATCTTCACTAAATAATACACCTGAAAATAATTCCCAGGAATGTTAGAATTAAATGTGATACCATTAGTATCAAAGTACTACTACTACCATTAGTAGACAAAGCGTACATACGGTATGCGGTATGCTGTGTGCTGATCACTGCTGTAAGTGCTTTACATAGAAAGGTGCTTCGGTCCTCACAACAAGCCTATGAAGTAGGAATGATTACTTCACTCTTTCACAAATAAGACAAGATAGATGTTAAGTAACATTGTCCAAGGTCACACAGCTTTTAAGGGTATCAACAATCCTCTTAACCTTAACATGTCCACAAGCAAATTCCTAACATTCCCCTTAAAAACATATCCCAGATTATCCCATCCTCCATCATCTTCTTCTCAGAGCATTATTTACTCAGAGTCATCTAGCTATTTAAGCCAAAAGTCTTACGCTACCCTTAATTCTTCTTACATACAGCTTGCATATGAACATTTTGGAAATTTCCTCTGGATCCAAGTTGGTCTATATCATTTTCCCTGGTTTGTTTCAGTAGGCTCCAAAGCGATCCCTGCTTTCGCCTTTGATTTGCCACAGTCTATTCTCAATGAAACAACCAGAATAATCATTTAAAGTATGAATCAGGTCAGATTACTTCTACCTGGAACTGTTCCTCTAATGAATCCTCATAGCTAGGTCCCTAACCTTTAGGTCTTTAATGTCTCCATATTAGTGACACTTGTCTAAATTTGCAGCCCACCATCAATGTCCGTTCCCACTGGCTCTTCTTTTTTTTTTTTTTCATTTCTAGGAGAGAGAGAGAGACAGCGTGAACAGGGGAGGGTCAGAGAGAGAGGGAGACACAGACTGTGAAACAGGCTCCAGGCTCGGAGCTGGCAGTCAGTACAGAGCCCGACGCGGGGCTCGAACGCACAAACCGCGAGATCATGACCGAAGCGAAAGTCGGACGCTTAACCGACTAAGCCACCCAGGCGCCCCCCCACTGGCTCTTCTAATCCCCATTCCCTGTCCTTTGAATCACTCGCAGATATTGTATGTAATTAACTTATTTAATATACTTACTGCTTTTGGTTTGTCTTCCCTAAAGTAGAAGTTTGTACAGAACAGGATCTCATCTGTTTTGTTCACAGATGTGTACTAAGCACCCAGTACACTTAAAATAGACTCTGTAAATATTTGTTGAATGAATATTAAGATTGGGATTTCAGATATAGGTGGCATGATTCTATATTATCCTTAAAATTAATAACTAAGCAATTGTATAAGAAATGATTTTTAAAGTTTTTTTTAATGTTTATTTATTTTAGAGAAAGAGACAGAACGCAAGTAGGGGAGGCCCAGAGAGACAGAGGGAGGCATAGAATCCGAGCCAGGCTTCAGGCTCTGAGCTGTCAGCACAGAGACCCACGAAGAGCTCGAACTTAGGAACCATGAGATCATGACCTGAGCCCAAGTTGGACACTTACCTGACAGAGCCACCCACGCAGCCTTACAAGAAAGGAAATTATGAAGGGGCACCTGGGTGGTTCAGTCAGTTGAGTGATGGACTTCAGCTCAGGTCATGATCTCAGGGTTTGTGGGTTCCAGCCCCACATCAGGTTTGCTTCTGTCAGCCTGTCAGGAAACAGCCTGCTTCGGATGCTCTGACTCCCTCTTTCTGCCCCTCCCCTGCTGTGCCCTTCCCAAAATAAATAAATGTTTTTTTTTTTTAATGTTTTATTTATTTCTAGGAGAGAGAGAGAGAGACAGCATGAGCAGGGGAGAGTCAGAGAGAGAGGGAGTCACAGACTGAAACAGGCTCCAGGCTCTGAGCTGGCAGTCAGCACAGAGCCCGACGCGGGGCTCGAACCCACGAACCGCGGGATCATGACCTAAGCGAAAGTCGGACGCTTAACCGACTAAGCCACCCAGGCGCCCCAATAAATACATGTTTTAAAAAACGAAATGAAATTATTAAAACAAATGCTCAAAAAATTGGTGAACGTAAAAGGGGGAAAGGCTTGAAAATATTAAAGTACTAAAACAAACTATTCAGGAAAAATGTGATAGTTTATAGTATATAAGAATTAAACCTTTTTAAAAACAAACAGCATTACCCAACATTTTAATAATAAATAAAAGAACAAACAATATCTACTGTAAATGTGATAAGTAATTAATGTTCTTATTATATTAAGACCTATTAGAAATAAAATGGAGAAGAACAGCACTAAAACCCCACAAGTATTGAAAAAGTATATAAACTCACAGGAAAAGAAACAAATACAAAAGCATTAAAAAGCATATAACAGTCACATTTTCTAGTAATACAACTCATTACACTGAGATGCCACTTTCCAAAGCTGCAAGTTAATAAAAATATAGAAAGAGATGAGGAAAAAGAAGATTACGTGTATGCTGTGTAACGAGGGCTCAGTAAAACTTATGCAACATGTATCATGGGCTGTAAAAGATTCCAGCATTTTGATGTGGTGGTTCTATTTCTAAGAATCTACTCTGAGGACAAAATATGATGTTTAGACAAGAATGTGTGTGCAAAGTCTTGCAACGAAGTCTTACAATAGGGGGTAATACTATTAAAACAAATCACACTTGCAAGACTTGAGAATAAAGCATTTCATGGAAATGTATAGTGAATTATTAAAATATTTTTAAAGAAAACGTAGTGCCTTAGAAAATATGAAAAAAATTTACGGGGCGCCTGGGTGGCTTAGTCGGTTAAGCGTCCGACTTTCGCTTAGGTCATGATCTCGCAGTTCGTGGGTTCGAGCCCCGCGTCGGGCTCTGTGCTGACTGCCAGCTCAGAGCCTGGAGCCTGTTTCAGTCTGTGACTCCCTCTCTCTCTGACCCTCCCCTGCTCACGCTGTCTCTCTCTCTCTCTCTCTAGAAATAAATAAAAAAAAATTAAAAAAAAAGAAAATATGAAAAAAATTTAAAGGTAGCTAAAAAGCGGTGTTGATAGCACAGTCCATGTGGATTAGGACAAAGTCTAGTTACAACTGACGACAAACAAGGGATCCCAAAACTTGGAGCAGGAACCACTATCTACAAAGCAAGAGGAGGGACTCAAGCCCTTTAGTGAGGACCTTTGGGTAAGTCCTTCGCAGAACAGGGGAAGGTCCTTATCATACAGGCAGAAGACAGATCTCATGGGCTTCAAAGGCAATGCTCACCTATTTCCCAAACTTGCCCAAGATAAGAAAAAGCCATTCTCATGTATCTGATGATGGCATCATTATGTACAGCATATCACCACCATAAAAAATAATGGTTGAGATACACGTGCAGAACTTCATTTCCCAAATACCTGCCTCTGTGATTGCCTCTGAGTCTGAGATACAGTTGCTATGGAAGAAAGTGCTTCACATGCTACATATGAGCTTCCAAGTGGAAGTATGATTTCAGAAATTAAGTTGAAAGTTGAGTTTCTAATACATTTGGAATTCCAGTTCCATGATGTATTTAAGCTATGAATTGGCACTGCAGAGAATTCTTTTGCTGTTATCATTTCTTGGGTCACTTGTCTCTTGCTAATTTCGAAACAAGAATGCTTTCTTGTTTTTTCTGACTAAGGTACTAAAAAGAAACTTCCAGTAAGCACATAACATTTTCTTGTACATTTCTTTGGCTTCAGTGAATTGTATTTTAAGTGAATTGCACTTGCAGGTTTGTGGAATGATGCCAAATTTGTATTCTGAAAATGTAAACAAAGACCACACACAAGCCTTCCTCTTACTGCTGATGCAGTTCACTGTGTTGTTTAAATAGATTTCAAATAATTTTCCAGTATTTGCTAATCATTTTCGTGGGAGGCATGAGGTTAGCAATCAATAATCACCTGAAACTGTTGAAAATGAGGTTCCGGGATCAATAGAACATTCCTCTTCCCATGGAAACACAGCCCATTCAGATGGCCTTCCTCACTGTTCTCTTCTGTTTCGTATTTATTGTAGACTCACAGGCACATTTCTTATGGAAAAAACAAATTAAGGAAATAGAGAAAATGTCACCAACATTGTGACAGAGATGGCATTTGTTACAAAAAATATATCTTAAGAGAGGCAGGAGGAGGTATATAATTTAGTACAAATGATAAGATTGCAAAGTAAAGTCCTTAATTTCTCATCAGTAGCTATGTATTGTCACTGGTCCACTTTCTTTTAAATATATTTTAAGATATATTTTAAAGGTTTATACTTATCCCCGAATGTGTAATTCTTTGAGGGGTTTATTTTTAAAGACACCCTGAAATAGAATATGCAGAATTTTGTTTAGCTGGCCAAGATAAAACATTACATCAATAAATGTTAGCTTCATTTTTATTTTCTTAGGCACTAAAACATTTTAATTACTGATGATGAATAGGAAGATGAGTTATTTCTTGAAAAGCTAAAAAATATCTATAGTTGCATTGTATAGAAAAGAGTTAAATATATATAGCCCCCTCCCTTGTTAAACAGAAAGTAGACTTGTATTTATTGTATGAAGTTCATTACCACGTCTACAGACAGATGTGTTCTTGAACATTTCATAAAAGCCATCATTTAACATTAAGAAAACTAAAAAAAAAAAAAAAAATTAAAGATGTTAATATCTTTTGTGTTTGAGACTAAAAAGAGATTCAGGGAAGGAAGAGAATTGTTGTTGTTACTGTTTTTGTCTTTGTTTTCTGGAGAGATACTAAAGAAAACAGGTTTGCCTCAGTGTACTTCAGCCTTTCAGAGAGGGGGGTGATCTAGATATCCAGCTCCTAAAAATTTAGAATGGGTGTCAGGTCTGAACTTGAGATCAACCCCGGAGAAGAGTAGTAGACTAAAGAGAAAGAAATTTAGAAATAGGAAAGGTGATTTAAAAGGAAAAAAAAAAAAAAAAGGCGGCATGAACATCACACCAGTGGCTGATCTCCAGCGATATCCTCTTTACTCATGTAAATATTCCAAAAACCTCAACTCCTGTGAACTAAACAGGAAAGGAAAAAAGGAAGGAAGGAAGGAAGGAAGGAAGGAAGGAAGGAAGGAAGGAAGGAAGGAAGGAAGAAAGAAAGAAAGAAAGAAAGAAAGAAAGAAAGAAAGAAAGAAAGAAAGAAAGGATAACCGATAAGGGAAATGTAATTTTGGGCGTTGGAGTCTGCGTGTGAGTGAGTGCCGACATGCCGCCTACCCCGACTCCCAGGGGGGAAATTCCTTGGGAAGAAACTGGTGCTCCTCCGAGTCTGGAAGGTGTAACGTCGCGTGGTTGGGTCAGGAAGGACGGGTTGCCACTCATCTGTTGCACAGCCCGAGGCTGGAGCAGGCAGCTCCTGAGATGAGGTCGGGGACCAAGAGTTCACCCCAGGGCTTTCGGAAAAGAAAGGAAATGGAGTAGAAACCGAGGGTCTCGGGCGGATGATCCTGGGCTCAGATTGCGCACGGACGCCGCTCCGTATCTGCGGTTACAAACGGACTCTCGGGTCCTGGGGCCGTGACCATCCAAGGCTGCGTGAGTCACACGCTGGGAATCACCGCGTCGCATTCACAGCAAGTAAGTTACTGCCAACTTTGCCAATACATGGCATTTCCTCGCAGCGCTTGGGTCTTATTTTAGTGTGTGAACACCAAAAGATTGGGCAAGAGAGAACTTTCAGCCTGAAATCTCAGCACGCTGATGCGAGCATCACACACACACACGCGCGCGCACACACACACACACACACACACACACACACACTCCACCAGAAGCCACCAAACCTCGCGCTCCTAGGCTGGTACGTGTCTGGGGTTTTATTTAATATTTGGAAACTTCCTGATTTCCTCTGCCTGTCGGAAGGAGCGAGCGGGGTGGGGGTGGGTGGAACGCCGCGCCTCATCACTTACTCATTGCGACGGTCTGGGTTGTTGACGCTCGTGGCAAGCCGCACGCTCCTGCTCTAGCAGGGGAAGTCTGACACCTTGAGGACGGGAGTGGGGGTGCCGGGAGCCCAGAGCAGCCGGAGTGGGAGAGGCTTTGCGAGTTCCCGGCCGGGGGTGGGAGTGGGGGCTACTTTTGTCAAGTCTGGCGACCTGCCGCCTGGGTGCTTGTTTACGGGCCTGGGAGCCGAGCGTTCCGAAGCCGGTCCCGGCGCGCGCGGGAGCCGCGCAGCTCTGCAGAGCGCGCGCGAAGCCTGGAGGTGTGTCCGGCCGGCACCCAGGACCACGCGGTGGGCTCCGGCCCCCGACGCGTCTGGATCGCGGCTGGCTCGGGGGGAGTCCGCCCGCCCTGGCTGACCTCAACGAGCTGGGCCAGGCAGGCGGCGGTCCTTCGGGGGCAGCGGAGCCGGGGCCCCAGCGCGGCCACACAGAGCGGTGCGTGGGACGCGCGTCTTCACCCGCTGCCTCTCCCGAGCGGGGTCGGTGCGGACCCTGAGTCCGGCAGCCGCCCGGGACGGAGGGCGGGGTGTCGTCCTCGGGGCTCATCCGCTGTCAGCCGTGGGAACGCCAAGTTTATCCCGAGGGACCGGCGGGGGCGGGGGTGGGCGAAGTTCTCCTCCCCTGGAGCTCACCTCCCCCTCCGGGGCCGCCCCTCCCCCGCCTCCCGAGGCACCGCTCTCAGAGCATCCTCACTCCGCCCAGTTCGGTGCCAGCTGCGTGGGCTCTAGCTTCGTGCGTTTTCCTTGGAAGGCTCCAAAACTCGGCAGCGACTAAGGAAATCCCGTTGGATTTTGCCGGGCGTGCTCTCACCCCGGGCAGAGCACCCGCCACCGCATGCCCTTGGATCGATCGCTCTTCAGCCAGAAGATCGCCAACTTTGCAGGTAAAGAGGGTGTCGCCTCGGAGCTCCGTGACCGGAGCTGCACCTCTCCTGCTTTCTGGGATCTCAGTTAAGTTTCTCAAGCTGCCTGGGAAGCCGGCTCCCTCTTGGGAGGCGGACATCCCTGGGGGGTGGGAGTGGGGGGTGGGGGGAGTTATGAGTTCAAAAGGCTCCGGCTGCACGGTCTCTCTTTAAGGCTCCAGACCGGATTTGTGAAGCTTTCTGTGGTTGACCTGGGCTGAGCGGGAGTTTGGGGATGCTTCTCTGCCTCTCACTGCACCCAGCTTTAAAGCGGGGGAGAAGGCGAGGAGTGAACCCCTGATGTGACTTATATGGTAAACAAAGCAGCTGCAGCCACGCCATGGTGCTGGGGAGGAAGGCTGTTTTTAGCCTTTTATGCGTTTGGGGAAAATGGAGACCTTGGTAGCCCCTGGGCGTATAGAAGTGAGCCCTAGACTCGCTGGCGCCCAAACTGGGGGGATGAAGAAAAGGAAGTGATCAATATCCTGTCGATCAATTACACTCTGCGTCATTTTCATCCTCTATCAAGAAACAGAAACACTTTTGCCGGTGTTGCTGGACCGAGGCAAGGGATTCCGATTTCGCTTGGCAACTGAAAATTCCAATTAAGCCAATGACCCTGTTTGCTACTTGGGTAAATTACTGAGATTCATAGCACAACTTGTTCCAGCTGTGAACTCAGCTGCCTTTTGTGACTAGGAACTAGAGAATACTAGCAAGGGATGGAGGATTTGGGAGAGACTGAAAAAAAAGGGAGCTCTTGTCTGTGTTCACTATGTTGTATCCACTATGATGCATCCTGTTCACATGGTTTCTTAGGGAGACCCTTCCCAGTTAAATTCCACAGCTATAAAATGCAGCAGGTTGCTTACTGAGTAAGCATCAAGCCGGAAGAGTGGGAGGAGGCAGAAGCACGGCTTACTTGTTTCATTAAAAATAAATTTGGAACAGACTTGTAAAACTGAAAAAAAAAAAAATCTTTCAGCTCTCCGGTAATTTCTGGCTTTTCAATCATAGTAATCAGAACAGGATATATTAAAATTCTTTAAGAAAAATGGTTAACTAGAGGGTTTTTTAAAAAACAAAACTGTAAATTAGACAATGAGAGTAAGAAAGGGTGGGTGGATATGTTAAAACATTGAAAGCCTCATCTCTGTTATGGTTCGCTGTTTAAACGGACATTGTAATACCTACTTCAATTCACCTGGACAGCATGCCAGGAAACATTTATGACAAAGATTCAAAATATAGGGATAACTCGTACTTAGATATTAGAATCAAAATCTAGGTAAGACATTGTTAAAGAAGCACTTTAAAAGCTCTATTTATGAATTAATGCAGTTAAGGCAAATAGGCACATCAGTTAAATGGACTTGATCAAAGTATTTTATGCGAATGATTTGTATTAATAAAGGGTAATGCAGGTAGAAAGAAAGAAAGAAAGCACCTACATTGCTTATGAATAAGCAACCATAGACCTGGAGAATATTTCAGTAGAGCTCTAATCAGAGCTCAGCTGTTCTGCCAAATTTGCTGTTGTAGAGTGAAAGAGCTGGCAAGATTTATGCCAGGAAAGTTACCTTCAAAGAGAAACACTAACAGGTTGGTGAGACTGATAGATAAGAGTTAATTAATGTTGGAGTGAATAAAAACAACAAATAGATCATTACATCAATAAATAGTTCAAATAAGGCATAGTGAGAAGACTTGTAATTGCAAATTTAGAAAAGTCCGTCTTAAAAACTTAAAGAAACATGAGCATTCATCAAAGCAAAAAGTAAGCTCAACAGATAGAAGAAACGTCTCTGTAGTAAAACCTTTTGAACGTTAACAGTGTTTCTAAAAATCTCTGATTTTGAAAGATAAGTTTCCATTTACTTGCTTAATGGTTGTTCTCAAAGATTTATAAAAGGTAAAATAGATTTCCATTATTTATAAGCTTTAAAGTATTGTAATATTTATGTTATTTTTCTGTTAAAGTTATTCCCAGGTCAGATTAAAATGCACAGGGAAAAAAACTATGAGAAAATTAAAGTTCTATATGACTTTTATGGCCACTTTGGTTATGGAGACAGTAAGAGTCCAAAAATTTTCTATATAGGATAACCTTAATTGACTCATACTTTACATAAATAGGAAATAATCAAAAACATTGCTGTTATTCTTCTGATTAGGAAAAATCCGAGTGTCTTGTATATATCTTGTTCAGGAAACACATTTTAAACTTTTACATTTAAAGCCTATTAGAAACATGGTAAATTTCTATTGAAGTATCATCATAGCCTTTAGGATATACTGATTAATCTGATTGAATTAAAAAATAGTTTTATGAATATATTGCTGAGAATATTGGCATATTTTTATAACTGTATGTTTAATTGACAGGGTAATTTATGACAACTCAGGCTATGAACATTACATTAAACAGCTAGAACCTGAAATAATCTATCGTTTCTAATTAATTCATATATTGTAACAAGATTAAAGATATGCACACATTTGTTTAGTACTTAAAATTATGAATATCAGTGCTCAAAGGCATAAAAGATTTTGTGAAAAAAGATAGATATGCAAACATTGCTGAACAGTATAGCTGGGACAGTAAAATTGTGAACTGAATGTTTTCTTATGAAAAGCTGAGTCTTTCGTTTTCTCAGACAAGCTAGGTGATGAGAAATATAATAAACGATTACATTTTTCTTTTCCAAAATCATTACTGCCAAACAATTTATGAGATTGGATTCTGATATACATCTTTATTTTCGACTCTGTACTGTTGAGGCTAAGTTGAAGCCAATGCTATTCACCTTCTTAATATCTATGGAAAACCTCCCATAAGCATATTGGTTGTCTTTGAGGAGATTGAGGAGACACCTCAAAATGAAACCTCATTTGAGACACCTCAAAATGAAAACCCTGTCTTTTCACCTAATTTATGCCCATCACCTCCCCACCCCAAATTCACTTTAAAACTAGTGAATTCAACCCTATTTCCATTGGCCAGTTCCATGTATCCGGTGGTGATGAAAGCTTGCTTCAGAACTCTTTCCTGTCCTTATGTTTTCAACTTCTAATCCTCCAGATGCAATGAGATCTCAATATGTTGAGAGATTTGAGAATATTTTGATCAGGGATATAATATCATGGCTCTGTCTTTTTAATCAGCACAAATATAGACCTGATCGCCGTGAACATTAGTATTGCCAAAACCACTCTTATGATGAAAAAATACATTTAGAAAAAGAAGCGATTCGTTTGCAAAAATGAAAATTAAAGACACATCCTTTGAAACTGTACCAATTTAGAACTATGTTGTTCTCCAAACTCTCTGGTAAATGAAGTGATCTATTTAAAACTTTTAAGAATCTCAGTGATTGTTCTGAAAGATCAGTTTCACTTAAATAGGATACGAAAAAGAGAGAACTGGTTCAGTACTTGATCTGCTCTTGTACCCAAACTGTAGATGACATCCCATGAATATTAGAGCATGTTTTGTCTCCTTTTAAAACATGTTTCCTTTGAAAATACAGCAGTGTCATAGAATAATGGCTTCCTGAGGGGCTAACAATGACACATGGGCAAAGTTTTACACATACAATTAAACATGTTAATTAAAATGTTAATTTAAAAATATGCCCGGGTAGCTTTATTTAGTATACTGCATTGTTTTTGAGAAATGGCAAATGCAATAAAATAAATCCGATATGCATTCATTATATTCTGCCTGTAGTTTGCTATTATATTTTTTAAATATGTTGGAAAAGTCAACATAACTAATTTCCTTGAACACCTTTCATCAAAAGTTAAAACTTACTTAAGACAGAAAATGGGAACTATTATGAACAAAGGTAAGAAGAAAAAGAGAGAGGGCCAATATTTATGGGTACTTAATGTATGCCAGGCACTAGTCTAGGAACTTAAAAAAAACTTTTTCTCATGTTTATCTTCACATCTTCTTTACAGATGTGGAGAAGAAGTTGCAAAGACTAAATTTCTAAAATACCACAGGGCTGCTTCGTGGCAGAGTCAGGATTTGAATCCTGGTCTACTTGATTCTAAAAATGGCACTCTTTTAATTCCTATGGTTTTAAAAATAAAATTAGTAATCTCTTAAGAAGACTCATAAGTTCATAGTATTCTTACAGCTAATTATTTCTTTCATTTTTCAAATTAAAAAAAAATGTTTTAAAGTTTTTTTAAAAAAATGTTTTATTGATTTCTAGGAGAGAGAGCGAGAGAGAAAGCATGAGCAGGGGAGGGTCAGAGAGAGAGGGAGTCACAGACTGAAACAGGCTCCAGGCTCTGAGCTGGCAGTCAGCACAGAGCCTGACGTGGGGGCTCGAACCCACAAACCGTGAGATCATGACCTAAGCGAAAGTCGGCCGCTCAACCGACTAAGCCACCCAGGCGCGCCTAATTTTTCAAATGTTTTAACATTGCGACATAAACATCTGCATTATGAGTGATTATGAAATAGCTCTACCAGTTTTGAAGCAGAGCATGAGAGGAGCCACTCACCTCAAGCAGGTTTTCTCAAAATTATTTCCTTCCTTATTCCTGAATATAAATAATAACATGGAAAGAATAAAAGGGTTATTTTAGTGGATAAAGTTTAAAGTTATAATTTTTTTTCTTACAGAGTCTTTAGATTACAATTTCTAAAAAAAATTCTCATTCAAAACTTTCAAACATCTCTAGGCTGGTTAATAAAACATCTTTGTTTATAGAAAATGCAATCATGTTAAGACATGTTAGGTTTATATTGCATCTTACCGATGCTGCATAAAATTTCTAGACAAGTGCTTTTGTCTTAATTTTATCTGAAATTTTAATTGCTTACTTGTTTTCATCACCCGTTGGTATTTAATCAGAGGAGCTCTCATTTATACATCCCGGAAGACATCTATCAGCTGGTAACACATTTTAAGACACTTGCCACTTTTTTTTTCTAAGATATACTTGCAGTATGAACCAATGTGATGATGTCTAAAGGACTCTCTTGAATATATATAATACCATTAGAAAAATTAACTTTGAAATGGTATCCCTTCAGAAGATATTAGTTGAATATTAGTAAGTGACTACTTGAAAAATTGGATGAATAAGCTCTTCATCTTTGCATTTTCTGGCAAAACTTCCTCTGTATATAATAAAGCTTCCCTTATTGTCTCCTGTCAAAATGTTTCCCAAGCACTCCAGTCTAGTTCACTATTACTGTCTTCTTGAAAGGTTCCTTCCTGTCTCCAGGTGCTGGGAGCATAAATACAAGCATAGCTCTTGTTATATTCTGACTTGCAGGTGGGTAGAGGTCTGTCTCCTGAAGTAGACAGTAAACTCCCATAAGAAACTCAGAAGATGCTCAAAAAATGTGTGTTTCTCACTGAATTAGATTGTCATAAGTATAATGCTTTTGTGATTGAGCATAATTAACTTATTTCACAATACCATAGTTGGCTAAATTTTGAGCATGTTTATTTATTGAGTGATGCCAGTTGTAGTAATGACATTGCACTTGTATGACCTGTTGAGTACCATAGTATACCGATGTTACAAAAAAATGAATTCAGTTATTCAGTGGATATAAGTTCCAGTCAACTACTTACTCCATAATGCTCCTTTTCATAGGATTTATGTAACCAGTTATATTAGCCTGTTTTAGTTTAAAGTGGCTCCATGCCGCAATTGTAAGGGAGAGTTTTTGTTTCATGATGCTGTAGGAAGTATGGTGGAAGTTGAAAGTATTTCTCAGGAGTACCTACTGAAGTAAAGAAAGCCAGAGACTTCTCTGGAGTGATTGTATTAGGCAAATCAAGTTGAGAATTCATGTCAAAAACTTGATAGTACATGATGTCCAATTGTGGGTGGTATGAGCTTTGTGTGTGTGTGTGTGTGTGTGTGTGTGTGTGTGTGTGTGTGTGTGTTTTCATTCTACTTCACTGAGAATAAGATTGTTACAAATCAAGGCTTATGAAAAGTGTTCAGATACTCTGCTACATTTTTCTTGTATTTTACCTCTAAATGATAGTGGGGAAACTATGCAACTATGTAAGCTAGAATCCTGTGCATACCAGGATTATAGTTCATAGCACATTGCATTGTAATTTTCATTTTCACTGAATTAGTATAATTAGCGTTCAGTATATGCCTTTTGATTAGGTGAATGGAGTAAATGAATGCATGGATGATTGCTCTGTTTCCAGCTACTGTGTTCAAACTCTATATTTTAATATGGTGCCTTTTCTAGTAATGAGTCACACACCATTGTGAATCCCCCAAACCACAATGGAGGTATGAGAGAGCAAGCATGATGCCTACATTGAGTGAAGAATCGAGAATCCATTGTGCTTTATACATAAGGATCCCTACCATTTGTGACAGCATAGTGTCATTTTCCGTAGAGATCACGTTCATGCTAGGCAGGATGAAGCTGCGTATCCTGAAGACCACATCGAAGACTGAATTGAATTGAATTCTCTTCTGTGATAGTTGTACCATGACAAGCATAGTTATTGGGCCTTGTTTAATTTCATCTAGAGTGATACATATCTATATCTGCATTTAAACATATACCAGCATTAAAAATCTGTGTTTAATTCATTAATTAAATATAAATTATAAAATTTAAATTATTTAGACAGAGATGGAAAGAGACAGAGAGAGATCTATCTAAGTAACAAAAAGAGTGAGGGACTGCTTCTGGGTGATAAGCTCTTAAGATAATGCCCATAAAGCAATTATCAGAGATAGTGAGATATAAAGTATTAGCAGAACATAGAGTAGCTCATAAGAGAAAAGAGAAATTATTTGCCAACAGCAGTATCACTTCAGAACGGTGAGAAATGTAATGAATGACCTGGAAGGCCATCTAATTCAGAAGTCTTTTTTAAAGCAAGACTTTCAAACCTTACTAAATGGTTTTTTTATAATATACTATATACATTTGTAAAATTATATATACACAAACATAGGATGTTTTATTGAGGGCTTATTTAATGCATGAAAATCACTCTTCAGATGCTGAAAATACAGAAGCAGATATTTTCCTTTTTCTTTAAGATTTCAAAGGATTCTTATGAACTTCATTATCATACTTTAGTATCCCATATTATCTTAGAGATATTGTGCTGTTTTATTGTCTGCTGATCTTTTCTTATGGAAATAAAGGACTCACTGAGGAACTACAAATTGTGCCGAAACAAATACAGTCTATACTCGGAAAAAAAAAAAAAAGCAACACCAGGTCATATTAGAAGAAATTCAGATGCATCCTTCCTGCCTTTAAGAATGGGACCTGGGTCTTTCAGCTATGAATCTATGTTAAATTTCCAACTATAAATTTGTGTTAAAAACTGGCACTATTTAAGATGGTGCTTTCCTTTTATATGTAGGTATTACCAAATTACTATTCAAAAACTATGTAATTTATGAGATTCATTGTTTTCCAAAGTCTTGATGGATTCATGGTCATACATGTTATCCAATACCCATTGGAATCAATGGAACAAACTTAAGAGACGAAGTCTGTTTTAGAGCTAGGGATATAGGTAGTCGGATCCTCAACCCTACGTTGGGACATAAAGGATCTTGACTCAAGATAGTCTTGAAAGGGTGGATTCATTCAAGAGTCATCTAGAAGTTCTTAGTATCCACTATTGGTGTTTCCTAGCAAGCCTCCCTGTCTGTTGCTGAGAATGTATTAAAGACCGAGAAATAGACCATCTTTCTCATGGTCTTAAATATTTGGAACAAAGAAAGGGAGTGAACTAGCTAAATGAATCTTTT
This sequence comes from Proteles cristata cristata, assembly GCA_017311185.1. Lineage (NCBI taxonomy): Eukaryota > Metazoa > Chordata > Mammalia > Carnivora > Hyaenidae > Proteles > Proteles cristata. Next base: position 91,075 of record JAESUZ010000882.1, read on the forward strand.
TTAAAAACATTTTCTTGCGACCTACATTCCTAGGACTACCCACTCTTTGCCAGAATTTTTGCTTTCTGAGAGTCATCATATGAAATAATCAGAATGCCTACCTTTAAGCCTTTGAGAACCTCCATAATGAAGGAGAAAGAATATTTCTAAAGAACACTCAAATTTCAGGGTTATTATTGTTCTGTAGGACATTAAATAGCTTCGTATCTTAAAAAATAAGATATGCCCCTATGTATGTGGTGAATAAAAAGAAAATGTTGGCAAAAGGAAAAGACTTATTTGCTTATCTGGTTCAGCTTAACCTCACAGCTTAACATTTTGATTTGTAATGTGCAAGCTACTTAGAAAGCTGCATGGCATATTTTCGTTCAGCACTCCGGCACGTTCTTGGGCAAAGTGAACCAGCAAATGATTTTGCCCTTTCATGAATAAAAGAAGGTTTAATGAAAAAACATTTCATTATAGTAGTGCTTATGATAAAGAAATTTTTCTAACATATAAAATATCAACAACTTTAACTGGAAGAATAAAAGCTTATTTCTATTCTGTTATACTTAGCAGAGAAACACTGAAAGCAGAATTCAAAGCATAACTTTCTAATATACTTAAATACTTTCTTACTAGTTATTTCACTGCTGTGATTGAAATATTGGGTACAATTAAATATTGGGAAATCCCCCTTCTTAGATTAATAGTGAATAGTAATAAGTTTTGGCAACAAAATGCAGACCTGTTTCATGCCATAATATTTTAGCTTCTGATTTTATTTTTTTAGCCTCTGATTTTTTTATAACATAGATATGTACGAAGTTAAAATAGAGGCAGAGATCAATCTTATTAAGGAGAGGTAAACAAATTGAGTATTTGAAATAACCCATCGTTGAATAATGTAGATAGATTTGAAACATATAACTTTGATTCATTTCAGTTTATTTAAAGGAGTTGATTTGAAAGCTGAACTACATCCTTACACTTGTCCTGGTCTTAAGACTCAAAGTAAAATCTCATCGATAAAAATATACAAGAATTACGTGTCAAATATTTAACATAATGCAAGAGAATCTCCAACTTCTCATAAAATTCACGCAGTGCATTTTAGAAATGTTTTAGGGTCTGCCAGAATTTGTTTTTATTATTTTAGTCAAAATGGAATGGATATACAAGTACACCAAAGGGTTTCGTATATCATTTGGTTCAATCCCAGCGCAACATTCAATCATGTTTATTGCTTGCGCTCCGTCAGTCCTCTCTGCGCAGATGGGCATCTTGTTTGAGACTGCACCCTGGTGGACAGGAGGCTTATGACGGGAGTTACTACATATAAATTCACATTCCCTGTTGCCTCAAACAGACCAGGGTGCCTCTGCATGTAATTGGCAAGTATGACGTACATTTATTTTTCTGAACATTTACAAAATTGTGGTAAGATCCTCGTTCATGGTTGCATTATGACTTAAGAAAAAATACCATTAATAGTTTCTTTTCTTTTTATTTAGGTTAGAGATGTAAATTTCTTCCTAATATATTTAAGCAAATTGAATATCAAGAGCGATTTAGGTAAAAGATTTGAAGGAAGGAGATTTCATAGTGTCACCTTCTCCCTTGAGACATACGGGAGGGATTTAGTCTATTGTGTTTAATAAAAATGAGTAATTGTATTCTTTGCTCTGTTTTAAAGAGAAAATCATTACATGGGTGGTGCTGGGAGATTTTAGCCATTTTTGTGTTCTACAGTGAAAGGAATGCTCACGTAATCATAGGATAAATATTAAAAATATTTACCTTGTGAATATTTTCAAATGTCTTGTCTAATCAGCAAAATACTTATGTTACTGATTTATTAATCATAGTTAATTATTTATTTTTTTAGGTTTATTTATTTATTTGGAGGAAGAGAGAGAAAGAGCACCAGCGGGAGAGGGGAAGAGAGAGAGTGAGAGAGAATTGCAGGCAGATTCCACACCGTCAGTGCAGAGCCCACATAGGGCTTGATCTTACAAATGGAGAGACCATGACCTGAGTGGAAATCAGTATTTGAACACCTAACCAACTGAGCCACCCAGGTGCCCTCGTAGCTAATCATTTATTTTAAAAAGAATTTAGCATTTTAATTTTAATTCATGTAACAAACGCTTTTAGTTTATTTTCCTAAACTTTTTAGCTGTACTTTGAAAATGTTTGCCAATTATTTGAAATGCATGTGTAAGACCAACCACTACAAACTATTTATCTGACTTTTGATGAACTAGTGTTCTCGTTATTTCTTACCCTGGAGCGTGTTGAAATAAATTTGAGGGGTAGTGTATTTGTCTTTAAAAAATTAAATTTTACGCATGCTTAGGCACATGCATTTGGGGGCTGGACAGGCTGAGCTGGAGAAACTTAATTTTCCATTGTTTTCAAGAACAATTATAAATTTGTTTTATTTTATACTTTAGTTTTACTTTTCTATTTTTGTAATTGCATTTACCGCACCTGCTACTTTTAGATGCCTTCTCTTCCTTCTTGTAATACCATTCTTCTACTGATGACTTCTACTGATGACTAAACGTGTTCTCATTAACACGTTTAGCATCGATATGGCAGCAGTGAAACTTTTCAGTTTTTGTTTGGTTGAAAATGTTTTAATTTTCACCTCACTTTTTTTTAAATACTGTTTTTAATGCCTTTATTTTATTTTGAGAGACAGAGACAGAGAGCGAGAGGTGAAGGGGCTGAGAGAGAGGTAGACACAGAATCTGAAGCAGGTTCCAGGCTCTGAGCTGTGAGCACAGACCCCGATGCGGGGCTCGAACCCACAGACTGAGATCATGACCTGAGCCAAAGTTGGCCGCTTAACCAGCTGAGCCACCCAGGCGCCCTGTTTTCACCTTAGTTTTAAAGCTCTTTTCAATTGTTAGAGTATTCTGGATTGGAAATTATTTACTTTTGGTATATTAAATATGCCACCCAATTGACTTTTGACTTCCATCATTTCTGTTGAGAAGTCAGCCATTAGTCTGATTGTCGTTCTGCTGAGAACAGCATGTTCTTTGTTTTTTATTGCTTTTAAGTTTTCTCTTAGTCTTCTGTTTTTGTAGTTTTGCAGTAATGTACTTACGTGAACTCTTTGGATTTCCACTGCTTGACATTTGGAGCATTTCTTTTAAATGGCTTTATATCTTTCATCGGTATTGGGAAATTCTTAGTCATTATCACTTCAGATATAGTTTTGCACTTTCCTTTCTTCTCCCCAAGGCCTCCAGTTACACATTTTTTACCTTTTTACTCTGTCATCTAGCTAGCAGTCTTTTAGTTCTTCTTATAATGTGCTTTCCGTCCATTTTTTTGCTTTGTGTGCTGTAAAATGGATATTTTATGTGGCTTTTCCTATCCATGAATACTCTTTTTTTGTTTTGTTTTTACTATGTTCTATCTGCTATTAAACTCCTATATTAAATTATTAATTTCAAGTATCACATTTTTCATTTTCAGTATTTTAATTTGGTTCTTTTTACAGGTTTTAGATCTCATAAAACTTTCCATTTTTCCATATCATCTCTGAATATTGTTAAATAACACATTTGTTTAAAGTCTGAGGCTAATAACTGCAATAACAAGGCTATGTGTTGGTCCGTTTCTCTTAATTTTTTTATTAGAATGCCTCACAATTTTTATTTAGAAGTGGACAACATGTTTCAAAAATTGTAGAAAAAAATTATAGAAGCTTTGCCATCCTCTCCCAAAGAGGGTATACCCTAATCTTGGGCAGGCACCTGGGATTAGAATAGACGTCTTAATCGAATCACAAGCTGAGCTGATTAGAAGCTAATTTTCAGACTTTGCAAGACTCTATGAATCCCTGTTTAACTCCACTAATATGTTATAGGGTCCCAGGGTCTGAGAACCTTGGTTATTTAATAAGACTACTCATTGCAGTTCAAAATCATGGATTTTGCTTTTGAATTTTTGTGAAATTGACAAATACTTTGCTCTAATTTTCAGCAGCTTTCTGATCAGTGTCGTACTTATTTTCTTACAAAGCTTGAGATTTGAATAAATGCCTTGAAAAGAGTTACTGAATGTGACACTCACTTCCATCAGTCTCCCTTTTTACCAGGACATAGGAACCTTGTATTCTTGTCGCGTTGGCAAATGCTTTGAGGAGAAATATGGTTTGTAGAAGGTCAGTTCACCTCTCTGTGGTTTCTCTCCCTCTGGAATCTTGACTCCCCAAGTTCTAGTTAGGTTTGCAGACAGACACTTGTTTGTTTATATTTACCCAGCTTTTCTAAATGTTATCAGAAGAAATGCTAATCTACTACCTGCCATTCCATCATAGTTAGAGACACAGTGTTCTTTTATATTTAAAAATTTTTTTTAATGTTTTATTTATTTCTGAAAGAGAGAGACAGAGTGAGCAGGGAGGGTCAGAGAGAGAGGGAGACACAGAATCTGAAGCAGGCTCCAGGCTCTGAGATAACTGTCAGCATAGAGCCCGACGTGGGGCTCGAACCCACGAACTGTGAGATCATGACCTGAGCTGAAGTCAGACGCTTAACCGACTGAACCACCCTGGCGCCCCTCTTCTTTTATATTTTGACTTTAATAATGAAAAGTTCAGTCAAAATGTTTAAAAGAAACTATTCTCATGTAGTACAGTATAGGTATATAATTTTACCCATGAAGGGATTGAATCAGCAATTTCAAAAGAGTTCTGGAATTTTTAACCTTATTTTGTTATAATTTTTCAGTGTAGAAGCAATATTAATCTTACAGAATTAACAAGTCTTTGACATTAGAAACTAAACAACCATTTAACGTATTTTATATAAAATAATAAATTGTAAATAAAACCATGTTAATCTGGCACAATATCGATTATAATCAAGTTCCAATTAATAGCTCTTTCTTACTGAATAGTAAACACACTATTAACTGAACTGAAAGTAGAGACACTATAATGCAGTAGCAATTTGACCTCTTCGGCACTGAGGTGAGATTTTTTTAAGGCCTGTGGTTTTTTAAGTAATTTTCATTTCTTCCATTTGAAGTCCATTATAAAAATGCTGTTGCTCACTGCTATTTGTCTGGTAGTTCTAACTGTTACTGCCTGATTTCTGCAAATATACTACATTACTATATTCTCTCAGATCCTAAAACTTGACCTCATCCAAACCTGCTTATGAGACGTTATCTCTGATTTTATCATCAATATCATTGCAACATATGATTCATATATCTGCTAGTCGTTTTTATTTGCTCTAAACCACACCTTGCTTACCCTGAGATATGCATCATTTGTCTACTTTTTAAAATATCATTGTAGTTTTAATCTGTGCCACAGAGATGCAAGAGTAGATGAGGGGAATGCTGAATTCCCATTATAGGTTTGACCGTGATTGGATACCAACAAAACATGGTGTCAGCTCTGGCCTGAAAAAAGTTGGTAGTGCTAAATTTGAGGGAGTAATCTAAATCTTTTTTTCACAGCCTCTTCTCCTTAAATATTGGCTTTAAATATAATGAGGAGGCTCTGATGGATGGCCTACATAAAGGTTTGTTTGGAAGGCAGTGAAAAGTTAGATTGAATTCTAGACTCAGTACTGGTCATTTGTGTCTCAGAAGGGAGATCTGCATTTGTAGTTTGGGTTGACATTTCTAACTTGTCCCTCAACCCTAAATCTGATACCATAGTCCTCAATACTACATCTTCCACTTAATTCTTCTTGACTTGAAGTCATCTTATGGTCAACAGCAGATACCCTGTCTTTGAGTAAAAGATATGTCTTAAAGCCAATCATATCTTCCAGTGGAGCATCTTGGCCACCAACCCTCAGATTCATCCAAATTGTTATGGGTATCAATGCTTATTTCTTTTTATCCCTTTGTATTCCATGGTGTGAATGAAACGCAATTCCTGTACCATTGGGATGACAACATGGACAAGCTGGAAGGTATAATGATATGGGATCTCACTTTTTGGCTGCATTTTCCACTGAGCTACTGAGCCTGCACAGCTGCACACGTCTCCTAGCCAGAAAGCCCATAGATTTCACGTAGCTGTGGAAATCCAGGCAGCAGACAGCAATGGGACTTCAGATAATATCCTGGTACTTCCGGAGGGAAGTAACCAAGCTTCCCTCAAAAGTTGTGGAGTGTTATTTGGAGGACTTTGAGTCTATAATCCCAAACAGTCCTTGAGGAAAGAGCAGATGTTGGGGGATCTCACAAACCTGACTCAGAGGATCGTATCTGTTCTTATGTCACAGACCTAAAGAAGCAAATACTTTAGCTCTTAATTCTTCACTTGAGTACATCCTCTTCGCACACTGCATAGATTTCCTAGAAAATCATCATGCCGCTTTTCTCTTATTTGTACTAATGACTAACAGCACCTCCTCACAGTCTTCCTTGATCTGCTTGAAGGCTATCTTGGAAAAGGGCTTCAGTAAGCTTTCTGTCATCTCTTAACTGGATATGTTTTTCCCCAGATGATGGGGTTTTGGTATGGTATTGGAAGGGTCTACTGTGCTTATTGTGTTTTTAGTGGTGCTTTCAAGGCTCACTTACCTCTTGACATGCCCTCTACTAAGACCATGTGCTCTATAGGCAACAAGAATGGTGTGGGCTAGGAAGAAATTGGGAACCTGAATGCCTTCTCTCCTTCATGTATTCCTATTTCCCTCTACCCTCTCTGTCTACTATCTTTACATACCATAATTGCCCATAGATGCTGCTGTGTATATATTAAAGATTTGTAGTTTGTATATTTAAGATTTTTCCATTTAAGTTTTTTTGAGAGCCAAAAAATGTATACTGTACATATTTTTCTTCAAGACATAATTTTGTAACTACCTAATGTCAAACCCTCAATACTGAACTCCTCTTTGACTCCTTAAGTAGATGAGATTTTAACCCTACGGAGTTCCACATTCTTGACTGTTTCCTAAGGAGCCACACACCTCATTTAACTTTTCTTTGCATCATTTTCTCATCTGTTGATTCTGCATTGGAGCTTAACATCACAATGCAATCTCCAAAACACACAATTATCATGCTAAATGGCTAGCTGGCTTTTAATTATTCTGAGATTTCAGCCAGGTAGGAGTATGGGAAGTTTAAGGTGCTCTCCTAGTGGCCAGAATGAGGTTTTCCAACTTCCTTCTGAAAATAGTGGCAAATTAACATGGGTTAACATTTAACGAGTGATTAGTCTATGGCAGACCCTCGGATGATTGGGTGACTTACGTTGTCTTATTTTATTAGCTTCATAACAACTATCATGATCTCCATTTCACAGATACAGAAACTCAAGACCTAGAATGGGTAAAATAGCCTTTCCAAGTCATATAATGAGTAGTTAATATAACCTTGAATTAAACCCAAACCCTACAAATTCCAAAACCAGCTCTTAACAATTACACTGTAAAGCAAGTTTGAACTCTAAGGCATTTTCTCATTATACCCCTGTAAATTACTAATCAGCTTATAGTTTTCTTGTTTATTGCTCTTAATACACATGACACCATGTTTTCAAGACTTTTAAGGTTTTATAGTACTTGCTAAGGTACTGACTTTTAAGGACTGGTTTTAAATCCAATTGCACAGTGCCTAAATGAACACAGTGTCCATATTCCTTCACTTTCATTTCTTTTCCTTATTTATCTATGTCAGTTTTAGGAAGAATCACCAAATTTTTATCTTTCTTCCCTTTTTCAAGGATATTTAAATATGATTATAATAGGGTCTGCCTCTTGATTTATGTTTTTACTTTTTTTTTTACAGACACCATCTCTAACCCCTGCAAATCATTCATCTGTTTTCTATCACTATAATTTGCCTCTTGAGAACGTAATGTAATTGAAATCATACAATATTTGGCTTTTTGAGATTGGCTTCTTTCACTCAAGATAATGACCTTGAGATTCGTACGAGTTGTAGTGTGTATCAATGGTTTGTTACTTTTTATTGATGGGTAGTATTCCACAGTGTGGATGAACCACACAATTTTAACCATTCACCACCCCTCAGAAGACACCTGGGTTGTTTCCAGGTTTTTGTCATTACCAATAATGCTGCTGGGAATATCTGTGTACATAGTTTTGCATGAACACAAGTGTTCATTTACCTTGGAAACAGGTCCAGAGTGTAATTGTTGAGTCATAGGTTAGTTGCGTGTTTAGTCTTTTTAAAACACTGCTAAACTATTTTTTTTAATTTTTTTTTTTACAAATAGTTTATTGTCAAATTGGTTTCCGTATAACACCCAGTGCTCATCCACACAAGTGCCCTCCTCCATGCCCATCTCCCCCTCCCCCTCCATACCCATCAGTCCTCAGTTTGTTCTCAGCATTCAAGAGTCTCTCATGGTTTGCCTCTCTCCCTTTCCCCCACCATTTCCCCCTTCTTCTCCCCCACGGTCCTCCATTAAGTTCCTCCTAATCCTTCTATACGTGCAAACATATGACATTTGGATAGACCTTGAGGGTATTATGCTGAGCGAAATAAGTCAGGCCGAGAAGGACAAATATCATATGTTTGCTAAACCATTTTTTTAAAATGAGTGTACCACTTTACAGTCTTACCAACAAGGTATGAATGATCGAGTTTCTCCATATCATTACCAGAGAAGGATATGGAAACATAGGATAAAGTAGCATTCTTACCTTGGTGCCATTACTATTTTTATTTCAGTCATTCCTTTAGTAGTGACTTCTCGTGGTAATAATTTGAATTTCTCTAGTGGCTAATGATGTTACACATCTTCTTATGTGCTTACTTGCATTTGTATGTTGTTTTCAGTGGAATATCTCTCCACGTCTTTTTCACATTACCTAATGTTTTTTTTTAATTTTTGTTTTTGTTTTCAGTGTTCAGCTTTGAGAATTCTCTATATATTTACTTACTAGTCATTTATCAGCTATGGTTTGCCAGGATTTTCTTTAAGTCTGTAGCTTGTCATGTCATCTTCTTGACAGGATCATTTGCAGCGAGAATGTCTTAATATTTTTTTGTCATTTCAACTTTTTATTTAAATTCTAGTTAGTGAATATACGGTGCAAAATTGGTTTCAGGTATAGAATTCAGTGATTTATCACTTACATAGAAAACCCAGTGCTCATCATAACAAGTACCTTCCTTAGTAGCCATCATCCCTCTAGCCCATCTTCTACCCACCTCAACAAACCCTCAGTTGTTCTCTATCTTTAAGAGTCTCTCATGGTTTGTTTCCCTTTCTCTTTTTATCCCTTCCATATGTTCATCTACTTTGTTTCTTAAATTCTACATTTGAGTGCAATCATATGGTATTTGTCTTTCTTTGACTGACTGACTTTGCCTAGCATAATACAGTCTAGCCCATCCATTTATTGCAAATGGCGAGATATATTCCGTTGTGTATATATACCACATCCTCTTTATCCGTTTATCAGTGTGAACATTTGGGCCTTAGTCTGTCTATTGTTGATAGTGCTGCTATAAACATTGGGGTGCGTCTGCCCCTTGAAATCAGCATTTTTGTATCCCTTAGGTAAATACCTAGTAGTGTAACTACTGGATTGTAGGGTAGTTCTATTTTTAATGTTTTGAGGAGCCTCCTGCTGTTCCCCAGAGTGCCTGCACCAGTTTGCATTCCCATCCACAGTGCAAGAAGGTTCCCCTCTCTCCACATACTTCCCAACATCTGTTGTTTCTTGTGTTGTGAATTTTAGCCATTCTGACAGGTGTGAGGTGATGTCTCTTCACGGTTTTGATTTGTCTTTCCCTGATAATGAGTGATGTTGAGCATCTTTTCATGTGTCTATTGGCCATCTGATGTCTTCTTCGGAAAAGTGTGTATTCATCTCGTCTGTCCATTTCTTCACTGGGTTATTTGTTTTTTGGGTGTTGAGTTTGATAAGTTCTTTACAGATTTTGCATACTAACCCCTTATCTGATATGTCATTCATAAATATCTTCTCCCATCCTGTGGGTTGCCTTTTAGTACTGCTGTTTCCTTCACTGCGTAGGAGCTTTTCATTTTGATAAAGTCCTAATACTTCATTTTTGCTTTCGTTTCGCTTGCCTCTGGAGACAAGTCTGGTAAGACGTTGCTCCTGTGAAGTCCAAGAGGTTGCTGCCTGTGTTCTCCTCTAGGATTGTGATGGTTTCCTGTCTCACAGTTAGGTCTTGCATCCATTTTGAGTTGTTTTTGTTTATGGTGTAAGAAAGTGGTCCACTTTCCTTCTTCTGCATGTTGCTCTCCAGTTTTCCCAACACCATTTGTTGAAAAGACTATGTTTTTTTCCCATTGGATATTCATTCCTGCTTTGTCAAAGGTTAGTTGACCATATAGTTGAGGGACTATTTCTGGGTTTTCTACTCTATTCCATTGATCTGTGTGTCTCTTTTTGTGCCAGTACCATACTATCTTGATGACTGCAGCTTTATAATATAGCTTGAAATCCAGAATTTTGATGCCTCCAGTTTTGTTTCTCTTTTAGAAGATAGCTTTCGCTATTGGGGGTCTTTTGTAGTTCTATATAAATTTTAGGATTGTTTGTTCTGGCTCTGTAAAAACTGGTGGTGGTATTTTGATACGAATTGCATTGAATATGTGGGTTGCTTTGGGCATGATAGACATGTTAACAATGTTTGTTTTCCCACTCCGTGAGCACGGAATGCTTTTCCATTTCTTTGTGTTCTCTTCAATTTCTTTCATAAGTGTTCTATAGTTTTCAGAGTGTTGATTACCTGTTTGGTTAGGTTTATTCCTAGGTATCTAATTGTTTTTGGGTGCAATTGCAAATGGGATCGATTACCTGCTGCAAATGTTTTAATTTTGATGAAATCCAACATACCACTTTTTTCGTTCTTACCACATTTATTTCTAAAAAGGAATACAAAAATAAGACATAGAGAAGACCAGAAATTTCCCAAATTCTTACAGCAGAGAAAAACAGTTCATTGTCTATATCACTTGCTTCTAGTTATAGTGGTCCATAGATGATATCTTGGTATTCCTTTCCCTATCTAGCTGCTCACCACTAGAGTATTTGTATTTCTGTTTACATACATGTTTAGCATAAATTGAATTTTTTTCTTGAATATTCTTGGTTAAATATACACTTGCTTATTATGACCCTCTGTAAATTTGTCTGGTATTATATATAAGGGAGCACAATTTCAAGTGTTTTTTTTTTAATTTTTTTAATGTTTTTATTTATTTCTAGGAGAGAGAGAGAGAGAGAGACAATGTGAGCAGGGGAGGGTCAGAGAGAGAGGGAGTCACAGACTGAAACAGGCTCCAGGCTCTGAGCTGGCAGTCAGCACAGAGCCCGACGCGGGGCTGGAATCCACGAACCGCGAGATCATGACCTAAGCGAAAGTCGGACGCTTAACCGACTAAGCCACCCAGGCGCCCCTCAAGTGTTTTTTAAATTTTATTCTGTATCATTTAAAAACTATTTGCAATGCCTTACCAAAAGCCACTGATAACAAAATTTTTGCTTGTGTGGTGATTGATATTAGGTAGATCTGTCTTGAATTCCAGATTCAAGATGAATTATTTACTTGAGTCTCCCCCCACCCCTCAAATTTTTTCATTAGGAATGAATCTGGATTTGTAGAGGTTTCTGGTGGTCCAATACTTCACTCTATAATGGTCAGTATTCATGTGGCCGTTATACTGCAAATGAATCTTAACTGGTTTCTAACTTTAGAGTCAAACTTTATTTTTTTTAATTTTTATTTAAATTTTAGTTAGTTAATACACAGCGCAATATTGGTTCAGGAGTAGAATTCAGTGATTCATCACTTATATACAACACCCAGTGCTCATCACAAGTGCCCTCCTTAGTACCATCCCCCTCTACACCATCCCCCACCCACCTCCCTCTATCAACCCTCAGTTTGTTCTCTACCTTTAAGAGTCTTTCATGGTTTGTTTCCCTCTCTCTCTCTTTTTTCCCCTTCCCATATGTTCATCTATTTTGTTTCTTAAATTCCACATATGAGTGAAATCATATGGTATTTGTATTTCTTTGTGTAAAGTCAAACTTTATACAAAAGACAGCCATCTTTGGTGATGGGGCCTACTAGGAATCTTATAAAGTTGAAAATGTATAAGTAAATTTATAGATCACTGAAGTCAGAGGAGAGAAGTTAAAATGAGAAGAGAATTTAAATATCAAGTTATGAATATTATTTGAATAAGTACTCTAAAATATATAAAAGTTTGGGCCATATGAAACTGCCTACATTTGATTATTTTGTCACACAGCAATTCATATGCTTCAACCAGTTACTAAAATAATTATCATCATTAGATCATTAGAAAAAAGAAGTAGAAAGGATGAGAAGTGATGGTATAAGTGAACTAGGCCCTTATCATTCATAGGAGTAGGACATCAAAATAAAAGTGTCTAAAGAATCAACATGAAAATATTTTTCTTACAAAGTTTATCCTTGTATTCATTTTCATATACTAGTCACATTTATACTTGCAACAGTCTAAATTTGTTCAACTTAATTGAGATTTAACTGACAAAAGTGTAAGATATTTGAAATGTACACAGTGGTGATTTGATGTGTGTATACATTGTGAAAAGATTCCTTCCATGTAGAATGAACTCATCCACCACCACACATATTTATCTTTTCTGTTTTGTTTTGTTCTGATGAGAACATTTATGCTCTACTCTTTCAGCAAACTCAGTTACTAACTGAGTACAGTTTTATCAACTGTATTCACCATGGTAATCATTAGATCCTCAGAACTTGTTCATCTTATAGCTGAAAGTATATATCATTTTACCAGTCTCTTTCTGTTTCCCCCTCTCCCACTCCACAGTCCCTGGAAACTGCTTTTCTACTCCTGATTTTTATGAGTTTGACTCTTTTTTTAGATCCACACAAATGTGAGACGATACAGTGTTTGTCTTTGTCTATCTGGCTTATTTCACGTAGCATAACACCCTCAAGATCTATCCATGTTTCCTCAAATGTCACAATTTCCTTCTTTCTCATGGCTGAATAACAGCCCATTGTATATATATATAACACATCTTATATATCCATTCGTCCGTTGACGGACACTTAGTGTCTGTAACTTGGCTCTTGTGAATAATGCTGAGATGAACATAAGAGTGCAGGTAGTTCTTTGATATATTCATTTCATTTCCTTTAGCTATATGCCCAGAAGTGGGGTTTCTGCAGCCTATGGTAATTTTAGTTTTAAATTTTTTAGGAAAAACCTAAATATTTTTAAGTAAACACTGCTGATACCCTCCTCTTAGCTGAATCTTTTTGCCGTAAAGATTCCTAATTGTTAGGAAAGCCTCTGCATTTGAAGCACTGACTTTCTAAGTCTATTGTCTAAAACGGCCAGAAATATTTTTTTCTTGTAGTACCAGATACCTGACAACAGTAACAATGAAAAAGCAGAATTAAATAATTGATGTGGTTTCTGCTGGAATCAACTTGATTTGATTTGATTTATCTTCCCAGAATTTTCACTGATAAAACCTGTCAACAAGGTTGTACAGTAAAACAAAAACATCAAGACACAAGAAAATGCATATTATTTTCTGCTTGCAAAAATTCTGCTTAAGGTAAAATTTGTCTGAAAATTAATTATTAATGATCCAACTAATAAAAAGATCGTATTTCAGACTCAAATGTGATTGATTTTACAGTAAATTACCCTAGGAAGATGTAATGTTCTGGTTGATGGAATATTATGGTTAACAGCATTTGAGAAAAATGATAGCATGACGACACACTTTCACAATGTCTGTCATTTAAACTATGCTAAACCACCCAAGCTGTATTGGAAGGAAGTGATTAAAAGCCTCCTATTTGATGTTACATAGACCCCAGTTTGAATCTTGACCCTTACATTCGCTAGCTGGATAACCTTGCGTAAATTACTTAATGTCTCTGATCCTCTGGTTTCTCATCTATAAACTGAGGATAAAAATATCCAACTTACAGTGCAGTTGGCAAGATATATATAAAATTACCTATCACAGTGCTGGCTATATAATAATGCCCTGCTCCCACCAAGTACAGGATCATAGTTAATAATTTATTACTGAAACTTAATTGTGGATATTGAGTTGTAGCTCACAAGTTGTTTCTAACCAAGTGACTGTAACTTTTTCATTGAACTTATGTTCTCTTTCTAATGGTTAGCTATATAGGTTAGCACTAGATATGCCTGCATTATGAAACAAGTAATGCCCTTGACCCTAAGCATATCATGCAAGCTTTAAAGAGAGAAAGTAAGGTGTGATCAGAGTACAGTTCTGAAAACCAGGAACCCATGGCTTCTGCTAAAGTCTTCCCCTGTTTTGCAGTGGAGCAAGGATGCCTCGGAAGGGAGACAGTCACAGAAAAGAAAGCACATGAAGGCTCCAGGAGAAAGCGCATAGATCTTTAAGGTACCAAAGCATCCCATTGGTGGCAATCCCTGGGAATTCTGGGTATTGGCCTAGTAGTAATAACAATAATACCAATACTGCCAGTGGTTAATATCCACTGAGCACATATTAGGTTCTTGATGCATTGAAACCTTTGTGCATATTACTTAATTTAATTCTCACTTTAGCTTTATGAAAGAAATTCTGTCAAGATCTTGACAGTGGCTAAGAGGAGGGTATCAGACCTACCAGATACCTCAGTTCTGTCGCTAACTAGGCTGTGTCAATTTCGGGTACGTTATTTATTAAGTTTAAGCCTCTATCTCTTCTTTTGTAAGTGGGGAGTATTTTTGATCATTATATATCACATGGGTGAGGGCACTGAGACTTTAAGTCTCAAGGCCTTGCAAGTATGTGCAAGTCTAGAATATAAATCTTGTTGTATATGTTCCTAACCTCCCCTCAGTGCTTCTCCCTGCATAAGAATAATAAAGACATATGCTTAATATGTGGCGCATAGAAAAGTGGATATTGTCTATATACTAATTTGTGTCAGGGAACAGAATAGGTAAATTGCATACAGCTGAATCATTTTGCTATTTTGATACTTTTCAAATAGAGAAAGTTCGAAATCTTTTGTTATAGAAAAAATATGTAAGAAACCATCTGAATTATTTCATTCAGCTGACATGTATTTGGGTATTAAGTGCAAGACAATTTTTATTTAGACTGTATAAGCAAGCAGCTTTAACATTTTACAATTCAATGTTTTCTTTTAAAAGAATTAGTCTAGCATCTAGATCAGGGGACATTAAATTGCTAGTTTTATGCCCCAGAGTTTCTGGCTCAGTGGGTCTGAGGTAAAGCATGGAAATTTGCATCTCTAACAAGTTTCCAGGTGATATCGATGCTTCTGGTCACACACTGAGGACCACTGTTCTGGATCAATTGTTCTCCGTCCCGACGTTGTAGCATTCCTGTGTGATTGAGTTTGGTGCAAATAATGTATTCTTAAATATAAGGTAGCAGAGTTCAGAAAAGATATAATTGAACATCTGAGCATACTTATATTTATTCTGATAATAGTTTCACTCCTAATATATAAATCATTGCCCTTGGAGTTTGTGCATAGGAATATGCTACACATAGGAATGCCATCCATCTTGTGTGTCGATTTGAAAAGTAAGTTCGAAAGTAGCTAGGGTATGAACATTTATCTTCCATTTTCTTTTGGCTTTCCTTGTTAGTGTGATTATCAAATTGTCCGGTGAATTGTGCTGTAATCACTGGCTGTAATCACTGTAACCATCTTCCTTTCTGTACAAGTCCCGCCAGTATCTTGGGGGTCATCAATAGCTAGCAAGACATGGAGGAAAGAGGTTGCCAGAGTGTGCCAGATAAGAAACCCATGGTGTTTGCACACCATCGCGAAGAGGTAAGAGCCAGAAAAGATAAGTATTTTCATAAGGTTTTGGACAAAAGTATAGGTGAAGGGTTTTGCCTTTAAAGAAAGAAACATCTCGGAACCTCTAGTACTAGGGAGAGGGATGGCTGTGGATTCAGGACATGGGACAGTCATACATCGTGTTTTACAGTGAAACTGAAGGCTCCGTGGCTTCCTGAGAAGGAGGGAGTGGCGACTCTTAGGAGGCATAAGTAAAAATTTAAAACTCACAAGAGACACCAAAGAGAATGGAAAGTCAGCTGATCAAAACAAGTAAAAGTACTATCGACTAACAACTTTGAGAAGATGATGGCCATTAAAAGATGGATTCCATAGTGCCAAATATTTGCATGCAGTTTTTATTTTGTGTGGTTTTCTTCTAGCAACAATGAATATATAGGAAATACAAGTGAAAAAAATCAGAAAATTGGATTCATCCAGGATTGATCCAGACACTTTGTATTTATCTAACGATGCTATTATGGAAACTATGTCAAAGAGAGGGCTCTGATGCAAAACTCTTAACACAAGAACTATGACGGGAACACCTTCTTGCATGTCTTAGAATTTAATTAACTCATTTCAGTGTGGCAGTTTTTATGGTTTAGAGTTTGTAGAAAATAATTTCCTTGAAATGGCTTGATTGTTTTTGACGCTGTAGCAGTAGCATCGTTTTTATTTAAAAAAACTCAGTGGGTAAAGTTTTTATCTTATGAATGTATGAAGTAATCACCTTCCTGAAATAAAAACTTTTAAAACAACCAAAACCAAGTTAGAGTAAATCTGACTTAGAGCATTCGAAAACAACACATAATTTAGGATTGGAAACAAAAAAGAATTTGAAAAAATGGATAAGAGTAACAAAATTAAATATTGTCAATATTGTGCTTAGAATCTTTGAAAATCAGGTAACGATGTAGAACTTTATGAGTCATTTTGATGTTTTAGGTGAAAAACGTGCTAACATTTATGTAATACAGGCTAATATAATATCAGTGATAATACTGTTCAAGTTTATAAATCCTTGTAACTGGGTTTTTGAATAGTAACACCTTGGGTAGAAGCATGAAGTATGTTGACTTTTTCATTAATTATCTCTCAGCTCTGTCGTGCTGAATTCCTTTTTCCTGCTGAGAAATGGCAATATAATTTTTTAAGTCGCATTCAATTAATCCAGCAGCGTAGCTCTGATTTCCAATACTCAGTCATGCTTATTTTCTAATGTCAATTTTGTATCTTATTCATTTAAAGCCTCTTTATCAAACTATTATCTCTGTAAGTTATGGCTCTTAGGCAATTGTGCCTTTAAAAAAGTTTGTTCAATAATTGATTTTATGCTAAGTATGAATTTCTACAAATATTATTTAAGTCCAAATACAAGGTTAAAAAACTGAAGTTTTCTCTTTCCCTGAGCCTTTTGGGTTGTAAGATGTTCAAGTTGATACTCTGATTTTTTTGAAAATAGTTATTGAAAGACGTTGATCTATTTTATCTAGATGTACTAAATTTTTGAGGGAGATGTAGATGTAACATGAAGATAAATAGTGTCCTACTGAATGCAGAATATTAAGATACTATGATTTAGGAGCTCAGTTATAGAAAATTATACTGAAGTCTAATCTACAATAACTATTTAGTGATTTGTGGGGATTTCCTACTTAGTGACAGCCTACTCTTCCTTGATAAGAAAAACTTTTAAATTACAACCTCAAGTTTTGTTAAAATTAGAAAATAGTTAAGACCCTAGGGGCGCCTGGGTGGCTTAGTCGGTTAAGCGTCCGACTTTCGCTTAGGTCATGATCTCGCGGTTCGTGGGTTCGAGCCCCGCGTCGGGCTCTGTGCTGACTGCCAGCTCAGAGCCTGGAGCCTGTTCAGTCTGTGACTCCCTCTCTCTCTGACCCTCCCCTGCTCACGCTGTCTCTCTCTCTCTCTCCTAAAAATAAATAAAACATTAAAAAAAAAAAAAAGAAAATAGTTAAGACCCTAGAAAGCTGATGGAGTAAAGGATTATGGGAAATATGAGGATCGAGCAGGACACCATTGAAAAGATGACAAATCTTGTAAAGGTGCAGCCACAACACTCTTCTTACAGTTGAGGCACTAAACCTTGAAATGCCAAAAATACGTCATTTCTCATGATGAATATGGGTTGACAGTTGCACCTAAAGGTGTCATGTGACCCCCCTAGACCCAGAGGAAAGAATAAAGAACCACTCACAGGAAGCACTGTCTGTCTCTTTGGCAGAGGAGGAAGAGAGATCCTTTTCGCTGTGAAAATCTCTCAGCTGCTCATCTTCACTGGCTATAAAGACATTAACAACTAAATCAGCTAATGTCCAGAGGGTTGCAAAGGTTGCTGTGGTACTTCTGTTAGGCAAATGCTGTATGAATAGCTTGTCCCAGCAAAACTCACAATGTCTGAGGAGTTAAAAGTGAACCAGTACAGGGACGCCTGGGTGGCTTAGTTGGTGGAGCATGGCACTTTTGATTTCAGCTCAGGTCATGATCTCACCATTGGGTTAGTGGGATCCAGCCCCAGGCTGGGCTCTGCGTGGCGGTGTGGGGCCTGCTTGGGATTCTCTCTCCTTCTATCTCTGCCCCTCCCCCACTAATACACGTGTGAGCTCTCTCTCTCTCAAAATAAATGGATAAGCATAATAAAAAGCAGTACAGAAGCTATGCAAGTTATTGCAGGAAAATAAAGAGGAAGAGGCAAGAAAATAAAATTAAGAGATGGGGAAAGTGTACTAGAAATGTCTGATAAGGAGCAGAAGCAACTGACATTTTACCCTGAGTTTAAAAATAATGCCTATGGGGCGCCTGGGTGGCTTAGTCGGTTAAGCGTCCGGCTTTCGCTTAGGTCATGATCTCGCGGTTAGTGGGTTCGAGCCCCGCGTCCGGCTGTGCGCTGACAGCTAGCTCAGAGCCTGGAGCCTGTTTCAGATTCCATATCTCCCTCTCTCTCTGACCCTCCCCTGTTCAGCTGTGTCTGTCTGTCTGTCTCTCTCTCTCTCTCTCCTAGAAATAAAAAAAAAAAAAAATTAAAAATAATGCCTATGAAGCAAGAGCACAAGGGCACATGGGGAAGATATGATGGGACAAGAAAAAAAATGAAAAACTGTGAGCCAACAGGACTAAGAAATGAAAGACAAAATGAAACCAAGAAAGAGGAGAAATTCTAAAGCGCGGGAATAGACAGTGTTGAAAAAACAGTAAGGGACATACTAGGGAAAATATCTAAACTCAAAACAATTACCAACGAAAGGTTTCTTTTAAGCTTGAATGGAAAACAATAGATACAGGTAACATGCTAGCTGTGACTAGAGCCAGCATGGCGATGCCTTTTATTCTTTTGCATTAAACTGGTGTCTATATTTAAATTGCATATTCTTGAAAGCAGCATATAGTATGGTATTTTGTATCTAAACTTACAGTCTCTGCATTGGTTTTTTTTCAGTTTATTTATTTGAGAGACAGACATACAGAAAGAGAGAGAGACAGACAGACAGAGAGACAGACAGAAAGAGAGAGAGACTACAAGCAGGTTCCATGCTGAGCTTGCTCGTCTGTGAGATCATGACCTGAGCCAAAATCAAGAGTCAGAAGCCCGCTGAGCCATCCAGGCGCCCCTCTGCATTTTAATTGTTAACAATTGAGACAATCAAAACTTCACTGAAGAGGCTTCTGGGTGGTTCATCACTGTGCCACCAAACTCTTCCCTAGGATTAGAATGAGCTCCCTAGAGTTATGTGATTATTCATGTGCGGCATGCTTCTCTCCCTATAAGAACCATTGCACCAGGTACCATTTCCCTCGCTCCCGAAGATTCACAATACCGTAATTTTCTGAGACAGGTCGCCCCATGTTTTTATTTTCATTTCAGTTTCATTAAAGATCTCTTAAAGGGCTGTAGGCTTTGTGAGTTTCACTGAAACTTCTCAGCGTCAACACTGAGGTGGTCATTTGGAAGCACAGCTTTGAATTCACAGAACATCATTTCCTTCCTAGTTATGTTCATTTCTTCCTTAGAGTTCTGAAGAAAGAGGGCCGAGTCTTTGAAATGTTCTTACAAATAAGTGGTGGAAGAAGAAAGGAGATAAACGTGAGAGGAACAAAGTCTTTTAGCACCTGTCAGCCTGAAAGGGGTCAGGAATGAGGGGGATTCGTGACATCTATGACCAAAAGGGTGGGAGTCTTCTTTTTATAATAAGTAAAAAGCACAGGGGCGCCTGGGTGGCTTAGTCGGTTAAGCGTCCGACTTTCGCTTAGGTCATGATCTCACGGTTCGTGGGTTCGAGCCCCGCGTCGGGCTCTGTGCTGACTGCCAGCTCAGAGCCTGGAGCCTGTTTCAGTCTGTGACTCCCTCTCTCTCTGACCCTGCCCTGCTCACGCTGTCTCTCTCTATCTCTCCTGGAAATAAATAAAAACAACAACAACAAAAAATAATAAGTAAAAAGCACAGGTGCAAATAAACAATTTGAAGCATAAATTTATATCATTTAGTTGAAGATCTCAAATCTGGTTTTTAAAGGACTTTTTAAGCCGTTCATTAATCCCCCTTCTCTAGGTGCTTTTTTTCTGCTTTCGAACAGTTGGTCATTTATTTCAGAAATAAAATAGACACAAAGGAGAGCCATGGGCTTATAACTCATCATGGAAGGATGGAGAAGCTTTAAAGTCTCTGTGCCTGTCTCTTTGGATAAGGCAATGCAGCGGACATCTTTTGGGCTAGCATAAGTTGACTTATTCCCTTTATCCTTCAAGTGGGCCCAGACAGAACATTTTCCGTAGCAAGATGGGTGTGGCAGAGAGAGAGGGACCCAGGTGTCTTGTCCTCAGGTAATTTGAAATGTTTTACATTGTTTTATATTGCATTTGTTTTTCTTTTAAAAGATACTAAAATGTATTGTAATTGTGATACAAGAATAATTACGTGGTTCTTGATATTCAACTAGTTACAGCCACAATACTTCTACTATTATTATTATTATTTTGCTAAAAACGACCCTTTTAATGATCTATACTTTAAGGGACTGTTTACTTTGATCAATGTCCAGTCTAAATGCTCAAAAGGAATGTTTGCATAAGAGCCGGTGGCACTGCCGTGCCGATATAGACGTAGTTCTGAGCATTGATGGGAATCAGGAAGGAAGGGTTTTGAAGCCAGAGAGGAATTGTTGCAGCATATTAACAAATTCTTTATATAGAGAACATGAAGGAGAGAGAGAGAGAAGTGTATGCGGCTGAGTTTGAAGTCTTAATCAAATATGGATAAAGGGCAGGGAAAGAAGTCGGCACATGTAATCATTGTAATTTTCTCCGAGAGCATCTGAATTCATAAGGTGCCCCAGAAATCATTTTCTCTATAAACCGATTTAAACAACTTTCTGCAATTTTCTTCATGGGTGTTATTAAGGTTGGAGTTTGGATTAGACAGTTCTTTGGGAGTAAAAAGTTAAAATTTCAGTACTTTTGAAGACTAAGAATAGTGTGCTGGCTCTGCCTGGTGCTCCGGGGCCAGAAGAGGCAAGCGGGGTCCAGTCCAAGGGCCTGGGGCCACGGGCCCAGAGCCTGTTGGCACGGCGTGTGAGAAGCAGACACAGGCTGGTGGGAGAACATACACTACCCTGCTCCTCTCCCATTAATCAGGCAAAATCGGAAGAGACAATGAGTGTCATTAATCTTGTCGACCTCACACTTCGAGTCTGAAGACCACTCAGCCTAAAGTCAGTCCCTTTTTATTCACAAACACAAAAGCTTTCATGTGTTAGGTGCAGTGACTTGAGAGGTTAATAGAGACAAGGGGAAGAATATTTCAGATATACAAATGTCATAGCAGTCGCTCAGGGATTTATTCATTATGTGTGCTCTAAATGCCCAGACTGTATGTTTGCAGATGGATATCTGAGCTTCTTTCGTATCAGTACAGGTTTGGTGAGGTACCAATAGATCTCTCAGCATAATGACAGCAGCTCTTCCCTCTGATTTTATTTTATTTTTCTTTTGCCTTTAGTTTTTTGTCTTTAATTAAATGCAATAAATGCCTTGTTCTGTACAGTAGTATCATGAGGCCATCCTTCGATTCGTATTAAAATTGAAGTTAACATATGGAGATCACACTGTGTAGAATACTCCTACTGAGAACTGTAGCGATGAAGGTGTAGGAAAAAGGAAACTTGTTAACTCTTGAGTTTCGATACTCTTAATTTTTTGATATCCAGCAGTGTATGGTTGAATCCTCTGGTTCCTTCCCCAGAATCCTTCCATATTTTCTATTTAGAACTTCTGTCCAGATAAATTTCCATCAGACCTATAACTGCACTCATCAAACTCAGGAAAGACATGAGTCTTTCTATAAAACTTCCCTTTCATTTTTTCTACTCTCTGCATTTGCTCTTTCTCTGGTTTTATTATTCTTACTTCACTCTTGTTTCAGTGACATTTCTGATCTTCCCAGTTTTACGTAGAAGTACATTCACTTTGATCTCAAGAGAAAAATGTTTTTATTTCTCAATAATGAAAAGGTGGCATTTGTCACATTTAAGGGCACCCAAGAAGAACTTTACACATAGGGACTGATTGAAAGATTCATTTTGTGGTCATTTGAGTTGACATTAGTTTGGCTCTTCTGACTTGTTATCATGTTCATTGTAAAATATAAAACACAAAGGTCTTGACAGCAAATTTTAAGCTATAGGTTCCGGAATTTTGGATTTACTTAGTAGTATCCAGACTATTTACTATTATCCAAACTCCCAGCTAAAATACCATAATCCTCCAAACTAGTGCAAACCATACCCATCAAAGGAACAAAACCTCAGAGTCAGATACTACTGAGAGAAGAGTCTCTTTCCAACCAGTCACTAGAATCTTGTTTCTGCTGGTGGTGTTCTATACGTAGCATCCTATTAAATGGAAAAAGTGGCACCCGAGTGGCTCAGTTGGTTAAGCGACAGACTCTTCATCTCAGCTCAGGTCTGGATTTCAGAGTGCAAATTCAAGCCCCACATTGGGCTCCATGCTGGGTGTGGAGTCTACTAAGAAAGAGAGAGAGAGAGAGACGGGGGGTGGGGGGGAAGAAAAAAGGAAGAAGGAAAGAAAGACAGGCTTATATTTAAAGAAATTGAGGTTACCAATTCAAGAATTCTGCACTGGAGGTTTTACTGAAAGGAGACTAAGTGTGTATAAAACATGGTAGCAGCTGTAAAGGAATGTTTAATTCATTGTGTAAGTGGATATGTAATTTGCCATAGATGGAAATAGATGGCTTATAGCATGTTTGCATTGCTAGAGCTTATAATATTAAGATCTACAAACCCCAAGACAATTATTCTCTGCCTATATGACAGGTACTCATCAGTATTCATTAGCTCATATAATAACAATTGTATAAAATGTTGTCAATAGCAACTGTGCTAGCAATCTGCATTTCACACAAGAATATTCCCTAAGGGAGTTGGATAAGAAGATTGGTATATGACTTCCCAGGTCTGAAACTCTGTGACCCATTTATGATATATTTAAAATAATCTATGTCTTATAAAAATAAAATATCAACAGTTTGAGACTATCAAGACATTTTTGACAATTAGGAATTACATATATAGGGGGACTTGAGTGGCTCAGTTGGTTGAGTGTCTGACTCCGGATTTTGGCTCAGATCATGATCCCAGGGTCGTGGGATCGATCCCCATGTCAGGCTCCATGTTGAGCATGGAACTTGCTTAAGATTCTCTCTCTCCCTCGGCCCCTCTCCGCAGTTCTCTCTCTCTCTCTCTCTCTCTCTCTCTCTCTCTGTCTTTGTCTCTCTTGACAATAAAGTTAAAAATAAAATTTAAATTTAAAAAATTATATATAATTAATTTTTCACTTACAGTTTGTTGACACAGTTCTTAGTTGTTAAGGCATGTCCTTGTAGAAATAGCTTAATTATTTTTTATGTCTTTATGTGTGAAGTCATTTGGACACATTAGCTCCCAAACCTGTTTCCTCACCTCTTAAAAATGGATATCATTTCTCTTGGGATTGTTAGGAGAATTCATATACGTGAAAGCATTTTGAAAGAACAAAACATTATGTATATATCAGAATTATGTCTGCATTTGTTATTTCCTTTGGCTGTTACAAAGTGAATATTTTCAAATCACCAAATATTATGTCCCATGCTTTTTAAAGTACTCAGGCATTTCGTTGTTGTCATAGATGCACAAAGTGAAATTTTAAGAAATCTAAAAATGAGTTGTAACCTACAAGTATGGCATAAACCTATTTTAGTTAAAAATATTTCTTAATAAAGATGATGACTTTCGTAAATCAATCATAATCATATATATGTGTGTACATCTACATATATACAATTGGATATCCATTTTTCACAGTTCTTTTCAATTTGTATTGAAAAGCTAAACAAGGCAGGAGTAAAGTATGAGGGGTCTAGAGCCAGACTACCTGGGTTCATACTCTGGTTCTACCACTTACTAGTTATACAACCTGACGGAACCATCTTAATCTCCTTGTGCTTCTATAAAGTACAATAATAATGTTTCTTGCTCTTGGAGTGGTTGTCAGAATTAAATAATCACATGGCAGATGGCTGGAACATACCACGTATCCAATGAATGTCAGCTTTTTTTTCTTTTTTTTTTACCTCTGGTTCTTTTCTGGAAGTTTCTAATCAGTTCTGTGCTTCAGTATACTCCTTACTTCCTAGGACATAAAGGGTTTCTTAAATATCCAGACCATCAAGAATCTTATTATCTGGATTTTCCCTTACAGACAATTTTGTCTCTGCTCTGATTTTGTGGTTCTAGATCGCAGTTCTCAATTAGCTAGAAGATCTTGAAGTCCAGCGTTAACAAAATATATATCTTGGTGGCCTTTTTCATGCCTTCCTACACACATTTCAGATCTTCTCCAGTGCTCCAGAAACACTGACCTTCATTCTGAACCCAGAAGGAACTAGCCAGACTCCTTGGAGCCTGGAGTCAGGCTTTACTTCCTCCATCTACAGCTGCTGCTCTTCCCTTTGATCTGTCCAAGGCACACCCCTCACGTCACTCAGAGCCCAGTAAACTTCCTCCAGCACAGTAATGGGACACAAGTATCATGTCACAAGTTTTATTTGGACTTCCTGATGAGCATCATGATTATCTTGTTAAATTAGTTCTGTCTCCCATCATGAGATAACAAGTTCCAGAAAGGCAGTGGCCAGATTAACTGACTTGCCCCCGTATTCCCAGCATTTTATGTAGTCTCGCCTACTAACTATAGAGTACATAGGTACTAAATGAAAAAAAAAATGAATTGCCAATAAAATTGCAGAGTATTTTTATTTCTATGTACAGAATATCTTTCCCACATTTCTCTATTTGTCAAAATCACACTTAGCTCTTTCCTGTGAAGCTCTTTTAAGGCTCACAAGGGAAAATATTAATCTCTCCCTCCTATATACTCCTATAGTACGCAACTCCCTTAGATGCAAAGGCCTTTGTCAGATACGACTTTGTAAAGAGAAACTACTTCCATGCTTGGCCCATGTTGGGCTCTACAAATGATGATAATTTTCCAAAAGGGTCCACCACCTACAGCAAGAAGGAGATTCTTTTGTTTGGGTTTTTTTAAACAATGAGTTGAGAATCACTGCGTTCACATTTTGGAAAAAAATTGCATGAGCTTATTATGTACATAATAAGCATATTTATATATCTAAAACTATAAAAATATAAAATATGTAATTTTTTCTATCATTCATTTACCTTTACAAAAAAACTGGGAAAGTCTTTAATACATGCAACAAATTGAATATTTCTGGTGAAGTGTAGATTTGTTGTTGATAATTTATTTATCATTATTTGGTTATCTACCTTAGCGTTTCACAGAATTCTGCCTTAGAATAGCCTCTTCTTTGTCTAGAGATTTTTTAACACAAATTGGAAGACTTCTTCATCTCCATCTGCTCTTGGATATAGCTCAAGTGCACAGTGTTCATTCATTTGCTTGACGAAACAAAGCAGATTGTTATAGAATAGGTAGTGGGAATAAAGGGGTCAGCAAAGCAATCCCTGCTGTTAAGGAGAATGTATTATGGTATTTTGGGAGAAAAAGATAGAAAATCAGTGAATACAGTGGAATTTTTAAATGTCCAGAGAATCTATTTGCTCAGAGCTATTTGCTCAGTCTAGCAGCAGGGAATGGAAATGAAGAATGTTCCTGAACCTGTCATTGCCGGGAGTAAGGAGGGTCAGGAAACTCTTCCAAGAGTAGGGGATGCTTGAAACTCAGGTGGTGAAAACCAGCTTGATGAAGTTGAGGTGGTGAAAACAAGTTGAGCACCTGTATTCCTACAGCCTTTGTTAGTGAACAGAAATGCATAGTGTTAGAGCGCCCAGTACATTTTCTACAAATGACTGAACTTCTATTTTTCCCAGATCTTTGACCTCTTTACTTTATCTGTTTGATGTGTGAGTATCGTGACCACTCTTTTCCTCTAACATTTGTTGAGAAGATATTAGTGGTTTCTGATCTTTGACAAGATGAGAACGATTTCCAGAGTCCACCCTGAAGACAGAACCCCAAAATGTGAAAATTGCTGACACTGCTCCTTTCTATGTCACAGCCTTAAAGGTCTCTTTAGGCCATGAGTTTCCACATTTATGAAGTACCCCATGGCTACTGCATGGCACCTGACAGCCACTTCATTTTATCTGTGTCCTCAGGACAGCACTGACTCATATACAGAGATGTCTTCGAAGGATGGACTATGTCATACCCATATTAAACTTCACTAGTGCATTATCAAATATATATTAAAGTCTCAATAATACTCTTTGAATGAATAAATATTTTATATTACCAATGTCAACGTAATGATATTTAGTTTATGGCAAATATTAATTGGGTTTCATACACTGGAGTACTCAATAATATTGACATATTATGATTTGAGTTAGGGGATGTTTCTTTAGCACTATTAATACAAGCAAGGGCTCTTCACTTTGCTTTAAGGAATCTAGCATGAGCCTTATGTCTTTTGTCCTACACCATAGTTTGTTAATGCTCAATCTGTGAAAATTAAAAAAATAATAAGGGTTGTGGGGAAGGATGGAGATAATCTAAGTAACATTGGAAAATAATGCTTTGTCTAGCTATTGCAAGCCTGAGACACAAAGAACTATGCCAAAACTCTGTGCTCTGGTTGGTAAATACTTTTCTCACAGGGGTATGGTCTAGTAATACGGAAGCTATTTTATGTGTGCACCAAGCTCCAACGAATAGGTTAATATGTGGTAGAAAAATTGAGCCAGGTTTCTTTTTTTAAATACTTATTGTTTATTTTGAGAGAGAGAACATGTGAGATCATGACCTGGGGAGTGGCAGAGAGAGTGGGGAGAAAGATCTCAAGCAGGCCCCTTGCTGTCAGTGTAGAACCCTTCACGGGGCTCAAGCCCATGAATGACGAGATCATGGCCTGAGCCAATTGTGACGCTTAACACCCTGAGCCACCCAGATGCCCTGAGAGCCAGGTTTCTTACTGTCAGAAAAATAACTCAAAATAAGTAAAGAGAAATACTAGACTGAACATCACGGATACCGCCAGTATCAACATGCACACCTAGCACCCAGATATTAATGTTTAAATACCATGCTGCAGTCAAAGGGACTGGGGCACTTTTGGAAAATGGTAAATCCAGGATTGGGACAGGGAAAATACAAACGAGCCTGGAGCACTGTGTAGTGTCGGAAAGTAAGGAAGTGTCCAACAGACAAATAAGTTAAAAGAGGAAAGGCATATCAAGTGAACATAGATGCCAACCTGAGAGAGCTTCCTATGGCGCAAGCTAAAACAGTTTGCGCAATGCGAGAAATAGCAATAGCATTCTAACTCAAAAATAAAATAAATATCCACAGATCCATGACAATATAAATAAGGAATGGAATGCATGAATCAATAGTGGTAGAAAGGACAAACTTTCTTTAAGGTAGAATTCCGAGTAGTAAATCTAGAAGGAATGAGAGAAAATAGGAAGTCACCATTAGCGAGCCATACTCATAATTCCCACGGGCAGAGTCTGCGGATGGATGCTGAAATACATTAGTGGGCAAAATGTCATGGGGGGGGGGGATATTTGCATTTCTCAAAGTATCTCCCAAGATATTATTAATTGTCATAGTGGTTTTAACATATATCCAAAAACTCTTTAATAATCCTCCTGGCAGGTGAAGCTTAATTCCCCTTATGTTGAACATAAGTCAGACTTACTGATTCGCTTCTATCAAGTAGAAAAGTGGGTCAAGGTTAACATTTACAGTAATAAGTCGTGTTCACATTGTGCAGTGACACCATGAGGTGGCCACATCGCTTCTGTGGCATTCTTTCCCCATATTCTGTAATACCAGTTTAATTGTGAGGAAAACCAGACAAACCCAAGTTGAGGGTCATTCTACAAAGCCCTGGCCAGTAATCTTCAAAAGTGTCAAGGTCATGAGCAACAAGGGAAAATGGAGAAACTGACACAGATTGGATTAAGGAGACATGGTGACTAAGTGCAGTGTGGTAGCACTGGATGGATCTTGGAAGAAAATAGAGATATGAGAGGGAAACAAAGGTGAAATCATGATCAAGTCTGTCAACAAGTTCATAGTATCTTGCTAACATCAATTCTTACTTTTGGTAAAAGATCATGCTCATGTAAGATATTAACATCGGAGGAACTCTCTGTACTGTCTTTGCAATTCCTGTAAATCTAAAATAATTTCAAAATTAAAAGTTAAAGAAAATAGTGGAAGTGTTTTAAACCCAGTTTCTAGCAAAGATTAGGCATTCAGTAGTTTTTTAAATGAATTAATATACTTTATAAAAAATATTACATTGCTGTAGAATTATCTTCTTTGATTTTTTAAAAAAATGTTTTATTTATTTCTAGGAGAGAGAGAGACAGCGTGAGCAGGGGAGGGTCAGAGAGAGAGGGAGTCACAGACTGAAACAGGCTCCAGGCTCTGAGCTGGCAGTCAGCACAGAGCCCGACGCGGGGCTCGAACCCACGAACCGCGGGATCATGACCTAAGCGAAAGTCGGACGCTTAACCGACTAAGCCACCCAGGCACCCCTTCTTTGATTTATATGTAATCGCAGAACTCCATCTAACCAAATCGCTTCCTCTAAATATACATGGGGTTTTTATGATTCCATCCTTTCACTGTTTCCATCTTCAAAAATGAACTTTTTGCTCCCCTACCTGATACATTTTTTATCCTTCAAGTTGTAGTCCAAATATAACCTTTCTGTGGTGCCTGATTGGCTCAGTCAGTTAAGCGTCCAACTCTTGAAGTCGCCTCAGGTCAGTATTTCACGGTTCGTGGGTTCGAACCCTGTGTCAGGCTCCACACTGACAACGTAGAGCCTGCTCAGGATTCTCTCTTTCTCCTTCTCTCTCTGCCCCTCCGCTTCTCTCTCTCTTTCTCTCTCTCTCTCTCTCTCAAAATAAATAAATAAACTTAAAAAGACACACAAATATTGCCTTTCTGTGATGCTTTCCAAGTAGCTGTCTTTCTAAATATATTTTTGAACTCATCATATTATACCTGCTACTTTATGTAGTTTTCTTGTCATCTAAAAATATGAGCTTCCTAAAATTGAGAACCATATTTTCATATGTACATATGTATTTTTTAATTTTAATTTTGGCTTAGTGACCACACAGCGTTCTATTAGTTTCAGGTGTACAATATAGTAATTCAGCAATTCCATACATTACTCATGGTAAGTGCACTCTTAATTCCCTTCATCTGTTTCTCCCATCCCCCCACCTATCTCCTCCTGGTAACCATTGGTTTGTTCTCTATAGTTAAGTATCTGGTTTTTTTGGCTTCTCTCTCTTTATCTTCGTTCATTTGTTTTGCTTCTTAAATTATGAGTGAAATCCACATATGAGTGAAATCGTATGGCATTTGTCTTTTCTGGCTGGCTTATTTTACTTAGCATTATACTCTCTAGCTCCATCAATCTGGTTGCAAATGGCAAGGTTTCGTTCTTTGATGGCTGAGTACTAGGAGTAATATTCCTGTGTGTGTGTGTGTGTGTGTGTGTGTGTGTGTGTGTGTGTGTGTGTGTGTGTATTACCTATTCTATATCCATTTGTCTATCAAAAGACACTTGGGCTGCTTTTATAACTTGGCTCTTGTAAATAATGCTGCAATAAACACAGGGGTGTGTATGTCTTTTTGAATTAGTGTTTTCATATTCTTTGGATAAATACCCAGTAGTGGACTTATTGGATCATATGGTAATTTAATTTTAATTAGGGACCTCCATTCTGTTTTTAACAGTGACTGCACCACTTTGTATTCCCACCAGCAGTGCACAAGCATTCCTTTTTCTTCACGTCCTTGCCAACACTTGTTTTTTGTGGTTTTGATTTTGGTCATCCTGGCAGGTGTGAGGTGATATCTCACTGTGGTTATTTGCACCTCCCTGATGATCAGTGATGTTGAGCATTTTTCATATGTGTGTTTGGCCATATGGGTGTCTTCCTTGGAAACATATCTGTTCATGTCTTCTGCCTGTTTTTAATATTTTTTTGATGTTTATTTACTTTGGGGTGGGGAGAGAGAGAGAGAGACGGAATCTGAAGTAGGCTCCAGGCTCTGAGCTGTCAGCACAGAGCCCAAAGCGGGCTCGAACTCACAGAGTACGAGATCATAACCTGAGCCAAAGTCCGATGCTTAACTGACTAAGCCACCCAGCTGCCCCTTCTGCTCATTTTTAATTGGATTATTTGTGGGGTGTTTGGTGTTGAGTTGAATAAGTTCTTTACGTATTTTGGATACTAGCCTCTTGTCAGATAATGTCATTTGCAAATATCTTCTCCTATTCAGTCATGTTTTTATGTTTTTTAATTCTCAGTTTAGTGCCCAAAGATAGTAGAGGTTCAATAAAGTTTCCATGGATGAATAAATGAGAGAATAAATACCTGATTGTTCTAAGTATCTGACTGTATTATGATATTCAATAATGGGGTATTGGAATAAAAGATTCATGTCTTTTTTTTCTTAACTTACCAGAAGGTGTAATTAAGCCATCTTTAATTTTAAAAATAAGTGAATGTCTTACAAGTCTAATGTAAAGGGATCTTTTAGTACCGCAGTGATGGTTCCCAGCTGTCACTCAACTAGAGCGGGATGAAGGACGGCATAATAGAACATCTGTCTACCATGATCTTTTCATTCATTCTGGCTATTTTGTGAGCAATTTTATACTATCTTTCAGAGGTAGCTTATATAGGTCTTCTGTAAGGAGAGAAACCCCCAATTTTTAAAATATTTGCCATTATGGAAGGATCTTCCCTATCTAGGGAAAATAATTTTAGAAAAACTTCTGTTATATTCCATAGTAACAACAAATATGTTTACATTTAGAGCATGTTGCCTCCTTATGGCACAAAAAAGATTTAGCTCTTTGTCATTAGCTAAGCGAATGACTTTAAGCTTAGAAAAATGTCCTTCCAAATATTTCCTGTCAAAAGAAAGATGGTGAAATGCTTGATCAGTTGCGGTGTGTGAATTCAATTGCTTACTATTGTATATATGATTTATTAGTATTGATTACTTTTCATAAATTTGAAATATCGAAAATTTTATTTTCCTTAAAATTTTTGACTGAGTTTTAGCTTAAAAAAATCAAGCCATTATATAGAAGAGAAATACTCTTCTTGTAGGACTCTATTTGAAATATAGATTTATGAAATCCATATTAATTTATGTGACAAAATCTAAAGTATCAAATGTTGTATCATAATTTTTCTCATTTACACTAGTTTGTATTATGAAAATTATTATTTGATGTCCTGTTCTGTTTTTATTAAAAATTGAGTAATTGGTAAAAAGGCATTTCTTTAAAAATGTATATATTTTATCTTAATAGCTCTTAAACCCATTTTCCTATCTAAATATGTTGCATCTTGGAGAAGACCTCAAGTAAAAGTAATTCATTCATATCCCCATTAATTTTATGAAACAGTTATTCTTTCCCAGTCTTATAAAACTGCAGCTGACAGATAAATATTAAATGCATGCGATGATGGTAGATTATTAAAAATTGGTTCTGTCATAAACTCTGAACCTAGCTGATCAATATCTCTCTAATAGTCTAAGAACTAATTTTATAAAATTAATAAATATTTCTTGTATTAAAACATAAGACTATATATAGATCATTACATTTCTATCGTGTATATCACGGAATAACTGTGCCATTTACCTTTGTCTTAACTCAAGAAAATTGAAGCTCAATTTACACAATTGAAATTTTTTTCATGAGTTTCATGAGTTTACATCTAGCAATTTTCCAGGTAAAAATTCAGTGAAACTAAGTATAATCATCATTAAATGACTACCTGTGCATCAGACACTGTTTTACCTCATACTACATTTGTATATGAACAACCCTGAATGTGGGCATCATTCTCTGCCTTGACTGATAAAGAGACCAAGTCTCTGGGAGGAGAAGTGGCTAATCTGAGATTAAGTGAGAACATTTCAGTGGCAGAGAGCTGTAATTATAATGTGTCAAACATCTGGCTCAAAGTAAGAAAAGCAGATATTTATAGATATTCCAATTTCTGATACTATGTAGGCAAAAATATTTGATTGATGGAAATATTTTTTCACTTTTCATCTAAACGTTCCATCAGTGAATACAGAGAGCCTACAAAGTTTTTAATATCGTGGCCCTTTTGAATTCTAATTTGGAGTGGAAAATGGAAAATTCACAACTAAAATATCCACCCCCAGCTTCACTTTCATGATAAGTTTAGTAAATCTGCAACTGCTTACAAAACTAATACACTGTCTTATCTGAAGGAGTGTGGGATCATATCTATTAGAATCAGAGTAGATCCTGGTAGTTTAAAGCTTCAATTTTCCTTAATACAATCGGGTTCCTAAGAAGCAGAAAAAATTAGCAGAGATCTAAGAGCTGCTTGGGGGTTTTGTTTGTTTGTTTAGTTTTGTTTTTTATTATTTTATTTATTTTTGAGAGAGAGAGATTTAGTATGAGCAGGGGAGGGGCAGAGAGAGAAGGAGACACACAATCAGAAGCAGGTTCCAGGCTCTGAGCCATCAGTACAGAGCCTGATACGGGCTTGAACTCCCGAACCATGACATTATGACCTGAGCCGAAGTCAGATGCTTAACCAACTGAACCATCCAGGTGCCCCAAGAGCTGTTTGTAATGGAGCCAGAGTGGAGTGGGGGATTTGATGAAATAGTTGATAGCTCATTCTCATTTCTGAAATTAATATTTTCAATTAGTTTATTCCAACCTTTGGAATAACAAGAGAACTGACTTGAAGAAAACTTGTTTTATTTAGTTAAAGCTTAAATGAAGACTTGATAGAAAATAAGCTGTGCCATTTATGTAAATAATCCTATCATATCTGTTTAGTATCCAAAGCAGAGAGCTAATTGGATTTAAACAAAATTGTTAATGTGCTGCTAATAAAAGCGTGCTTAAGGGGTGCCTGGGTTGCTCAGTCAGTTAAGCAGGTCAGGTCATGATCTCACAGTTCATGGGATCAAGCCCCGTGTCAGACTCTGCACTGACAACACGGAGACTCCTTGGGATTCTCTCTCTCCCTCTCTCTCTGTGCCTTCCCTGCCAAAATAAATAAATGTTAAAAAAAAAAAAAAGCAGTTTTAAGTGTGGTCTTAAGTATTCCAATATACTAAAGAAATTAACTTCTAGGATGAGTATTTAAAAGTCATAATATAGCTTTGTATCATTAAAATGATCATAATGTCACAGGGCTAATAACTGCACAGAATAACAGAAATTCTCTGGATAACAAATCTATCACAAATTTGGACAATAACCAAATAAACCTGGAAAAACTGCTTTGCCAAATAAATTTAATCTTATAAGTTGCTATGGTAATTACTATACTTGTTGGAGGTATTTAGGAGATGCTAAATTCCCTGTGCATAATGAACCTTTATGAGAGTATTCTAAGCATTCTATCTTAAAAAAAACCTAATTTGCCTTTGATTTGCATAACTGATGCTTGAGTTCAGTGTAGAAATAAACTCGGTTAATTCTAAGGACATGAAAAGATTGAGTAAAAGATTTAAAAGTTCAAGACAAAAGGAAGAGATTGCATGTTACAATATTTATGCCTTCTACTTTTCTGTTAACTGTAGAGTGCTTTTAGAATGTTAAGTGTTCAATCTGAATTACTGTCCAGAAATAGTGAAGGAAGTAAGAGTTAGCCTGCCATACACCCCTACCGAGCTTTAACCTTCTGGGTTCAATTTAACATTGAGAGTGAAACCCTCAGTTACTTACCATTGCTACCTCTGACATGAGTGTAGAAATGCTGTCAACGGTGATCGCATCTTCGGCCCTCCATTTTGTTCTCCACACGGAGCACAGAGCGCCCCATTTTAGGTAACAACCTTGTGACCTCACCATCATGCCCCTCATTCCATAAAAGCTGGAGATTCAGGTCTGGATTTGGGGAAGAATAGGGGCAGAGAATACCTGCATAGATAGGGCCCCGGATCTTCCATTCATCCATTGTCCCTGTCAGTAAGTTACCCTGAATAAAATCTCTGTGTAAGTGGTATGGAGGCTTCCTTTGTTTTTCTGTATTAAGGTACCTTCTCCATATGGAGGATACGTTACTGGCCATCTTCCACCATCTCACTAATGAGCAAAAGACTAAATAATGCTCCTTTTCTTGGTTGCATCCACAGTGGATTGACCCAGGTTAACTGAGAGGCTGAGACTAGAAAGTGGGAAGGAAGAGATCAGGTGCCTAGAACTTACCATGGGTATGTATGTATGTATGTATGTATGTATGTATGTATGTATTAGATACAACCAAATGGGCATCTATGAACCCGAAAATATTCCTTAGCAAGTGAAGAGCCAATGGAGGTGTGACAAATAGGATTTCATTACCTTGAGTACAGGTCAATACCACAGCCAAGACTCAATTTGCAAAGAAGCCTCAGACCTGAGAGACTGGCTAACATTTAAAGAAGGTCCGGCAGTGTTGGTAGGGACTCAAAAGTACTCTCTGGTAGTAACAGTAATGAAGAAACTGAGGTTCCGAGTTACGAGATCCACTTACTACACAGGTAATAACAATCACTAGAGAATTGAGGGACATGATAAAAACTTGATAAAATGAGGGACATGAATTGAGGGATAGTTGCTGAGAAACTGAATGGGCATTCAGTAGCGGACTAAAAGCAAAATGGTGTAATACAGGGTGAGGAAAAATGAGCACAGGATCAAGAATACATGTATCAAGCCCTTGTGATTTTATCAAGTTATTTGATCTCAATATCCATCGCAAGGGGCACTAATAATAATGTTTTCCTAAGAATTAACTGAGTTCATACAGGCAACACTTAGGACAGTGCTTGGTACATACTATGTTCAGTAAGTGCTGGTGTTTTTGTTGCTTTATTGTGTTGTTGTTTCAAGGGACTGGGGTTTCCGGTAAAATCTTAATCTGTGGAGCTGTAAACACTAAGGCAAGAACAAAAATCCCTAGGGCTATGAAGGGACCAGGTTCATTCAGAAGCAGCCCTAATAGAACTCTGGCTCCTACCTGCGTAGACCAAACATTTGTTGGGACTGTGGGATAAAAGAATGAGAGTGTTTACCATGTCTGTTTCCAATTTTCCACTGAAATCATTGGTATTTTCATTGCTCATCCCTTTGCTGCATCTTCTAGATGCTGTGCAAACTGGCAGAAGTTTTTGAACTTTTCTGAGCGATAGAAACTTAATTATTTTTTCCTGTGACTTCGTATAGTTCTTTCACAGGTCCAAATTTATACAATCACTAAAAAGAACATGGTAGGAAATAATAAGGGTCGCTAAGTGATTTAGAACAAAATTGGGATAACGGAAACTCTACATGACATAGCAGGAAAGTCATTGTGTAAAAGTATGGCCACTTATTCTAAGAGTGGAGACTAGCATAGAATGAGGAGCTCTTTCTCATCTCCATTCCTTTAAAAATTTTGCTTACTCTTCCTAGAATTCTTTGCTTCTGTATAGTCACTGGGGAAATAACTACTCACATATTTAGGTAAAAGTCTGTCTCCTCTAGCAACCATTTTTATGCCCTCCATGGCATGCCTACAACTAATGGCTTTCTCTTTGAATCCCAAGGGAACAGTATATAAATCTATAATTTATGGATCACCACATGGTATTTACTATCAGTTATGGACAATGCGCCTTCTCCACTTGGTAGCATTTTCCCTGAGGTCTGGGATTTCTTCTTGTTGTTTAAAATGCTCTACTGAGCCATAATTTACCTACCACAGAAAATTCACCCACTGGGGACTGTGTTTCATTTCACGTTATATCCTCAGCCTGCAAAATAGTCTTGATCGGATACAGAAGAAGCCCTAATAAATCTTTGAGTACTTGATCCAACACATGAAGGAGTAGAGATTTCCACCTGTCATCAAGCAGATGTGACACTGATGCACCCTCGTGAACTAATTTGTCTTTAGGATTGAGACATTCGATCAGATTGTCCTCTGTCACTCCCACCCACTTCATGTATTTTCCTTTAAAGACGTGCGCTCAGATAGAGGGGAGGACACTGCTTTCCTGAAGGTGATCCTTTGCCCGAAACTACAGTAGGCTAATAAAAATAAATTAGCTTCAGGATTTACAACTTGGAACCTTGATAATAGCCTCACCATGTTATCTTCAGTAACTGCAAATGGGGGAAAAACAGCCTATCTTTTCCTTTTTATAGGAAAAGGACAGGTTGTTTGAGGAGTATAGAGACCAGTGGATTTGTAAACATTCATGGATTTAGCCTCTAAACACACATTCTCTCTCTCTCTCTCTCTCTCTCTCTCTCTCTCTCTCTCTCTCTCTCTCTCTCTCTCTCTCCACACACACACACATACACACACACACACCAGAGATTACCGGCACGTCTGGTTTTATCCACCAAAATGCTAAGAGCTCTCATGGTAATGTTAAAACAATATTCTCTGGCATATTATAAAATCAATAAATAGGAACATTGTATTTTGCTTTTATATTCGCTTCAAATAAGGGTTATAAGAAAAATGAATGTCATATAATAACTACCCCATTAAGGGGGGGGAAACTAATATAGACTGTCTTTTTTTAACAGATATAACAAATAAAGATGCATATGTGGATTTGTAAAATTGTATCCCTAATAAGAAATTTTTAATTCTAGTATAAGCCTATGCATTTTCCTTATCCAAACAAAAATATACATTTTAGCTTAAAAAATAGTACTTTTTAGAAATAAAAATAATTATGTTGACTTCATAATGTAATAAATATATAGAGGGAGGAATACAATGGAAAATTCTAAACAGTATGATATTCAAAAATCTAATTTCTCTTCGCAGTTACCATAAAATAAACAGATTTGAAACTGTTTCTTCTAGTTGTGTTTTTCTGAACAGGTAATAACATATTTTGGAAATAGTTTCCTTGGTAACCTCAATGGTATGTAAAGAGACCCAACCTATGACCGTAAGCAGGAAAATCATGTAATCAAAGCAGAATGCAAACATCTAATATTTATAAAAATTAAGTAAAATATTATAGAGCTTCATGGCACCATAAAGATCATTTAGTATAACTTTAATGAAAAAGTACAAAGGGCGACAGAGTTAATAATGTGTTTAAGGCCACATGGTTTATTGGCAGAGGTGATGACAAAGGCAGAGTCTAAAAGACTCACAGGGTCTAACCATTGTAATTATTAAAGATTATATGATGTATCCATGTATTTAGTTCTTGAATCTTCTCTGCAACTTTCCCTTTTGTTGTCTCTTCAGTGTTTGAATACTATCAGCAACAGGGAGTGTACCAGCCTGTAAGGTAAACATTCAATATTTGAACAAATCTTACCTTTAAATGACCACCCTTTTGTTGAGAAGAAAGCTTTTTCTTCATAATTTCTACCTATTTGTCTTAATTTTAGCTTTTGGAGTTGTGAAAAACATCGAATGTCTTTTAAAAATGAGAGTCCTGCCAATTATTGAGGACATCTGAGTGTTACTTTTTATAAAATAAACACTTACTTTGTGATTAAAGACTTTTTAAACATTCTTAAGCTTACTTATTTTGAGAGAGAGAGCACACAAGCCAGGGAAGGGCAGAGAGAGAAGGAGAGACAGAATCCCAAGCAGGCTCTGTGCCATCAATGCAGAGCCCATGCAGGGCTTGAACCCACGATCCGTGAGATCATGACCTGACCCAGGAGAAAGAGTCAGACACTTAAGCAACTACACACCCAGGCACCCCGAAGACTTTTTTAAATTAAAATCATTGTAACCAGAGTGCTGTTATATCTTAAAATATTTCTACTCCTGTGTTAGACTAAGCTTTAAAATGAGGTTACCATATATATGGTCTTTTTATGTTGCAGTTCACCTACTTACCCCTTGTGTAAATGATCCCCAAAGTTGTATATGAAAATCATCAAGGGCTAGGAGTACATTACCCTCCTTGCCTTAGGAGAACCAGTTATGAGTCAGTTATTTAGGAAGTTCAATGTGTCAGTTTTGACAACATTGCAATTGATTGCAATAATAAAACCCTTACTAAAAGCTGAAAAAAAATCATTGTATCGTCTTTATCAAAAACTTAGAAAATGTTAACCAGAACAAAAATCACCAATTACCCATAGGTAATTCTCCCTCCCTCCCTCCCTTCCTCTCTCTTTTTCTCTCTCTCTCTTTCTCTCTCTCTCTCTCTGTCTGTCTCTCTGTCTGTCTCTCTCTCTCACACACACACACACACACACACACACACACACCTCACACCACCACTCCCTCCATAGCCACCACCAGCAGCAACCCCTAAGCCACACTATATCCTTTCTCCTCTTGGAGGAATCTAAGTAGTATATTTTAAAACAAGGGGGTCATATATTTATCAGAAATTCTAGGGGCGCCTGGGTGGCTTAGTCGGTTAAGGGTCCGACTTTGGCTTAGGTCATGATCTCGCGGTTCGTGGGTTCGAGCCCCGCGTGGGGCTCTGTGCTGACTGCCAGCTCAGAGCCTGAAGTCTGTTTCAGTCTCTGTCTCCCTCTCTCTCTGATCCTCTCCTGCTTGCGCTATCTCTCTCTCTCTCTCCTAAAAATAAATAAAACATTAAAAAAATTAAAAAAAAAATTCTATATATGCATCCAAATTTAAGCATTTTTATATTATATTTACTGTCACTAAAAGATACATTTCTTTTTGTCTTGGGCCAAAGACTTAACCATTACCACCCTGACAGTACAGAGACACACAGCGCGCACACACACACACACACACACACACACACACACACACACACACACACTCAGAAACTGAAGGTCATCTATGGATGGCAGGTTCGGCGTGTGGTGGGGTACTTTGAATACATTTTGCTGTTGAATAAGTCATTTAAAAATTTTTTTAATGTTTATTTATTTTTGAAAGGGAGAGAGACAGAGAACGAGAAGGGAAGGGGCAGAGAGAAAGACACAGAATCTGAGGCAGCACAGAGCCTGATGTGGGGCTTGAACCTGCAAACTGTGAGATCATGACCTGAGCCAAAGCCAGGAGCTCAACTGACTGAGCCACTCAAGTGCCCCGAATAAGTCATTTTTGAAACTAGATTAGTTTGTCTTTCTTTGTTCAAATTTGTAAACTATGTATTTGCAGCATGCATGTTTCTCCCCATGTTTCTTCTTAATGTTTCCTTTTTTTTTTACCATGTGACACTTTCATTGTCAACAATCAACATCTTTGACACAATGAAAGAAGTACAAATGTTTCTGATGTAATAACAGCAACATGTATATATGCAGCCTTTTGACAAAATGGCATGTGTATTCCTGAAAAACTTCAAAGTCTACAAAATTATGAGAAAAAATACAGATATGGGAAAGATGGTTAGAGTAACATTACTCAAAACATATTCAATAGTATAATAATATTAATAAACTCAATAAAATATGAGCTTATTTAACTTTAAATCCCATCAGCATTATACCATGATCAGAGTCCGAGAGTTTCACATTCTTAATCACAGAGGTTAATTTTTACTCTTTCCTGATAAAGACTCTTGATGGTACTCCTTGCTTTACTGGCAGATGATCTTTCAGTTTCTATTCTTTTTTTTTTTTCAAAAATTTTTAATGTTTTTATTTCTTTTTTTTTTTAATGTTTTATTTCTAGGAGAGAGAGAGAGAGAGACAGCTTGAGCAGGGGAGGGTCAGAGAGGAGAGTCACAGACCAAAACAGGCTCCAGGCTCTGAGCTGGCAGTCAGCACAGAGCCCGACGCGGGGCCTGAACCCACAAACGGTGAGATCATGACCTAAGCGAAAGTCGGACGCTTAAACGACTAAGCCACCCAGGCGCCCCTGTTTTTATTTATTTCTGAGAGAGAGAGACAGCATGAGCAGGGGGAGGGTCAGAGAGAGAAGGAGACACAGAATCTGAAACAGGCTCCAGGCTCTGAGCTGGCTGTCAGCACAGAGCCTGACGCAGGGCTCGAACCCACGAACCGTGAGATCATGACCTGGGCCGAAGTTGGTTGCTCAACTGACTGAGCCAACCAGGCGCCCCTCAGTTTCTACTCTTGAACTATTCCAAATCAATTAGCAGCCCGAGTGAGCTTTAGAAACAGAAATTGGATCAAGTCACTCACCAGCTCAAAACCCTTCAGTAACTTCTTATTATGCCTAGAATGCTCTCCAAAATTCATACCCCACGTTCTGGGCTACAGAGTCACCTCCTCCACTCTCTCCAAGCTGGCCTCTTCCACACACCAGAATGTTCTTCTTGCCTCACCATCGTCTCACTTTCAGATCCTTGTAACATAATGGTTTTCTCTGCACTGTTCGCATTTTACCTAGCTAGCATTTTATCATCTTTCATGTCACAGAGAGGCCACCCTTGACCACCCTACCTCATGCAACTCTCCATCTCTTCCCCTGTGTCATGCTTCTCCATAACCTGTTGCCATTTGTTTCCATTACAACCTTAATAAAACTGCAATTATTCAGTTTGCACCTTTGCTTTTTTTTTTTTTAATTTTTGTGGATCCTCTTTGATAGATCATAAGTCCTATGAGTACAAAGATTTTGGCTTTCATTCACCATGGTATTGCCAATGTTTGATATGTGGATGTCACCTACACAGTAAATAAGAAAAGTTCTAAACCTAAGAGGTCCACAGAGTTTATGAAGACTCATAAAAGACATCATATAACCTTTCTTTAGGAGGAAGGGAAGAAAAATCCTCAAGGCTATTATACTTCATAGGAGGTTTTAAAACTTGGCAGGAGCTTCCAGATGCTCTAGGGAAGGAAAGGTATTCCTGTTGTAAAGAACAATATGAGAAAATGCCTAGAGCTTTAATAGCCAAGTAGTTTGTCAATGTGAAATACGGTTTTCCAGGAACAATCTTGGGAAATACATCCAAGAAGGCATTTGGAAATCAGATCATGAGAGTCCAGTATTCTGTGATAAATTGGTATGTATTCCTATGAATGATCATCAGTCACTTAAGAATTATAAGTAAGAGAGTGATTTGATCAGATTTACATTTTAGCATGATTAGGTATCTGACATTGTGGAGGCTGAATAGAAAGGATGCAAGAATATTTTCAGTGAGATGATTTGGAAGAATATTGGTGTAGCCAATAATAATGACGAAAGTCAGCATTACACACAGGAAGTGCTGT
This sequence comes from Proteles cristata cristata, assembly GCA_017311185.1. Lineage (NCBI taxonomy): Eukaryota > Metazoa > Chordata > Mammalia > Carnivora > Hyaenidae > Proteles > Proteles cristata. The sequence goes on from JAESUZ010000882.1 coordinate 132,641, forward strand.
AAAGCAGTTGAAATATGGCCAGTAAGATTTAAGAAATGATCCTTAATATGATTTAATGTTAGTTGATTTACATTTAAGCAGTCACATGTAACTACTGGCTACCACATTGGACAGCACGCGGCTAGAACTTTAGAGAGGTATGGCCTGGGAGCATGGATTTTAGAACATACTGAAAACATAAAGCATATTTTAAAAACATATATGGGTTTTATGGAACACTTTGAATAATGAGTAATAGATGTAAATCGCTAATGAGAGTGACAGATGGAGAAAAGAGCCATGAGCAGAACCCTGGTAATGACAACATTTAGGCTTTCGGTGGAAGGGAAAGAAGCTCGGGGAGTAGGGAGAGTGATCACGTGTAGGCAGAAGGTAGAACACTACAGAAGAGTGTCAGAGAACTGACCGGGGGGGTGGGGGTGGGGGTGGGGTGGGGGGGGAGGGGCAGACCTTATTTAGAAGAGCTCCTGGCAAGCCAAGTATCATGTGGCCTGAAAAGCATCAAAATGAATCTGGCAACTAGGAGGACATGACTGACTTTAAGGAAAATATTTATTCCATGATGGCAATAAATACTATTTTAGGGAGAATAAATGAGTAAATGGGAGATAAGGTTGAACTTTATAAAATAAAGAAAATGGGGCGCCTGGGTGGCTCAGTCAGTTGAGCGTCCCACTTCAGCTCAGGCCATGATCTCACGGTTTGTGGGTTCGAGCCCCGCGTCGGGCTCTGTGCTGACAGCTCGGAGCCTGGAGCCTGTTTCAGATTCTGTGTCTCCCTCTCTCTCTGACCCTCCCCTGCTCACGCTGTCTCTCTCTCTCTCTCTCAGAAATAAATAAAAACATTAAACAATTAAAAAACAAAATAAAATAAAGAAAATCAGAGATGAGAGAGAGAAAATTGCCAAAGACAATTAGGATTTTAAAATAAGCATGTGAAAGGGGCATCTGGTGGCTCAGTCATTCAAGCTCCCTTAATTTCGGCTCAGGTCATAATCCCAGGGTTGTGGGATCAAGCCCCACATTAGGCTCCATGCGGAGTGTGGAACCTGTTTGGGATTCCCTCTCTCTCTCTCCCTCTGCCCCTCTCCCCCACGGTGTGCGCGCTCTCTCTCTCTCTCTCTCAAATAAATAAAATGAAAAAAATATTAACAAATACAGAGAAAACATTTACACCTACTTTAAAAAATAACTGAAAATTAGGTACATGTGTAAATGTGAGGAGAGTTCAGTATGCAGAGAAAAGTTCAAGGTCTGAAAGAAGGAAGACACTGATGTAAGGAGTTAGAGCTAACTGGCAGTGACTGAGACTCCTCAGGCAGTAGGATTAGCAGTCTGAACGAGGAGAGAGAGAGCATCCTTTCCTCTGAAATTGAAAGGAAAATCAGAGAAAGATCAATGCTCTCAGGGTGGAAATTCAAACTCTGACAGCTATGTATATTTTCCAAAACATGTTTTCTAAATCCCATGAGATAAAAATCAAGATAAATACTTCTTTTTTGCTCTGCAAATGCATTCTCTTAGATATTGGTTTTATTTTTAAATAGGGATATTTATGGTTTTGTTTTATGTTTGGTACTTGTTAAATCCTAAGGGGCTTCAATTTTAAACATAAATATAATCCCAACTTCCTTCTTTAAAATCCTAGGATGTTGTAATATTTAGTTAGTAAAGTGTTTTTCCTTTCATAAAGTAATATAGCATGAACTTTTTGAAATTCACAGAAACATCCTTAAAACTTTTCAGAGAAATTTAGTAGTTCATATGCTTTTACAACATCAAAACAAGAGCCTATTGGGTTTTAGTCAGGCTAAGTCAGAAAACATTTTGGTGAATTATGTAGCATTTTTGGTACAACACTTACGGCTGCTAAAATCTGCATGTGATATCTAGCCTGAAGAAAGTAGACACGGGTCTGAAATTCAGAATGGTAGCAAAGATCAGAACATTTGGTTTTGATGTGGAGTATGTATTATATCAAAGATTATAGAGATGACGTACTATACCAATAGCCAAAAAATAAAAATAAAAAAGAATTGAATGTGAGTAAATTATCTCAAAAAATGTTATTTCATATCAGAGCCCAGAAAAAGTACAGAAGCAACTTAAATATGTGTAGTAGTACCCTAACAAAAAATGGGAGTCAGATTTCTCACTGGGTCATGAAATCACACCTGTAAACATGGATGCTTTAACAGTAACCTAGGGAATAAGAAACTATATACATCTATATATGTATATGTTATATATAATGTATATATGTTATATGTATACATAATATTATATGTATATAATTAAAAAATAAAATTTGTATAAATACATATGGAACTTTTAACTTCAATGATTTCTACTCAAGAGTGGAGATTTCTGACTATTGCATATTTTCTTTGCCTTGTGTTGTTTGGAAACCCAATGTTCTTTCCACTGAAGAACCAAGTCCATCCTTTAGGGAATATGCTCTCTGATCCATGTAAATATGTAGAACTGTTCTTTTTCTATATATCATTATGTTGCCTCGGTAATTGTGATTCTCATGAGTATCTAGTGACAATTTTTGTTTTACATTTCTCTTGGGATTGATGACAAGGTGTAGCTCTCCATCTTTTTGAGTGCTTTAATTTCCAACACATTTACAGAAAATAAAATCCCAGTTAATTAAAAATCCACATCACAGAATTTGAGGGTTTTTTCCCCAATCACTTTCCACCTCTCTTCTGAGTCTTTGAAACGTAACTTGATGAAACACTCATTCGCTTACGGATTGTGTGTTCTAAAGGGGGCATTGAAATCAAAGGATCTGTTCAATTCTGTGATTCCATGGGGGAAAACATCTTTTTCTTTCCAGAAAGTTCATTCTGAAAATTCAAGACCAGGAACAGGCTTTTATTCACACACTTTAGGTCAGGATCTTTGCTGTACTGAGCCTTCTGTTCTACAGACTTTCTATCCAGTAGCAATTCCATAGTTGCTGATAAGTGTGTCAATTCAGGAATTCCATCAGCCTTATCAGCACCTTGCACTCACTACTACATCTGTCTACCACGGTTTCAAAAACTTAAACTTGATTTTGTCCTTTAATTAGTATCCCTGCCACTCAGATAATCCGAGACTTGTCTAAAGTCTATATACTGAAAAATTATATAATCTTCCTCATTCCTCTAGAGTTTTAATCAGAATTGTTTTATGTGTGTGTGTTTTTCACTTCATTGCAAATAATCAAATTTCATGTATTTAATGTGTTTACATTTTTAATAGATTTCAAATCCTTTTATCCTTCCCAATGTGAGGTTTTGTATTTGTTCCAAATTCAAGAAACTGAAAGAGGACAATACTGTTAATAGAAGATCGTTTTCAGCACTAACGGCGATTCTTACTCATTCCTTTGACAGTGTTGTTTGCCTCGCTTTATGGGTGGAGAAACAGGTTATCGAATGTAGTGCCTCATATCAAGTTCACATTTTAAACACAAATGTAGAGTATGTCTTCCTTTCAGGACAGTATCATGTTTTAACCCATCCTTATGGAGTTCACATTTATGGCAATTATCTGGATTAAATGAAGTAAATTTTAATAAATCTGATTTCTCACTATCTCCTCTCCCCCAATTTCTCCAGTACCTTCTCTGTTGTTCACCAATCTCTTCAGTGTCACTGAATTCTCAGCTTTGGGGAAGTAGCTATGCTCACCACTGTACCCCCAACACACACTGCCCTGTGCTTTAAAAACCAGAAGTCAAATGCTATTTACTAATTCTTTTTGTAATGTTTATTTATTTATTTTGAGAGAGAGAAAGAGGGAGACCAAGAGAGAGAATCCCAAACAGGCTCTATGCTGTCAACATGGAGCCCTATGCGGGGCTCAATCCCACGAACCTTGAGATGACCTGAGCCTAAATCAAGAGTCAGTTGTTGTTAAGTTACCCAGGCACCTCCACTATCTCTTTATTTGATATCATCACACATAATACAGAGTAAATTAAATTAAATAAAATAAAAATTTTCTTTTCTCTAGGCTGATTTTTAATCTTGATTGAGTAAAAATTCAAAGTTCTGCAGGGTGTGTGTGTGTGTGTGTGTGTGTGTGTACCTTCTTTTAACCCATACTTTTGGTAAGCTACTTTAAAACATTAGTCTTAAGCAAAACAATTATTGGTGGCAAAGCTTGAATTCAGTTCTAAAAAGGAATATTTATATATTTTCCCAAGAGTCAGGACAAAGTGAGCATATAAAGAAGAGCATTATACAGTTGAAATCGAGTATAAATGCCACTTCTTATCATTATGAAGCAGTTATATTGTAGTCCTAGTAACATTACAATGTGAAGACCATTGACATTGATTCCACATACACTTACTGGTGCTGACAAGTGCTGGCTTTCTGGATCAGAAAATTAGAATGAGATATGTAGCATCATAGTGATCTTGATTAATTGTAGTTTTATTTATACTAGAATATTAAAGAGCCTGGGTGGCACAGTTGGTTAAGCATTCGACTTCAGCTTGGGTCATTACCTCACAGCTGGGTTGGAGCCCCGCATTGGGCTCTTTGATGACAGCTCAGAGCCTGGAGCCTGCTTTGGATTCTGTGTATGTGTGTGTCTCTCTCTCTCTCAAAAATAAAAACATTAAAAAAATTAAAGAATTCTGTACTAGAATATTAAGTTGTCTTTGTTATGCCATAGCATAAATTTATAAATTCTATCCCATGATTCTAGTGAGTTAAAACATATTCAAATATTGAAATTATAATGAAGCTTCAAGCTTGATTATAATTTGCACACCTAAGATTAGTAGATTTGAACACCAGCATTACTCTTCATTTCCCTCTAAAAAATTAATATTACCATTTAAAGAACTCACAATAGCCCCTGCTTGCAGTTGCAGAAATGAGTGTATATTATGCTATGTAGTTGGTCATTATACATTTAAAACACCACGGCTAAAACAAATGTGAAATATTTGAGAAAAATATTCTGGCTTATGAGATTCTTACACTTGCTTCATCTATGAAGGGGCCTTAATAAAAATACTAAATCTAATACCAGAAAAGAGCAAATTAGGAAATAGAAGTTTGTGTATTATATGCTGAACCTCAGCATTTGAGAAATTGTGATTAATAATCTGAAACTCTAAAAGTGAAACTTAACTACTTGATAACTGAAATTCCTATTAAATTGAGGTAGCATGTAAATGATGCATAACTTCCCAAATTGAAAACATTTCATTAAATATAATCACATTTGTTCATTCAATGCATGTTTAATCTACCTTTAAAGTATTATTCGAATCAAGTTAATTTACTCATAAAATGATTAGGTCTAAAAAGATCAATTAAGATGAATATGCATGTTCAGGCACCTAGAATTCCCCCATTAATTTTGATTTAATAGTAAATGTATGTAAATAAACATGTAAGTTGAATATAAATGACATAGAATAATAAAACAGTTCAGATCATAAATATGAAATCAGGAACTAATAGCAATAAAAATTATTTTAAAAACAGAATAGATTTTTCTGTAAATTTGTATCAGTAGGGTGATATTAAATCAATATAGTTGCTAGTGACTTTGTTCTTATTAACCTATCTTAAGATGATCTTTTATTGCTGAGAACAAACTGAGGGCTGATGGGGGTAGGGGGAGGGTGGAGGGGAAGGGGGTGATGGGGATGGAGGAGGTCAACTATGGGAATGAGCACTGGGTGTTATATGGAAACCAACTTGACAATAAACTATTTAAAAAATAAAATAAAATAATTCCCTCAACTTCAACTGTATCTTTACTATAACTTCCATATAATACATTATATAATGAAAATATTTCTGTCTTGTGGTTTACTGTTTCATAATATCAAGGTAATAGAATTAAGAAAATAGCATGTTCATAATAAGCTTTCTCTATATGAACATTTCTAAATTCTTCATTTGGGAATTGAATTGCTTAGACTCACCTTGATCATTAATATCATCAGTACAGCTTCTTTCCCCCTCAAGTGAATTCACTTACAAAGAGGAAAAAATTACACTCATCAGGCTCAGTATGATATTTCATTGACAGTAATATCATTAATTCACATTAACTTTGATGTCAGTACTTAATAACATTAAGAATAGATACATTACAGATGAAAAGCATTTTACTAAGATGGTGATATTTCATAATTTCAGTAGTGTCTATATGTCTAGAAAAATTAATGGTAAATGATACATTTGAATATCCCTGGTCCCGTTTTAGGACCTCAAAGATACAGCCTTTGATTTTCCGGGTTCTCTGTTAAAAATTGTATATATTTATGATAAGTTTTGTAATTTCCAAAAAATACAGGTACCTCCACTGACAAATGCCACTTTTAAAGTAACTTTTCTAACTTTTTATTCCTCTTAGACTAGGATTTTGTAACCTACATTTCTAGATAACTGAATAATTACTGCCTATTTCCACTGTTGAAGGAGAAAAGATTCATTACATAATAATGGTATCGCTGTTATTGGCATACTAGTTGTTAAATGTGACACATAATGATTAAAAAGGGCATTAGCACTAATCCTTGTGTTTTTTTTGGAATTCTGTTTGCACTTTCAGAGACAAGGAAATAGCATGGCATGAAACATGGCTCAGTTCTATTACAAAAGAAATGTCAATGCCCCCTACAGAGATCGCATCCCTCTAAGGATAGTCCGAGCCGAATCGGAACTCTCACCATCAGAAAAAGCCTACTTAAATGCTGTGGAAAAGGGAGATTATGCAAGTGTCAAGAAATCCCTGGAAGAAGCTGAAATTTATTTTAAAATCAATATTAATTGCATTGATCCTCTTGGAAGAACTGCTCTCCTCATTGCAATTGAAAATGAGAACTTGGAGCTCATCGAGCTACTTTTAAGCTTTAATGTCTATGTTGGAGATGCTCTATTACACGCTATTAGGAAAGAAGTCGTTGGAGCTGTTGAGCTGTTACTGAATCACAAAAAGCCCAGTGGAGAAAAACAGGTAGGTGTAAAAACACCATTTTTAATATATTTTACTTGTAGAGGGTTTCTATGGATCTTCAAGTTCTCCTCACACTTTAAGAATCAGAAGTCAGGGCCATGGTGATAAATACTGGTAGATACACACTTAGTACCCACCAACCATCTCCGTTACCTATACCGCCTGCCTCGCAAATCAGACCTTGAGTGAGAGCTAAAGCAAAACAAAGTGGCCTGTGTTGGCTTCCCATACATTGGAAACATCTCTTTGTAATGCCCAGCCTAGAATGTTGTTTGGGGTTCGCTCTGTGTATGTGTGGCTGTTTGTCCTTTTTCACTTTTCAACATTCTGCAGCGACAGGCTGCATTCTTTTTGCTCTTTTCCTGTTTAATCTGGAACCCCACATCTTGCTGCAAAAGTGAATTGTATCACCTAATTTTGATACTGTTCACTAGCAAACTCCAGTGGATTCTTTTAAATTGAAGCCAATTATAAAAAAAGGATTACTAGAAAATAACCCAACTCTGACTATAGGCCTGACTGTCTTAAAAGTATAGCTGTATCTTAGTGTCATCAATAGAAAATAAACTAAAAAGGCACACAATTCTACATCCAATTTGTGGAGTTTTTTTTCCCCTGTCTTCCTATTGTTTTGTTGTTTGGGTTTTTTTTTTTTTAACCACTGAGGAAGTGGAGAAATCATAGACAGGAACAAATAAGGAATCTGCTTTTATCTGTCTAGATCCTTCCCTTTCCGACTGCCCTGTGTCTGAATTGTCTATTTGATCCTTTTTCCCCTCACACTGAACTTTTCACTTCCGTGCAAGTCTAATTGACTAATTGTAAAGACATTGCATAAACTGCAGTGGCTCAAAATGTGTCTTTTAAAGTAGAATCTTAAAATGCGTGTTATTATACTCTAGCAATTCCTGCTGCATTGGATATTGCGCAAGCTCTGCCAGTGATAGACTGTTAGGAGATGTTACATTCTTTTAAAGCTAGTTCTGCTGTGGCTACTGTTATCTCTGCTGTCCTGGGGGACGTTTATCAAGATGCTCACCGTTATTTGCAGAACAAGTTCATGGCTGCACGTCTCCTGAAAAAAAAAAAAAGAGGGGTCCATTTTTACTCGCGTCCACCACTTCCCTTGGCTGAACCTCAGCTTCCCCAAAACTCCATAAGGACAATGCTTCTTGGCTTGTTGTGTTGCTGGCTTTTTGTTGTCTGTTTCATATTCTGTTGTCTGTTTCATATTCCGTTGTCCGTGTGTTCTCTTCCCATCACATTGCTGACATTTTACTGGTAGAAAATTCACTTGTTTCGTCCATCCTTTCAAACTGGTACAAACCCAGACAGGAGTGGACAGGTAATGGTAACATCTAAAGATAGATGTTATACCCCAGGTTTTTACCACTAAGAGAGTACAGGACACAGATAGGAATGAGTAGAAGTCTGTTTTCATCTGTGTAAGTTCAGATCCAACTGCTTCAGTCACCCTGTGATTTTGAAATTCCTTCTTCAATCATGCCCTATCGTTTTTAATAACAATGGCCTTTTACTTTCCACCTCTTGTCTTCTGTCTATATAGGCGACCATAAGACAGGTATCCTAACCGTGGTCTGGATCTTTTGTTTTTTTTTTTTTTAGTAGTTTAACTTTTTTTTGGAATCATTTTAGATTGCAACAAATCTATTGAACAAAATTGCCCTTAAACATATTCTTTACATTTATTAGTCAATAGCCTTAACTCTGTTTTTTAGAGAACACAGGCCATACATTTCAATGTCTCTTTAGCAAATGACATTTGTGCTGGCCAGAGTAATTTGGTGTCTGGAGAAGATATCTGCTATTATGAGAGTGTTTGTTGGAAGATATTCAACTTCTGAGCTAAACTAGTCTCACAAGTAGGTCCTGGCTCCTTCCAGGCACTTGATCTGAGCCCTGATTATTAACAAAAGGCAGTAAAGGTTTGTAGTGTGCCAGGAGTCAGAAATATCCCAGGCCATGTGTTTCTGGAAGATTTCTCTTGTATCTATTTGCTGGCCAAGAATTTTCCTTTTCTATTTGTACATTCTAGAATTCCTCTTGGGTGAAGGCACCGAGAGGAAAAAAAAAAAAAATGTATCTTCTTGTTTGAACTTTATAATTTTCAAAGAGGGAATCCAACCTACCCAAGAGTTTCTGGTACATTGTTCAATGAAAGTGAGAGTGTGAGAACACAAAATGTATACAGTGTAGCGCACAAAAGATATTCTCCAGGTTGGGGGGTTGGGGATAGTAAATCCCTTTAGAGCTTGGCTGTTTATCTGTGATTTACTTAGATACTACACCTCTTAGGTACAGCCAGCATCTTCTGGAATAACAGCTTCCGTAAATCAGTGTGTTGTATGCAGCAAATGTGTTCTTGACAGAAATCCTTTCTCTTATAAATTGTAGTTTCTTAGATGATTCTTATGATTGTTGTAAGCCATTTTGTGTATCATTATAATTTTCCTAATTTCCAGTCTCACGGTTATCCCTTCAAAGACTCTGTAACACATTGCCATTAATCCGTTGAGGCCACTGAAGCCAAATATTAATACTTGAAAACAATAATATCCAATGGGACCAAAAAAAAAAGATAATTTGTCTTAAAATGAGTCAAGAAAGAGGATCTAATGTGAAAATTATACAAATCTGATTATTAGAACACTTAAGTATTTAAAATGTGACAGATGGGGATTAGGAAGTATACTCTTCTTTTGTAGTTTGTCACATATTAATTTATTTCTCTGAAAAAAGATGTGGTGTGTGATGGCATCTTGAAGTCATAGGGGCTATGAGATTTTATATTAGCTTGGGTACATTCACCAAGGAACAATTTATAGTGTGCATATGCCTACTCTGCCTGGTGGTGTTGTCCTGGGCACTAGGGAGCAGACATTGTTCCTGTTCTCTGGAGTCTTAAGACCTAGTTGTGAAAAGAAACAGGAAAATATCATGGGGATGTGGGGGGTAAAAAAAAAGGTCATCACAATGGAAAAAGATGAAGGAGAAATAAATCCTCAGGTAATGATGAATTCTACTGACTGGATTTCGGAAATACAAACTGTTGGTGGGTAGAGGGCGTAAGGGGGCAGGAGAAGGGTTTGAAGAAGAAGGAGGAAGGATGTTCAAGGGTATATTCCTGGGAGAAATTAACTCCATTCACTGGGATAGGGACTCTGGGACATGGTCTATGGAGCCTGATTGGATATACTCAGTTTTTAGCTTATGGAAATTGACATCTAGAAGGCAATTCAAAATTTTCGACCTAAGAAAGGGGTCTGGGGTTGATATATAGATGATAATGAGGACATTGAAGCAAATGAAGTCACCTGACTTCCTATGGCTCTGCTGTTGATGTTCTCTTCTTACCCCTATAAACTGTTTTTTTAAAATGTTTTATTTATTTCTGAGAGAGAGAGAGAGAGAAGAGCAGGGGAGGGTCAGAGAGAGAGAGACACACAGAATCTGAAGCAGGCTCCAGGCTCTGAGCTAGCTGTCAGCACAGAGCCCAGTGTGGGGCTCGAGCCCACGAACCGTGAGATCATGACCTGAGACGAAGTCAGATGTTTAACCGACTGAGCCAACAAGGCTCCCCAACCTTATAAATTGCTTAACTGTGGTTATTAACCTACTAAAAAGATTATCTCGATGCAGCATGTAATGAAGATATTTCAGTTTTGCTAGCTAAATAGATGGACACAGATCATTAAATATTTCCTTACCTATTTAATGTAGGCCAACATTAATCAGGGTATTGAGTTCTAATGTTTTGTTTTTATTTCACTATCACAAAATAGAAGGAGTAATACTTAATTTCTTTCATCGTAGACAGCATAGAGAATGTGTGGTTCTCTACACTGAACAAGAAGATAGAACGTTTTGTGTTCCTGTGGACTGCTCCCTTGCTACAATTACTCTGATACTCTCTGATAATTTTATTGAACTTTTCTTTAACCTTCTGAGTACCTTACTTCTCTGCAGGGAATAACTGAGAGTGACTTGTTAGCCCCATTTTGAGCCAATTGATTGGTTACTTGACTTTTAATTATTTCCAGCAGACCTTTCTCTTTGACGTCATCTAAGGCCAGATTCAAGGCCACACTCAATTACAGTTTCAACTGCTTCAGTAAACGTTTATCAGAAACAGAGCTTTCTTTTCCATTCTTCACTTGGAAAGTGGCTCTCCGTCTTCAGCATCATTAGAATCACCGGAAGGGTTTAATAAAACACAGATTGCTGGATCCCACCCCAAGAGTCTCTGACCCAGGAGGTCTGGAATGAGACCCTGGGACTCCTATTTCAGACAAGTACTCAGGTGACAGTAAAGCTGCTGTCTGTAGACCGTGCTGTGAGAACCACTGACTTAGAAGACACGGAAACTTAAAAAAATGCCTGCGGTTGGGGCGCCTGGGTGGCTCAGTAGGTTAAGCGTCCGACTGCAGCTTAGGTCATGATCTCACGGTTCGTGGGTTCGAGCCCCGCGTTGGGCTCTGTGCTGACAGTTCAGAGCCTGGAGCTTGTCTTCGGATTCTGTGTCTCCCTCTCTCTCTGACCCTCCCCTGCTCACGCTGTCTCTCTCTCTCTCTCTCAGAAATAAACAAAACATTAAAAAAATATTTAAAAAAAAAGCCTGCAGTTGTATATTGTATGTTCAGTGTGCTGAAGTTATACTGTGCCAAACTGGCTTTCAGGAGATTTAAATTAACGTACTTAAATACTAATGATTAAGTGATATTTAATATACGAGTCTCCCACATTCACTAAAGTATTTATTATATTTTTCCTTTCTTTGAAAAAAAGTTTTTCCTAAACATTACTGATTATTTCAGTTAAGCTGGGATTATTTCAGTTGAAGAAATTTATTTTAAAGCTCTACCAAAAAGAATATCCGATTTTATAACTTTGAGGGATCTCGGAGATTATTTAACCCCATCACTTCATTTTACCAAAAAGAGAATGAGGGACCCATTGGGTTTTGGGATTTGACCTGACTAACGGGATCTATAAATTAATAGCTAGCAATAAAATTTGAGATAGTCTGAATGATGATGATAAAGATAATAAGTTTTTAAATTTTTTTTAATGTTTTATTTATTTCTAGGAGAGAGAGAGAGAGAGAGAGACAGCGTGAGCAGGGGAGGGTCAGAGAGAGAGGGAGTCACAGACTCTGAAACAGGCTCCAGGCTCTGAGCCGGCAGTCAGCACTGAGCCCGACGCGGGGCTCGAACCCACGATCCATGAGATCATGACCTAAGCTGCAGTCGGACGCTTAACCGACTGAGCCACCCAGGTGCCCCAATAATTTTATTATAAAACAGTAATAATACGAGATAATATTCATTAAGCCTGCCCACTATGCCAGCAACTGTGGTAAGGGTTTTGAATGAAGGTAGATACTATTGTTATCCCCCTTTATAGATGGAGAAATGAAGGAATAAAAAGGTGGAATTGACATGCTCCAGATCCCAAAAGTAGGAAATATCAGTGCTGCAACTCAGGAGTCATGAAAGATAACTATATGCTTCACAGTTATAGGCATTACACCAGTTTGAATGGGAATCATTTACATCAGTAGTTAATTGTCCTAATTTGGAATATGAGTTAGATACATTTACAAGAGTCTCTAGATCTCTATATTCAGGCTGGGTCTCTTTCTTAAATATTATAATGTCATTTCTGATTTGGTTCCTCAACAAGTAGTAAGGCATAGCAAGTTGTTAGAAGCTGTGAAGTGCTGGGAAGGAGCGGCATTGAGGTATAGAGATGCCAGCTTCCGGGCTCATCACCACTTGCCACTGGGACACATCTCTCAATCATTCCACACGTTGGTTTTCTTGGCTGTTAATTAGACTCATAGTGTTAATTTTCTTGGCCCTTAAAGTCTGGTGGTGGTCAAATTTTGTAAAAGTATTTTGTAAGGTAATACATAATAGCACAATATATTGTTTGTAGTTTATTATGTCATAATCTGTCTTCCTGTCACCATATACACATGTTAATGACACAACATATGTGGAGAAGGTGAAATTAAGCATTGGCAATTTACCATCTAGAGTGCATGCCTTCTTTTTTCATTTGAAACATGTAAACATTGGAAACCCTACTCAGAGGGAGTAAAGGAGAATTTAATTCAATTTAGTCTTTGTCTTTCCAATTCAGTGCGTGTAAAGGAACTTTTTAAAAATAATTTCAGTAGATTTGCTAATACAACTTACGGCTTTAGAAACAGTGCCTATTATGTGATCTGAAAATCAGGGTCAGAAATAGGATATTGGCATTAGTATATTAATGCAAACATACATCCAACCCAAAATATGCCCTGCTGATGAAAAATAAAGAATATTTTTCCCCGTTGATATGGATACTAATAAATATATCTCTGGCTACTGGGCATAGAACTTTGTTCTTAAAAGAAATCAAAATTCTCAGATATTTGCTTTCTCCATTTGCTTTCTTCCTCAGGACTGTAGATACCCTGAAAAGTTTACTTTGAACTTTTGCATTAATTTTGTTTTTCTCATTGGGTTTTAGAACAAATAATATGCTTTTTGCGGTCCCATGAACTTCAGATGATGCCTCATAAAGGCAGCTGTACGCTAAGACAGTCTGTACGGCCCAGGCTTAAGAGCTGCCCTTCACAGAAGGAAAACATTTACTTTCCTCAGTAGTTAGCCAGTTGAGGTTACCCCCTTCTGTTTGTTTTTATTACAGCCTGGATATTGACAGTAAGTGAACCTAAATATATATGAAACTGTGATCTTAGGAATGATCAAAATCAGAGAGAGCAAGAATCTCTAGATCTCTAGAGTGGGCAAGAGAGAGAAATAGACTAAAGTATTAAATACCTTCTCCCTCAAAAATACTTATCCTATTGTGCGACACTGTAGATAAATCATCAATTATACTTTCTTTCTATTCTGTTTTAAACTGTCAACAGAAAAGTTGCTTACAATGTTGTGTAATTCCACCATTAATTTGAAAAAGCTGACATTTATCCCCTACTATGTAAAGTAGTAACTAATGAGAAGTGTTTTTATGATGTAAAGTAGTAACCAATATAAAGTATTTTAATTAACAAGTACTTTGAAAGTCTAAAAATTGAATTGATTCTTATTATTCCACAGCAGGGGGTTTGAAAGCTCTTCTAACATAGAGCATAGATTGTGTTTAGGTAGCTGGCAAATGGTATCAATCATGAGAGATATGAATAATTCTGTCCCAAATGGAAGAGTTTTTAAAAGATAGACTCTGTTGTACTGTTAATATGACAACGTAGTATAGGCCTTCTGGTCATTCTGACTCATAAAATAATGCACCATTTAACTCCATGGTGACATTGACATTTTATTCTTCTAGAAGACCAGCCAATTATAAATAATCCCTTTGAAACACATGCCCTTGCACTTCCCTTTTAGCATACCACATTTACTATGAAAGCAAAGTAATAATAATTATTATTAAATATGCCCACAAGAATAAAGGGCATTTAGCCTTTTCTAAAACTCAAATGAAAAAAAAATCTCAAGCAACTAAACAAAACTCCAAGCATTGAGACATTTCCATTCCACAATAAAAGTACACAAAATGGAGCCCTTATCCTCTGTTTTTGGACAGAGTGAAATATAGTGAAGAGAGTCGAGAGAGAGAAAGATTTGGATATAAATCCTGTTTTATAATCACAGGCAAATCATTTAGGCTTTAGGGCCTTGACTTGTTCATAAATAAGAAGGGGGTTATAGTCCTTACTCAGCAGGTTGTTGGAAATGTTAGTTAACACACTGAAGTACCTAGCAGTAAGAGAACTCAGTAAGTTCCTCCACCTTGATACCATTTGATCATTTTATATTTGTTACATTTAATTTAATTAAAAATACATATGTGCATTGAAGAGGCTAACTATTCTCCAGAGCAAATGCATTATCAGATGTTAGTGCTGGTATGAAGAGTGAATTTATGTTAACATAAGAGAGATTGAGGGGCACCCAGGTGGCTCAGTCAGTTAAATATCTGACTTTGGCTCAGGTCATGATCTTGTGGTTCATGGGTTCAAGCCTCACATTGGGCTCTGTGCTAACAGTTCAGAGCCTGAAGCCTGCTTCAGATTCTGTGTCTACCTTGCTCTCTGCCCCTTCTGCACTTGCACTCTGTCTCTGTTTCTCAAAAAATTAATAAAAATAAAATTTTAAAAATTCAGCACTTACTTAAAAAATGTAAGAGAGATTGTAATTGATCTTTCAAATGTGAGTTTTGGTGAAAAGCTTTTTTGGAGTCATTTTTATTAAATCCCTCCCCCAATCCATTAAAGATGTTGTGATTAAATCTAAAATAATATCATGATGTCTCAGTAGGCCATATATTCATTGAATTTAGTTAATTATAGTGATTTGAAAAATTAATCACTAAGGAATAACAGTGAGTCATTTAACAATTATAATTAGCCAAATAGCTAAGGTGTTAATATAATTGTGAATTATAAAAAAATATATATTAGAATGTCTCATAACTGTTTTCAAAATGCCTCCTTTTCCAACCTACTATATTTACTTATTCACTGATTAGACACAAGATACGTAAAATTTTATTGCTGTAATATCTGAAACACAAGAAAATGAGGATTTAAGTAGTGTGGAATTTTATATGTTTAAGAAGCGATTTTTCAAGCAGTTAGAGAGAAGGAGTACTCTCATTTTCATTACTACAGTTTTTTCCTTATACAGTAATTTTCTAGATCAATTAACTTCTAGATATATCAACAGTTCCAAGCCACTGTTGTTTGAATTGTGTAATAGAAACATTTGACAATAATTCCAAACTGTGAGCCTGGAGCATATGAGAGCCAATTTATAGAATATAGCCTTCCGAGAAATTCTCAAACCAACCCAGAAGGAATGGGTGGTTCTGCAAGATAAGAGGAATTCATAATTGCAGATTTACCAAGTGAATCCACAGCTTTTTTTCCCCCTTAAATGAGATCATGAGTGAGTGGAGTGGGTTTAACTATGCAGGAGCCTCATCCCTCATGTGTAACCTAATTATGCCATTCCTCCTTGGTTTCTGGATTCTCCTAGGAGAAGTAGATAGATTTGTTTGATTTGGAGTTACAGGCTTACTTGTGAAGCAATCCTAGTATCATCAGATATAAATGTGAATTTTGAATACAATAACACCATGATGAATGAAGTGTAAATTTGAATTTATTTAGACTTTCTGTTATGTGTAATACCCCCTGCTCAAAATGTCAGCGAATCCTTAATTAGTAATACATTGGGTCATTTTCCTCAAAAACAATATGTAATTTGAGAAAGCAAATAGGTTTGGATGCATTGTAAATTTCTATGACATTTTCCTATAGTGGTTGTAGATCAAAGAATAACCATAAAAATAGTTAACAGTAATTGGGCATTTCAATGTACCAGGCATTCTCTCAAGACTGTTTTACATTGTTATCTTGTATATTAGGAAATTGAAGCTCAGAGAAGTTGAATAATTTTCCCAAGGGAGATCTGAGAGTAGGTTTTTTTTTTTGTTTTCACGGTCTTTACTCTTCCTATGGCAAAGTGTTTGGTTACTTTGTCAGTTAGTTTCAGTCAGTTAAGTGGCAGACTTTGGCTCAGGTCATGATCTCAAGGTTCGTGAGTTCCAGCCTCACCTTGGGCGATGAGGTGCAGAGCCTGCTGGGGATTCTCTGTCTCCTTCTCTCTGTCTGTCCCTTCTCCCCCCCCCCCACTTTCTCACAAATAAATACGTTTTTTAAAAAAGATTGGCAGTAATGAGGGAGCGGTGTGAGCACACTGAGAAACCTCTGAGAAGAGGTGAGAGGAGCATATTCACAGGAGTGTAGAAGATGACGCGTCAAATAGCACCCATTACAGATTGACCCTGTGTGTGGCTGGACACAGAGGTTGAGGGCTCAGAGACAAGCTGTCTCTGAACCTGATGGTGGCATGTGCAGAGATGGACCCCGCCTCACAGACTGGAGGAGGTTACTTTGCAGACGACACAGATCCTTTTTCCCATTTATGTGTGAGACAAATTGTGAAACCCTGACGAAATGAAATATTCCTCATTTGCTACCATCATAGCCTATATATTCCATTCATACTGCTTAGAATATTATGTTGAAAGTATGTATCACTTTTCCCTTTGTGGTGAACTTCACAATACCCAGAAGTGTGTGTACATGTCTATATACACACACATATATGCACACACATACATTTGTGTACACAGAAACACACACACCTTCATAATAAAACTAATGGAAAATGGAACTGTTTTTCTTAAAATCAGAGACAATTGTTTAGGTTTGGAAGAGATTCTAAAGGTTATCTGGTATGGTTCACTCCTATGGTGAAACCTAGGAAATCACCATATTATTCTGGATATAGAATCACTGGCTTCTACTCCTTCATTTCTGCTGTAGCACAGTGTCATAGACTGGGATTCTGCAGTTTTCTCTTGTCCAGAAAGAGAGTGGATATAGAATTGAATATGAGAGAGGCTAATGTCCAGGAGGAGACAAGAGCCCCAGACAGGGGTTTCGTCTCCATATTTATGTTTATGGAGCTCACAAGCTATTACCCACATGGTGAACATGAAGAATACAAGATATTATCTCCCATGGTGAACATGAAGGAAATGATCTCGCATATGTGAATGTGGAGAAAACAATCAGACATTAATCATTAATTCGTGTATAAGAAGCAAATGGTCTGGGGGGCAAGTGGAGTTTGTGATTAAAGTACAAAGTATATTGGTGTCAGATGGAAAGTAATTTCCTGCAGGTGATATAACAAGTTATTGGTGATCCCATTACAATATCTCACTAGTAAACCTTGGGCACTTTCGGCCCATGGTGGTGGCTTTTTGCCCTAAGCTTTTTTCTAACCCATTTATATAAGTAGAACCTATTTTCCCACAGCAGAGCAGCAGGAGAACAATTCAAGATGAAAATACATAGTAAAGTTAGTAGAATAGTTTGGGTGAGCAAAGTTTTTTTTTTTTTTTTATGTTTTATTTATTTCTAGGAGAGAGAGAGAGACAGCATGAGCAGGGGAGGGCAGAGAGAGAGGGAGTCACAGACTGAAACAGGCTCCAGGCTCTGAGCTGGCAGTCAGCACAGAGCCCGACGCGGGCTCGAACCCACGAACCGTGAGATCATGACCTAAGCGAAAGTCGGACGCTTAACCGACTAAGCCACCCAGGCGCCCCTGGGTGAGCAAAGTTTTAATGAAATAATCATGTTTTTCTCATTTAGTCTTTCACGCTATTATTTTCAAGGTTTACTTGGCTGCCTACGGTGACCAAAATATTATTAAAATATGATCGCAGAGTAAAAAAACTTTAAAAAATATATGGCCACAAAGAAATCCTTGATTTAAAAGAATCTAATCTAGCAATCAGTTGCCACTTTGGTATAAATAAAAGTAAATAATATATAATATGCATTCTCATCTATTTTGTTTCCTATACAATATGGATTTTCTAATGCATTTCATCTGCTGTTTTGTGAGAGTAGAGGAACAGTGCCCCCAATGTTGAAGAAATGACCATATTAGGTTTTGCAAGACGCAAATATTGAAGAAACTTAACATTAATAGAAAGAAAGAACTAGTACCATTTTATTTCCAAAGTAAAGTGTATAAGTACTCAGTGGATTTAGGAAAGTGTAATACACATTGTGATATGAGATGAATTTTTTGTATATAATAATATGAAACACTCTTCACTCTGAATGGAATCAATATAAAATATTTTTGCTTTGTACAGATATAACGATTAGGTTAACGTTTTTAATTTTTTATTTGATAAATTAAGTGTATATTAAATGTTGTTAATTCATACCTCTAGTGTATACATTATTCTAGAATATCAGAACTCATTAATCCTTTATCATCTGAGGAGCTCTCCTTCTGGCTTGACTTTACATTACCAGTCTTAGAAAAGTACACTTTAAGTATATTCCATTTAGTACTTTTCAGCCTACACTTAATGCCTGACTTGTAGGTAGTATTCATTAAATCATATGTCCTAGAAGCACCTGTTTAGGATGAATTTTTCTTTAACATGCCATGTTCTACTTAACCCTGACCTAGGGTGCCTGATCTCTGAACCAAAAAGAAAGATTCAGTGTCTAACTTGGAAACCAGCGAGAATTTTATTATCTTCATCCGTACCCTCTCTACACACATACACGTACTAACTCCTGGAAACATCACCTTGTACAGCAATGAGAAATATGAAGCTTAGAGTTCAGGAAACTTGCCAAAGATTACTGAGTTTACCCATTCTTAAACCAAGCTTAAAATTCAGTTTGTGTTTAGAAACAAATAGAAATATTTGTCATAAATATCACTTTAATTCTACCTTAAATATTTTGTGGAATGAGGAAGCACATGTAAATACAAATAAATGTTTTAAGGCTTGTTTTGCATAAGAGGAAATATTCCATGTTGAGAAAAGCTCAGGTTTGGAATCGGACAGAGAAGAATTCAAGCCCTCTCTCCATCCCTTCCTGCTTGTGTGACCCAAGAGTGATTTTTAAACATGAAACAGAAAACGGTAATGGCTACCTCTCGCAATTATGAGAATTAGAAACTGGAAATACTTCATGTGAAGTGCCTCATGTATTTTACGTTTGATGTAGTATCATCATTATCCTCGTCATCATACCCAATTAGCATCCCCATACAAGAACCAAATGTGCCATGACCTATATCTAAAGATTCACATTTGTATCCTGCTTCTAAGTTATTATGATAAGGTTTCAAATATGCTGATGTAGATCACCGGAGTCTAACTTGTTAAACTCTGGTGATGAAATTTCTTGGGAAAGTCTTCCTGGATATTCCCATAATGGTTAGGAGGGCTGTGAACCCATGAGGGGTTGGATGGAGCCAAAGAGTTTGACCCTTATTTCAAAGAGATCTAGAAGTCAGGAGAGAGGAAAAGGACCATGCTTATAAAACCACAATTAAGTCTAAATGAATACAAACATGTTTTTAAATATTAAATAAAATGTAGTTTCACTCTGAATAAGGAGAGAGAAAGAAAAGGAAAAAATTATGATAGAGGAAAATGATCAGAGGTGATCCCTTAGAACAATAAACAGATTCCCTTAGGGATATTTTAGGGAGTATGTTTTCAGAAGGCACTGAAATTCAACATTGTCAGATAAATGCAAGAAGTCTGTTCACCTAAGTCACACCATCTTAATAGATGAAATAAAGCAGATCAAACTTGTTTTGGCCACATATAAGGAAAAGACTGCCACCTGGTGAATATTGGAGGCCGTTAAAAATACATGTAAGAGCTTTAAACATCTGGCATGAACCTTAAAAAGTAGTTACATACTTTATTTTTTTTTTTTATTTTTTCAGTAGATTACAGTTTCTGCTCTCTGCAATATTGGCAGAACTTTGGTAAAGACATTATAAAATTACAAGTTTCCATGAAATTAGTTGATTTTTACCTGATTTTTTTTAAACTGGTACAATTGCATTTTTTGAAGGTCACCTAACTCAGATTAAAAGTTACCAAAAAAAAAAAAAGCAAACAAAAATTTATAAACCAGCATGATCCATATTTTTTTGGATTTTTTTTTACATAAGTGTATAGCAAAATAACAAAAATGATATTTTCAGATGACTATGATGCTAATACATTCCATTTGTTACAAAAGATCTGACCCAAAAGCAAAAAGAGCAGGAGAAGTTCATTTTTCATACTATAACTAGCTCTGCAGTGGGAATCTGTTTTGACCTTAGCTCCTTCGTGTATTTCACCTGGGGCACGAGAGATGAAGAATTAATCTCCACTGTTTCCTTTTTCTAGTAAAATGTTGTCCCTCCACGTATCCTATTATATATATTTTTTGACACATTTAAAATAGAGGTTAGGAATTCTCTGAGGTTGCTACAGAACTCATAAATTACTGAAGGTCTTTCTTATGTCGTAAGATCCAAGTTCACTGCTAAAGGAACTCAGTGGAGGAAAAAAAAATGTTTCTTTCCCTTTACATGTGCCTTTTTGATCATTCAGTCAAAAATCTAAGTGATATTTTCTTTAGTTGTGAGCAGAATAAAGCCGTCATTCCATTAAGAGGAGTAAGGGTGTCCATCATTTTCTCTTACCTAGAAATCCCTGCTTACATGGGTGACATGACTTTTCTCATTAGCTTCACACTGTCAGTGCCTAGAATTTTTCCAAGTGTTATTTCAGTTATTTTTATGCAGTCTCAGAGAAGAAGTTTTAAAAACCAAGTTATTTTGGTAGCACTGCTTAGTTTTATAGCTTTATTTTTAATCTTGAATGAGTAGGGTTTTATGGCCTTATCTACCCTAGATGCTTAGTGATACGAACACATTGTGTGATATTGATAGAGCATGTTGTATTACCATTTGGCTAATTATTTTTAATGAAGCTTTTATTTTCTTTTTAATTTGTCTCATCGTGTGATTACTACTATATAAATATAAAAATCCTTACTAGCTGTTGATGTTGCCTTTGGGTATTTTATAAAAAAGTCATTTTCATTTTGTTGCTGTATGGGGTTGATCTTTGTAGTTCACTTTTGGGGATAAATTACTCTCTAAGCCAAATCAAATCCTCGTCTTATTTTCTTCTACTGGCTACGTAAGACTATGCACATCATTGGTATTTAGTAACAGTTTTCAAATCGATGGTAGATGGATGAATATGGCAGATTAAACATCTCCAACATCTCCAAAATCAGAGAACAATCTGGCAAGATAAAACGAAATGTCAAAGAGCTGCAAGCCTTAGTTAGGGTAAAATACTCAGATCATTTTCAGAATAAAAACACAATTATTAATATCTTTGTTATGAAATTTTCTGGGAGGATTTTTGTTTTAATTTGGCCTCTATTTCACCACAATGCTCTGTAAGATTTTAAGTGACATATAGCATTCTGAGGAGCCTCACCGCATCCTGAAAAGTCAAAAAGTCAAAGTTCCGTGCAAGGCACACAGATTTACTTGCAGTGATTCCAATATTTTCCATAAAAACATGTAATTGTTAAAAGATTTTAAAGCACACTTCTAGAATATATACATTCCATAATATTCTAGAACATATATATTCAATAATGTTTATATTTATAATACTTACATATATATTTATACACACACAGACAACTCTCAATTTTCTGGAAATTATATACTCCATAATACATATATACATAATATATGGATACATAATACATGTACAATATCCATAATATACTAGAATATATATATATATTCCACAATATACATATTTTTTCTTTCCTCTGTGTGTGTGTATATGTGCATATACATATATGTATATATGGACAACATATATCTCTGGGCAGTGTGATTAATGGTGCATTTTGCTTTCTTCTTTTCTATTTTTGACATTTTCAAAATCTGAGGCAATAAGAATACATAGTTATTGTATTAGGAAAAAGTCAATGCTTGTCTCAAAGATCATAATACTTGTGTACACCACAACAACATGAAGCAGTCGATGAAAGGAAATTATTAAATATACGGGCAGGTCAGGCATAAATACAGAGTTATTTCTTGGAAGTTTAATTTTGTTATTATAAAAATCAAGGAAAGGGACATAAAATTTTGGAACCCTACACCCACTTCATAGGCCCATTCTTTCAGTATTCGTAAATTGAATCTAAAATTGCCTTTAGTATTCTTCAATTTAATTTCCCATTTTTTTTTTTTAATGTTTTATTTATTTCTAGGAGAGAGAGAGACAGCGTGAGCAGGGGAGGGTCAGAGAGACAGCACTGAAACAGGCTCCAGGCTCTGAGCTGGCAGTCAGCACAGAGCCCGACGCGGGGCTCGAACCCACAAACCGCGAGATCATGACCTAAGCGAAAGTCGGACGCTTAACCGACTAAGCCACCCAGGCGCCCCTAATTTCCCATTTTTAACTGGAAAATTAAAACCACAATCGTAGTAATTATCTTTATCGTAATTTTTAATATTGGAAAAGTAAATCTTCTTTTCTCCTCCTTAAATTGCAAATCATGCCGTCTCTGTCAAAGCACTTTCATGATAAGGTCACTCGATCCTGTGAGTCAACAGGCAGTGCTGTTAACTCTAAAAGTGAAGCTGGTGATGTGCGAAGAGGCCACTTTGACAGTGAAGGAGCCGAGGTCACCTGACCCCTCAGCCTTGTCTCCTCTGCCCCTTTTAAAGTACTGCATCCAGCCACATGCCCAGCTGTAACCAGCCATAACTGCCAGGCATTCAGACCTCGGACCCTGCAAGGCCCCACTAACTCACAGCCACTCATGTCTTCTTAGCTTCAGCTGCTGGCCTCCTGTTCACTTTGCTTCTCCTCATTCCTGGGAACCCTTTAGGTTCCCATTCTGACATTTTGGACCAGCATGGTTTTTCATTCAGAGACATGATTGATGTAATTCCGCTGTATCTCTCGCTGCCAAAAAGGGACCCATGTGGCAATGTTTAATGATCCTCCTTGTTAAAGAGGTGCTGTGACTGAGAAAAGCTCTGAGAGTGAATTTTCTGCTTGTAGCATAAATTCTTTAAAGAAATTTAAGTGTTAACAGCATACAGTGGTATATTGCCACGTTAGATTGGTGAGACCTTACTCCTGTACTCCCACTGTCCCTGTCTGTGAATTTTTTTTAATGTTTATTTATTTTTGAGAGAGAGACACACACAGAAGTGTGAGTTGGGGAGGGTCAGAGAGAGAGGGAGACACAGAAGCCCAAGCAGGCTCCAGGCTCTGAGCTGTCAGCACAGAGCCAGTCATGGGGCTCAAACCCATGAATGATGAGATTAGACCTGAGCTGCAGTCGGAAGCCCAACTGACTGAGCCACCCAGGTGCCCCTTGCTCTCCCTGTATTTAATGTTCATCAGTCGAAGTAGATTCAGATATGAAGATTCAAGTCATTCTGTCCTACATTCATGCCATCATGCCCCATCCAACCTGGAGGGCATAATCTAGTGCTTTATTCCCCATAGTCCTAAGAGACTCAGGCCACTTGACAATTACAAGCAAGCTTAATAATATTTGTTTAAATGTAACAGAAACTAAGACATATTTTACTGCACAGAGCTTTCACTGGAACCTAAAATCACATCTATATTAATTCATGTGCAGCACACTTTAAACAAAACTCATGAAAAGACACATAAAACAGAGAAAATGAAGACTACCCTTGCTCTGAAATCTAATTTCTGTAAGATTTGTTTTATTTCAAAGTTATCTCTGTAATAATTTAATATTATGTATTCCCTGGTGTATTTAAAATGAAATCATAAAGTAAAAAATATATAGAAAAGAGGAATTTATAAAATGTGATAAAAATCAATAAAATTAATTTTGTTTAACACTAAATGATAAATCAACAAAGAACAGAAAGGCAGTTATGCACTCTTCATATTTTATATTCCATTGATACTAGTGAGATAAGCACTTTTATTTTTGTTGAAACTGAATCTGTTTGAAAAGCAGCTTAGTAGTGTTTACCAAAAGCAGAATCAAAGAAGACCAATATTTAATTCCTCATTCTTCCCTGTATTCAAAAGGGATGCAATAAAGTAAATTACAGTGTGTTTTTAATTAAAATCTGGTACAATCATCACAGTGATATTTAATAGATTTAAAATCTATCAAGGGATAAACACATAAAATGACAACTGAATTCCACCTGGATGAAATAAATAATATTGCAATGAATTTAAAATATAGTATAAGTATTAAGTCTCGTATGAGGGATAGGAGTTTGCACGTGAACAACATTTTCCGAGTTTTCATGTAAAGTAGACATGTAGCGTTTACAAAACCCTATATGCATAGCATGTATTCTCCTAGATTGATGACTTATTTGAATAAGTTAGTACTTGCGTTACACCGAACAATTTTGGAGGAAAACACTTCTATATTTGATTAGCAATATGAAACTAACATTTAGTAATTTTTATATTCAAAATTCACACAAAAACTAAAACTTGGAAATATATTTGAAGTTAATATGATAGACAAAGAAAAGGTTAATATATTTAAGAAAGAATGATGTCTAAAAACAGGTGAGCCCTACCATTCAAAGAATATTTTATTCCAGTCTTTCAAAAACGGTTTTAATTTTATGAGACTCATAACTTTGGCATCAAAACCAGAAGGCAGTATGAGAAAGGAATACTACAGCCCATCAAAACCATAAATGCAAAAATCTTCAGCAATGTATTAGAAAGACCTATACTGCCTTAACAAGCAAAGGAGAAGAAAATATGTGACTGTCTCACTACATGCAAAATAAAAAAAACTAGAAGAATTTAGTAGATGTATACCTCTCTATAAAACAAAGCTTAGCAAAGCAGAGTGGAGCAAACAAAAGATTTGCCTTAACATGATTAAGAGAAATCCACCAAAAGCTTGTATTTTATATAATTCTAAATAGTGAAATACTATAAAATATAGTATTAAATGTAAAATAAACTATAGTATAAAATATAAAACACTATAAACATTCATATCAATATCAAAATAAGAATATTTTGGAGGCTTTATTTTGACAGTAAGAAAAAGTAAAAGATATAAAGACTAGAAGAGATAGAGTATATTCAGATAATTTGTCTACATAAAAAATATAATCTATAAATTATTGTAATTAATTAGAAAGTTTATGAAAGCCATGGTATGAAATATTAATATAGAAAATCCAAATGCATTTGAGACACTAATCTAAATTTGTATACACATCGTTAACACTAACTTCAAATTATAATTTAAAATTGTATATAAAGATATAATTATACAAATATATACTTACAAAGAGAGAACATTTTTTTTAATGTTTATTTATTTTTGAGAGAGAGAGAGATAGAGCATGAGTCGGGGAGGAGCAGAGAGAGAGGGAGACACAGATTCTGAGGCAGACTCCAGGCTTTGAGTTGTCAGCACAGTGCCCAACACGGGGCTCAAACTCATGAACCCTGAGATCATGTCCTGAGCCAAAGTCAGACGCTTCTCCCACTGAGCCACCCAGATGCCCCAAAAGAGAACATTTTCAATAGTAACAAAAAAGCAAATTGTCTAGATATATCTAACATGATATGTGCAGGAACTTCAAGGGGAAAATTATAAAATGTTGCTGAAAGTCCTTCATTTCTAAATGAAATCTGAGTCTTTCTTGCAGCATCCGTTACTCACTGGCTCTTTCCCACCATTGTTCAATCTTTTTTTCTACCCCCAGCCCTCCACCAAGTTATAGTGTTCTATTCAGTGTACCCATTGCTTACATATTTTAGCCTAAGACTTTGGTCACACTCCTCAGCAATGGCCTTGCCCAAACTCTGGTTATACACATGGGTAATCCTAGAATTACAGTGGCTTCTTTTAACCTAGTTTTCTTCTTCCCAAACAATTATCTAGAATTCTCCCTTACTTCAACCACCCATTCCCGTGGCCATACCAAAAATTGTTAGCCTCATTAGTGATATTACTTCCAGAGCCACAATTTATTTTCTGCTCACTCTACGTAGTGCCACACATTGACCTTTCCTTGAGCTCTGGCCCCTCATGATGTTACTTCCTTGATTAAAATTCTCTAGTTCGTCATTGATGCCTGTCCTCAAAACACAAGCTTTCCTTCAGCCCCTTTGTAATACTATCTGCTAAAATTCCCTATCTGCACCCAGATGACCAGAGAGGGATTAAGAAAAAAAACAACCATTTAAACTACCTTCAGTCTAAATGTACGCTCACTGACTTCAAGCGAGTACTTTGTGTTGCCCAGCAATCCTCCTACATTTCCTGGCTACGCACGCTCTCCCACTGTCCTAGATGACTTTCTCCTTTCCTCCAACAAACAACATGTCCTCTTTCTCAGGTGATTCCCTTGTTTCTTATTTTACTAAGAAAAATAGAATCAGTCATGAGAGAATTTCCATATGCTTCAACCACAATAGCTACCAGCCTGCCTAAATATGTACCTTATTATTCCAGGATTTCACACTATCCCTGTGTTTTTCAATATCCTCTACTGGCTCTTCTTCATCGTCTCAACCTTCAAATGGTAAATTTCCTTAATGTTTATTTATTTTTGAGAGGGCAGGAGGGGCAGAGAGGGAGGGAGACACAGAATCCAAAACAGACTCCAGGTTCTGAGCTGTCTGCACAGAGCCCGACACGGGGCTTGAGCTCACAGACCGTGAGATTGTGACCTGAGCCAAAGTTGGATGCCCAATTGACTGAGCCACCCAGGCGCCCCTCAACCTTCAAAATTTTAAATGGCAGATAGTTCAAATTTCTAATTTCTTTTTCCTACTGACATTCTCTTCACACTTGCTAAGTGACATCCAAGCTTATGGCTTTAAATACTATTCGTATGCTGATGACTTTCAAATGCTTATCTCTAGTTTTCTGATACTTTATACTTAACATGCAAAAACTAAATCCCAGTCTTCATTGCATCCTAAACCTCTTCCAGAGTGTTCTCAGTAAGTTCCGCTCCATCTAAGCCAGGATGTTTAGTCGTCATTGATATTTTGTGATATTATTGCTCACATCCAATATGCAACCCATTAGCAAATTCCATTGGTTTTACCTTCATAGTATGTCCACTTATCAAACCTTTTATTGCAATTTGTGTCACCCATCTAGGAGTCTTGCCTTGATTATTTCAAGTTTTACTTGATTACTCTTAGTTTTTCCTGCTTGCACCTCTATTACTCTTAGTTCATTTCAACACGGGGTCAGATAGGGGTCAGATAGTAGTGTCACTGCTCTTCCTAAAATGTTCCAGCTGCTAATCGTCTCATTAGAAGTAAAAGCCAAAGTCCTTAAAATGGATTAAAATTTATCTGTAGTCCCTCACCTGGTACTTTTTTTAAACCTTGTCTTTTACTAATTTTCTACTTGCAAACTGTACTCCCATCAAATTGGCCAAATACCCTAATCACACTCAAGCGTCAGGATTTTTGCCTTTACTCTTCTTCCTTCTTCCAGGAATGCTCTGCTCTTAGATATAAGCTTAATGTTCTCTGTCTTCAACCTTCTACTCAAATGTCATTATACCAATAAGACTTCCTGTCACACCTCAGTAGGGCAGTGACCTCATCTTACCTCTGGTGCTTTTCATTTCCTCTTACTCCACTGTATTTTACTCTGTGGCTGCTACCATTTACATGCATTCTTTTATTGATTTACTCATCCACTTGTTCATTCATGTTGGGTGTCTTTCTCTTTGCTCTCTAGAATGTAAATTGAGTAAGGATTTTGTCTGTTCTGTTCATTGTTATATTTCCCAAAGTTTGAAGAGTGATTGGCATAAAATAGATGTTCCAAAGTATTACCAAATGGCTGAAAGAGTAAAAATTAGCACGTGTAGATTATAATGAACATGAAGAGAACAGCTAATGTGCAGGGAGTACATATATATAGAATGAGAAGAGCACAGGGCTTAAGTTTGGTCCCTG
Source organism: Proteles cristata cristata (assembly GCA_017311185.1). Taxonomy (NCBI): domain Eukaryota; kingdom Metazoa; phylum Chordata; class Mammalia; order Carnivora; family Hyaenidae; genus Proteles; species Proteles cristata. The sequence continues at coordinate 161,083 of JAESUZ010000882.1, forward strand.
GGAAGGAAGAATGTTCAAAGGCTGAATAGGGGAAGAGAACCACCATCAGTAAGACTGAGAGAGAGTAGCCCTAGAAAATAATGAAGATAGTGCTAATGATAATTATAATAATCATAATAGATTATGTTGTATCAAATATTATGTGCAAAAGACTTCTATATCCATCATCATGTTTTTTTTTTTTTCTTAATGTTTTATTTATTTCTAGGAGAGAGAGAGAGAGACAACGTGAGCAGGGGAGGGTCAGAGAGAGAGGGAGTTACAGACTCTGAAACAGGCTCCAGGCTCTGAGCTGGCAGTCAGCACAGAGCCCGACGCGGGGCTCGAACCCAAGAACTGCAAGATCATGACCTAAGTGAAAGTTGGACGCTTAACCGACTAAGCCACCCAGGCGCCCCATCCATCATCATGTTTAATCCTTAAAAGAATGCTGTGAGGTAAAACTGTAAATATCTCCAATTTTACCAATGAAAAAACAGAAGTTTAGGGTGGTAAAATAATATTTCCAAACCTAAAAATGACTATTGGAACAGAATCTTAACCCATACACTATTATCAAGAGAAAACAGAGTTGTGGAAAGCCAAAAAAAAAAAAAAAATTGGTGACTTTCAAAAAGGAGATGGCGATAAACAGTCAATGATATTAAAACTAGCATCACTAGTCAGAATTAATGTGTCATTCTTAGAGAATTAAGTATAAACTTGGCCCATTCACTACATTTTCAAGAAATAAAAATTTCATGGACATATTATTCAGTAGGTTTCCCTTCAATGCAACAGATAATAAAGAGAGATAGATTTTCAATTAAAAGTGATGTTTGTGAACTAAACGATCAAGACATTAGTAATAATAACCCCCTACTTACTACAGTGATTAAACCTAGCCCAAGATGGTGGTAAATTAAACTTGCCATTTGTTTGATGTTTCCTTAGGAGTTGAAGTTGATTTTCCAGTTTGTTTGTTTTTTTATCTAAGAGGCAAATAATACTTATTAGTTATTTATGATTTATCTGTAGCAGTGCCGTCTTAGGGATCACATGCCATCTTAGGGGATACCCAGCTAAAATTTTCAGTAACAGAAAGTTGGATTCAACTTGTTAATAATTATTGTGATTGTCTCCTTTCTAGAGAATTTTTAACTGGATCTTCATTTTCCTTTTGACTTTTGGGATTTTTGCGGGGCGGGGAGAGGATTTCTTACTTTGTTAACACCTGAATTCTTGGTTATTTATTGCTTATTTAAACTACAAAAGTAAAGGCACCTGACTAACCCAGTTGATAGAGCATCCAACTCTTGATCTCACAGTTGTGAGTTCAAGCCCCACGATGGGGCTAGGGCCTACTTAAAATGAATTAAAATTAATTAAATTCATTAATTAATTACAGTAACATTAGAATTCTTTAAAAAATAAAAGTAAAAGTAAGAAATGAAACTAAGAAAATAAGCAATAAGTATAAAGTTATATAGAAGGCAAACTAATACTATTATTATTCATGATAATAATATTAATATGATATTAGGCCAGTTCCACCTAATTAAAAGAGGCTCACATACATATAAACTAAATTAAGAAAGACCTGTGTTGTTTGTAGGAGACTCAGGAAAATAAAGTGCTATTTTGTTTTTAATTCTCCAACCTCAAATCCTACCCACCAGTTCCTAGTGAACTAGTTTAAAACTGAATTCCACACTATTTTTACATAGTCTCTTTCTTCTGCTTCAAATATCTTTACTTATTAACTATATTACCAAACCCCAGGCACCATACAAATAGACATTTGAATTAACTCCAGTATTGCCAGATTCATTGCTCAAACTATTTCTTCCTCCCTACCTGGAGGTGAATCACTTAATATGTGGTTACAATTCTTTCTGGAAAAGTTGCTTCTATAAGATATACGAGTGATAGACCTTCTGAATTCTAGTGTAAAAACGTGTCTTTTATCCTAACAAGAGAGTGATGATAACTTGGTTGGATGCACTATTCTTGAGTCATAATCTTTTACTAAAAACTGTGTATAGACACAATGACATGTCTTGCAGATTTTATTCTTTTTAATGCTTATTTATTTTTGAGAGAGAGTGAGCACAAGTTGGGGAGGGGCAGAGAGAGATAGAGACACAGAATCCAAAGCAGGCTCCAGGCTCTGAGCTGTCAGCACAGAGCCCTATGCGGGGCTTGAACTCCGGAGCTGTGAGATCACGACCTGAGCCGAAGTTGGAGACTTAACCAACTGGGCAATCCAGGTGCCCCTTGCAGATTTTAATAAGAGAAGATAAGAAGTTTGATACTAGTTTAATCTCCATTGTCACCTGCTCATTTTATATATCGATCATTTTATATTCTTTCTCTTTAAAAAAAAAAAAAAAAAAAAAAACACCTTGGAAATCTGAGATATCAGCAGGATGTGTCTAATTGTATGTCACTGTTTTCATTGTTTCAACCAAAGACCTGATGAGCTCTTTTGGTGTCCAGACTCAACATTTCCTTAGAATAGGACAATTTCCCTTAGTATTTATGCCTCATTTTTTGGTCACCGTTTCTCCATCTATTCTTCGTTTTCCCCTTAAATATCATTTACTTACAGGTTAAGTCCTCTGATTTCCCCTAAAATCCCCAAGATTTTCCTTCATGAAGTAAACATCTTTGTGTATGTGTATGTGTGTGCAAGTGTGTGTGTGTCGTGATCTGTTTGTTCCACTTGACAGCATAGTATATGTGTAACCATACAACATTGTATGTTTGACTTAAGATCAAAGTGTAATTTTTTTATTTCGAAAATAATGCTTTCCTTCTTTTCTTTCCAAAAAGTCCTTTAAATTCTCTAATTACCTTTCCTTAAAAACAGCTCTCTGGTTAGTGCTTTCCAGTTAAAATTCTCATTTGAGTTTTCCAATTCCAATTAAGTCAGACTTGGAAGAGTTTCTTTTTTTTCTTTTAAATGTTTTATTTATTTCTAGGAGAGAGAGAGAGACAGCGTGAGCAGGGGAGGGTCAGAGAGAGAGGGAGTCACAGACTGAAACAGGCTCAGGCTCTGAGCTGGCAGTCAGCACAGAGCCCGACGCGGGCTCGAACCCACGAACCGCGAGATCATGACCTAAGCGAAAGTCGAACGCTTAACCGACTAAGCCACCCAGTCGCCCCATGAGTTTCTTAACTTAAATATGCAATAGATAAAATTCAAGGATATCTGAAGTAGGAGAGAAAAAAAATACATCTGTATTTGTACTAACTTCCAAGTAGAATATATAATTTCCTTCAATTATGAATATAGGCCAAAAAGTTAGCTTTGCTAGAAATTCTTGTGTCTTTGTCAATAGTATAAATCATAGATATTTTCCTCTCATGTTACCATTTTAACGTATACTTGATATACATTATTATTTCGAAATTAGCCTAATTACCTGCCAATAGGTCTTTGTATTTAATGCATTAATAGAGAAGAATATGTGTTACTACATCACATATTAGTCTTTAAATAGATGTAAAATATATTTAAATGCCTTTTGCCATTTAATACTATGCGTTTATGTGTAGAAATAGTCTTTCTGAGTAAGGATCCACAGGATACTCCACATTTCCAAAGGACGCTGTGCTACATGAACATTTAAGAAACTTTGATTTAGAACCATATGCACAAAATAGTGGCTGATTCCTTTCGAGCTGTTTTTGCTAATTATTTTCTGGATTCAGATTTCTTTAGATGTCAGACCAAACTATTAAGAGTCTTTAAATTTTCAGCTACTCAGAAGTGGTGGAAAGCACAAGAGTCTTTGTTCTTACAGATCAACTGTGAACATACTGATAAATCATTCGTCCTCTGTTGAGACCAGGAGCAAAGGGAATTCTTTTTCCTGAACCTGTAGAATTTTGAATTCTGATTAGTCTTTCCATGCAACAATACGGGTCTAAAATAAAGTTGACTTTGTTTAGGTAAGATTATAACCTAAGCATTCATTTGTTCATCCATCTGACCATTCATTCATTTATTCATTCGACAACTACTTGGTTTGTCTGTGTGTGTGTGAAAATTTCAAATTCTAAACAACTGGCATTTAATGAATTTTTAAACAAAATTCTAAGTTGAAACTCCCTGATGTTGATTTGAGTTAGACTGAGTATATGAAAGAGATAAATTTAATATTTATGATCTTGAGTTTTAAAACATGTAGGTTTTGATACACTAGATAAAAAAATATTGATCTAAAAGAAAGATGAAACTAAAGAATTCAACAAATTTTATTGAAGCACTTTTAAAAAGGCCTCATACATTTTCTATTATAGAGCCATTAACTGAGATACTTAAAAAGTGAATGAATCATAGAAATTTGATGTTACATTCTTTTTCATATAACAGAGATATTAAGAAACAGTCACAAGATAATTAACTAATTAAGCATAGATCCAATTTAGAAAGTGGATCCATTTAGTCTTAGGATACACCAAATAATATTATATAAGTACATTTCTTTTACTCGATTTACACAACCCACTTTAATAATGCTTAATTTAAGGTAGTGAATACTCTTAAAGTGGAATGAATGTTACTTCAGGATAAATTTCTCTCCTAGATACTTATATGTCAGTATTAATAGTTCGAAAGTATCTATTTTAGTGACAAAGAGAGATATCTATATTTGGGTAGAATATTACCCTCTAGATTTGAAACTATATGCCTCAGATTGGTGCTGAATCACTTTAAGGTGAAGAATTTGGATAAATTTGAGAAAAGCAATCCATTTACAAGTTAATAGGTTCCTTATGTACTTGTCACTTTTAATGTTATGTAACACGAAAATGATTCAGTTAATAATGTAACTAATGTTATGGTACGGTTGACCAAAAAAAAAAAAAACCCAGTGAACAAATATTCATTCATAAAGCTTAAACAAAAGAAAAAGCCAGAACAATCTTCAAGATATGCAATATAAAAAACATTAACCTGGCTCCAGAAGGAGCCTCTTTTAATTGCCTGTTCTACCTAGTTGTAGATTACTGGGTGAAATATGTCATTAAGTCACTTAAATTTATATTTCAAAAAGTGGCGGGTACCTTGGTGGCTTAGTTGTTTAAGCGTCCAGCAGTCATGATCTCGCGGTTCATGTGTTTGAGACCCTCGCTGGCTGTCTGCTGTCAGCACAAAGCCTCCGTACCCCTCTCTCTCTATTCCTCCTCTGCTTATTCTCTCCCTCTCTCTTTCTCTCAAAATCAAACATTTAAAAATTTTTAATTTTTTATGGTATTGTTTTTTTATGTTATGTGTTGTTTGTCTATTAGTGATCTGAAGATCAATTTTTATGCATATATATTTGTCTGGCTTTTATGTCTGTAGATTTTGCTTCAGCCCGAATAAGTGAAGCATAGTGTGATTCTCATCTACAGGATTATGGTCATGATATTTACATGCCTTAAACATGACAAATGGCAAATTAAAAAAAATTTAAATCTATGTTTCTATCAAGACCATTTTTAGGTAATAGCTACTGAGTACCTACAGTAATTTATTTATTTATTTATTTATTTATTTATTATTTTATCTTTTTTTTAATTTTTTTAATGTTTTATTTATTTCTAGGAGAGAGAGACAGCGTGAGCAGGGGAGGGTCAGAGAGAGAGGGAGTCACAGACTTTGAAACAGGCTCCAGGCTCTGAGCTGGCAGTCAGTACAGAGCCCGACGCGGGGCTCAAACCCACGAACCGCGAGATCATGACCTAAGTGAAAGTCGGACGCGTAATCGACTAAGCCACCCAGGCGCCCCTATATTTATTTCTTTTAATGTGGGGAAGGATGCTGTTCACTTGTAGCATTGGAACCCCAAGAGGGAAGAGGAAGAGTTGCATCTTGAAGATACTGAATAAAGCAAAGGAGAGAGGTTGGAACAAAATAGATCGGTTTAAAAATGAAGCATGGAAAAGAGAGGGCAAGTGCATTGTCTGGATTTTCTAAAGGTTTCTGAGATCGAATGCCTTATATTTTAGACTTTTTAAAATTTCTGAGTACTTAATACATAGCAAAGTTGAATCGACCGATAATGTTCGAGCTGCAAGAGCAAAACACTGAGGGGTTATTATACCTTTCATTGTTTCTCACCCTCTGTGACTGGTTCCTTTGTTATCTGTGCTTCATTCAGTTCCTCATTGGAAAGCTCAGAATTGTGATTCCATGACGTCACCCATATCTGTCAGGCATTTCGCCATGTTACAAAAGAAGAATATTAGCCCCAAACATTCTAACATTTCAAAAGAGCTATTTATTCTACACTTTCTGCTCCCAATATATTTGCTACTTGTTAAGGAATGTAAAATGTTGCAGAATACTAAATTCCTGTTAATACTTAATGAAAATTACCAAACAATTCTACAGTATATTTTTACAGTTAATAGTGGATTCTAACTCTGCTGGTCCATCATAGACAATGTGAGGCAGAAACACTACCCTGGGATTTGGCAAGTACTTAGAAAATTTTCAGAACAATTAAAACTTGGTGAGCATCTGTTGTGATGTTGCAAACACTTGTTTCTTGTTTTTCTGAGTATTTCACATCTTATTTATTATGGTGGTGGATTTATAACGAATTAGTAAACATATTTCAGTTTGTTGAGAGACATGGGAATGTGCCAAACATGACAGACACCTTTTTGAGGATGTGGACTGTTTCAGCTTCATTTTCCTAATTTCTCAGAGTCTAATACAGCACCAGACGACGCAGCCAATAAATATTTGTTGATTGATGTTATGAGTGAATTATTGAATCCAAGTAGTTATAAGCCATGGTATTATTTTAAGAAAGGGAATTGTCCAAGAGATTAATATTTTGGAAAATTTATCTTCGCCATAGACTTGAAGGTCATCAAAACCTGTATTTTCTTGTTATTAGAATAGTTTGTATTTTATATTAATACCTTTTATAAAACCTTTGTGTTCCCCTTTTGCTTCACTAAGGCTTCAGTTCCTTTTTTTTTTTCTAATTTTTTGGCATTTATTCAGTTTTGAGAGGCAGAGAATGAGTGGGGAAGGGCCAGAGAGAGAGGGAGACACAGAATCTGAAACAGGCTGAGCCATCAGCACAAAGCCTGATGCAGGGCTTGAGCCCACAAACTGAGATCATGACCTGAGCCGAAGTCAGATGCTCAACCGACTGAACCACCCAGGCGCCCCCTAAGGCTTCAGTTCTATTAGCTGGTTAAGCATAAAGCCTTTTGCCCCACACCTTCCTTTCTCTCAATCTGCCTCTCTCGTATTTTTTTTTCCTTTTAAGAACATTTAAAAATGTACATTTTCCTAACTTTGTATTGATCTTTGATGAACTTTGATACATACATTTAATGCCCACTGTTTGCCTTTTTCCCTGTACCCCATCATCTTATCCCATAGTAGATTGATTCCTGAGGAAGGACTCTGTGAGCACAGCCTTTCCTAACTTCTTGCATTTTTGTAACTACCTTTTCCAAATGAATTCAGATGAACTGAAGAGTTTCCCAGGAAAATGCAGTTTATACAAACTGACTCCATTATTGATACAAAAACCAAGCTAATTTTTACTCAATAAATAGGAAATGTTACTGAATAACTATCCGATAAAAGAAGAGCAGTCGCTGATGGGTTCCACAGGACAATTTTGAACGTTCAAAGATCAAATGATTTCAGTGCTACTTACTTTTCCCCCCACGTGTAGAAAACGGATCAATCACATTTCGGATCCTTTAGGAAGCAGATAAAAGTAGATGATTGGAAAAGATTTATTGGAAAATGACATTTTCAAAGTAAAAGGAAGCAAGCAGGATTGAGAAAGGGAAGCTATGGGACCATGATGCAGAGCTGACACAAATCCCTGCCGGTGTAAAGGGGGCTCGCAGGGAAATTATCCACTCGAGGTGTCCCAGGTTGTGTGGAAAGAGCTAGACTCTTGTCTAGCCTACTTGTGCAGTCATTATCCTGGGCTCCGAAACTAAGGATGAACCTGAAGGGGGGAGGCGGACAGCTGCGGGCTGTTAATGGACCACATTCTCTACAGGTAGGCAGTAAGTCTTCTCTTGAAGAAAGATCCGAGTGGCACATCTCCCTGTCTCCCAAAGGAAAAGAGAACCCATAGGCTTTTTTATGAAGCAAGCGCGGTATTCATACCAAAATTTGATGAAGACAGCGTAATAAAGGTTATAAATCAATCTCACCTCTGAACATGGACAGAAAAAAATCTAAATAAAAATATTAGTCTTACTAAAAATGTTACATGTTTGACCACATGGGATTTATTTTAGGAAAGCAGAATGTTTCAACAGTAAGAAATTCATTAATTTCATTTACCATATTTTTAAGAGTAAGGGGAGCGATTAT
>JAESUZ010000883.1:0-26580 GCA_017311185.1 Proteles cristata cristata
GTTCGAGCCCCGCGTCGGGCTCTGTGCTGACTGCCAGCTCAGAGCCTGGAGCCTGTTTCAGTCTGTGACTCCCTCTCTCTCTGACCCCTTCCCTGCTCACGCTGTCTCTCTCTCTCTCTCTCCTAGAAATAAATAAAACATTAAAAAAAAAAAAGGTTTCCTATGGCTTCAGATCTTTTCCGTGTGAGATATGGGCGAGTGCAATGCACGGAGCTCCCTACTTCCCTGCCATCTTGCCCCTTCTCAAAATTTACAATCTTAACAGCTTCAAACTATATAGTTCAGTAGTGTTAAGAATAGTCACACTGTTGGGGCACCTGAGTAGGTCAGTCGGTTAAGCATCCAACTTCGGCTCAGGTCATGATCTCACAGTTCATGAGTTGGAGCCCTATGTCTGACTCTCTGCTGACAGCTCAGAGCCTGGAGCTGCTTCAGATTCTGTCTCCCTCTCTCTCTGCCCCTCCCATGCTCATGCTCTGTCTGCCTTTCTCTCTCAAAAATAAATAAACATTAAAAAATTTTAAAAAAAGAATATTCACATTGTTTTCAATGGATCTCCAGAACTCTTTCATCTTGCAAGCTGAAACTCTTTTCCCATCATACATCAACTCCCTATTTCCCCTCTCCACAGCCCCTGGAACCACCCTTCTTTTTGTGTCCATGAATCTGACTGCTCTATGTGCCTCATATAAGTGGAATCCTACAATATTGTCCTTTTGTGACTAACTTATTTCACATAGTGCAATGTCCTTGAGATTCATCCATGTTGTACCATGTGACAGAATGTCCTTTTTTTTTTAAGGCCACATTATGTTACACTGTATGTATAGACCAAATTTTCCTCATCCATTCATCCTTGTTGGTGCACACATGGGTTGCTTCTACCTCTGGGTGTTGTAAATAATGCTGCGATGAACATAGATGTGCAAGCGTCTCTTTGAGATCTTGATTCAGTTCCTTTGGAAATATACCCAAAAGTGTAACTGCCGGATCATAGGGTAATTCCATGTTCAAATTTTTATGTAACTGTCAGACTCTTTTCTATGGCAGTTGCACCATTTTACATTCCCACCAAGAGGGATTCCAGTTTCTCCATGTCCTCACCAACACTTGTTATTTTCTGTTTTATGTAGTGGCCATACTGATGTGTGAGAGGATATTTATGTATTTTAAAATTTTGTCTTTGCTCTGCAGTAATTTCTTAACATGTGAAATGTCTTCTTCACATATCAAATGTGGCCTACCTTAGAGAATTTCACCAAAATGATGAATTCATGATGCATGCATGGCAACAAAGCACCCAAGGAGAATTGGTGTGCTTGCTCTGGATGAAAGCCATAGTAGTTACTTCTTTTAAGCTTTAAATGTAATGCAAATCTCCTCCTCTTTGATGTCTTCCCTAACCCTCCAGGAGGAGGCAGTAACTACCCCCTCTGTGCTCTATGGCATTATATTGTTGTTTGTCTCCAGGTCTGAGGACTGGTCTTTTTAGCTCATCTCACGGCATGCTCCACTCCATGCTGTTTCTGGGTGTATCTCACAGCATGTATAGCAATTAAATGTGTGGGCTCTGATGTCAGATTGCCCGGGCTTGAATGCCAGCCTCTATTATAATTTGCTCTGTGACCTTGGGCAAGGCAAGCTACTTCCCCTCTCTGGATCTCAATTTCTCATCTGTTAAATGAGTATAATAGTATAAACCTCATAGCCTCATTGTGAGAAGTCCATCAGTTAGCATATGTAAAAGGTTCAGATACACATCTGGTGTATCACAGGTGCTCACACATATTAGCTCTTAGTGTAGCTATAAAGGTTGCCATCACTATGTTACATTGCAGTCAAGTTCAAGTTGTCTGGGTAGTCCTTGGTACCTGTGCTCTGCCCTGATTCCCAGGGTCTATCCCTAGAAAGGTGGATTCTTAGACAATTATAACTAGGTAGGTGACCTTGAGGAGAGCAAGAGAGTGAAGGTGACCTGATTTCTCTTTGGACTGACATTTTTGGGGTGCCTGGGTGGCTCAGTTGGTTGGGTGTCCAGTTCTTGACTTTGGCTCAGGTCGTAATCTCATAGTTCATGAGTTTGAGCCCCACATCCGGCTATGTGCTGACAGTGTGTAGCCTGCTTGGGATTCTATGTCTCCCTCTCTCTCTCCCCTTCTGCTGCTTTTGTACTCTCTTTTTCTCCTCTCTCAAAATAAACAAACGAATTTACATTTTTAAAAATTTAAACTGGGGAGCCTGGGTGGGTCAGTCGGTTGAGTGTCCGGCTTCAGCTCAGGTCATGATCTCACGGTTCATGGGTTCGAGCCCCACGTCGGGCTCTGTGCTGACATCTCAGAGTCGGGAGCCTGTCTTCGGATTCTGTGTCTCCCTCTCTCTCTGACCCTCCCATGCTCACGTTGTCTCTCTCTCTCTCTCTCTTAAAAATAAACATTAAAAATTAAAAAAAAAACAAAATTTAAACTGAAAGTTTTGAGTCTACTGTTTAGGGAGTACAATCTCTGAGTTAGTACCCCTTGAGTGCCTGGCACGATTGATCTTTTAGAGATGGTAGGCTGGCCAGGGAGCTAGGGTGGGACAGGGCTGAGGCATTTTCTAGAGAATAAAATGAACCTTGCAAGACAATTATGTAGATTCCTAGACTACTTTGCTTAATTTTCCAGTTGTTATTCCGGAGTCCTTAGTAAAGTCCTGTAGGGTCTTATTTATATCCTCCAGCCCTGCCTGTTTTGTGTTATGAAGTGATAAAGGGGAGGGTCCTATGTCCACCCTCTAGCCAGAATGGTGGATAACAGGGTGGGCCACTACTGCTGCCACCATCACCATCACCCCACAGCCCCCCACCATGCCCACTCTTCATTTCCTATGTCACCAGTGGATGAGCCCAGTTAGGAATCAGTGAAGCAACCATATGATGAATGGGGCTCTTGGCTTCAGCTCAGGGTATAAGATACAACTTGGAGAGTCAGTCTTCTTACCCAAAAGGCTTCCCTCTAGCAGGAGAGTTGTCTTAGCTCAGGTTGCTATAACAAAAATATCTGCAAGTGGATGGGCTTAAACAACAGACATTTATTTCTGGAGGCCGGAAGTCCAAAGTCAGGGTGCCAGCATTGCTGGGTCCTGGTGAGAGCCCTTCTCTTGGTTTATTGATGGCTACCATCTTGTTTTCATGGGGAAAAAAGAGGGGCTGTCACGTTAGTGCCTCTTCCTATAAGGGCACTAATCCCATCATGAAAGTTCCACCCTCATGACCCAATGGCCTTCTGAAGGCTTCTTGTCTCAATACCATCACTTTGGAGCTTGGGGCTTCAACATATGAATAGAGGAGAGTGTAGAAACAGCCACTCCATAATACAGACTGCCAGCCTTGAAGGATATGAACTTGATGCTATCTTAAGGAAGGCAGTGATTTAGTTCATGTAGTCAGAGCCATCACTGCAAGTTTCTGGATCAAATTTTATTAGAAGTGTGTAATCCTGTGGTGGCAGGAGTGGCCTGTAAGGCTATCTGGCTGCTCAGCCCCTCGTTTTCCAGCCACAGAAAGCAAGGTTCGGAGAAAACAAAGCCTGCTTTCAGGCCCAAGGCTAGAGAGCAGCAGAGCTGGGATGAGGGCCCGGGCCTCTCAGATGGCGTGCTGATGCCTGGGACAGCCTGGCGTGACAGGACGGAATCTGGCGTGAAGCGCTTCACAGTCACCCTACCTACCTCCTCCTCCTGCCTGTCGGGGGCAACATTACCTGAGGACTGAGGCTGGGATGAGGGAACACAAGTCAACCCCCCTCAGCGAGCCTGATCTAGTGACTGTTCACTCTTCTGTGTGTAAGAGAAGTTTTCAAAAGGCCTTTCATTTTTTTAAGTTACTGAAGCTCGGGCCGTTCTCCCCCCTGGCCCCTGCCTGGCGGCTCTGTGAGTTGAACGGAATCCACTCTTGGCCTGGCATCCTCAGGGAAGAGCTGCCCTGTTGTCTTCCCAGACAACGGCAAGAGAAGTGCAGGCCCCTCGCTGAAGGGCGGCCGGGCTTCTGGGACCGGCAGGCCATCGGCAGTGACAGAGATGAAGAAGGCAGGAGCCGTTTACCCTTCACAAATATGGATAATTACACAGAACACAAAGCTGTAGAGAGATTAAGAAAGTTCAGCAGGAGTCTGGGGAGCTTTCCCGAACTTTTAAGGATTTATCCAAAATGAACCTTTACCCTTTTCCAGTCCATCCTCAGCTAATAAAAAGAAATCAATGGCAGTTATAATCCTGTTGAGTCCTCCAAGAAGGAAGCCATCAGAGAGGACAAATGGTGAGACGTGTCTGTCCTTGGAAAACTGGATCTAACTACAGGAAAACACTCATTCTCTTTAGACAATACCTTTCTGGCAAGCTGCCTCCCACCCTCCACGCATGCAAATAGACTGCATTTTCAGGTTGCAGACATTTCCTTCATTCTAGGAACAACGAGAAAACAGTGCTACCGTGGGCTTCAAAGCATGGCATTTGGGCTGGATTGCAAACTCTGGGCCAGCCACAGGGACAGGACACAGGTCAGCTCAGGACACATGTGCCTAGGCCACGGTTGCATCAGGATGTGCAGAGTGCAATGCTTTCTCTGAAAAACTCAGGGAAACAAGGGAATGTGGCCGAACCAGTGAAAGCCTGGGTACTCAGCTCAGAGCCATCACTTTATGACTCTTTCACCTATCTTTCTAGGAGCCTTAGTTTTGTGTATAAAAAATATTCTTATAACACTAATAGCATCACCACTATTAACAAAAGCCAAGTATTGAACATACTTTTGAACATTTGTTGTTCAAGCCAAGTATTGAACATTTGTTGGGTGCTTATTAGGAGCTAAGCCCTTTTCTCAATAGGTTTTCCTGGGCTGAGTCATTGAATCTTCCCTGTACTCCTATGAGGAGAGTAATACTACATTGAATCATACAAAATTAGAATATTTGACCCTTCTTGACCTACACGATGGCAATTTCATATAATTGAATCCAGATGGCCCATTTTACAGATGAGAAAACAGGCATATCAAAGCTAAGTAACTTGGACCCCAAACTCCTAAGTTACAGAGGTAGTAAGAAGTAGTATCTACCTTCTAAGGCTGCAGCAAGGATTAGATGAGATGATACAGGTAACACACCTAGCACCGTGCTTAGCCAGAGTAATTGCACCTGGATTAGGGTTGATGTGTGACACACCTCTGCCTAGCTGCTGATTGCGTGGTGACACCGCCAACCTGGGGCAGGGATGGCCACTGCCATGTCCTACCGGGATGCTCTACAGCACACCTGTGCCTACACTGGGGCCCCTGCCAGGGGCAGAGAGCTGTGGAGGGTGAGGCGAGGTGGTGCCCAGGAGTAGCAGGGGCGAAGAGCGGACAGCCAAGTACTCGTCCCAGGGAGGTGAGTGGGGCAGAGCATGAGCCAAGGTTCCCAGCCTTACTGTCCCAGCAGACTTCACCTACCAGACAAAGTCAAAGATAAAATTGTTTAGAACCTCAAACAGCTAGCACGGAGCATTAAACTAAGCCCAGAGCCCATCTGAGCTCAAGCCCTGGGCAGCCACCCTGGCCTCACACCCGTGAGCTGGCCCTGACCACACACCTGGGTTATAGGCCATGTGCCAGCAGCTGAGAGAGTGCAGAGAGGGACGTGAGTACCTGGGCCAGAGGCAGCACAGCTCTGGGCTGATGAGTTCTCTGTGGACCTTGGCTGGAAGGGCCCTGCTGCAGAACTGGCTCTGAGAGGCACCACGGTGGAAGGGAGAGCTGGACCTTCATCCGTCCCCATCCCTGGCCCTGCCCCAGGCTATCAGGCTGTGTTCTAGGCCAAGCTCCCTCCCCAAAGCCCCCTGACCCTCCCCTCCACCTGGCTGCCCTGGGCTCCTCCCATTTCCTCAGACTCGGGCTTCATGGAAGCTCTTCTCCCTTCTATCATTGCTCTGACAGATAATGACATGTTAAACCTTGGATTTCCAAGCCTCTGTGGGAATGGCTCCTGGACCTCCCCCATCAGCAGACTTCCTCTTGGTTCTCCACTGGAAGGAAGGGTGAGACAGACAGGCACAAAGGAGACACTGTGGAGGTTAGCTAGTTAATACGGTTAAAACACTTTGAAGGTACAATGTGCTACATTAATTCTACATTCCATTATTACTAATAAATGCTCAACCTTCGTGCAGTGGAATATCCAGAAAGGGACATTTGATTCATGATGAGTCAAGAGTGATTTAAAATGTTGACCCTAGCTCTAAGCATAGCCAGGGTTTTATGTGCATCATATAATGCAATAATTGCTATGGTAACCGCTCATTTATATTAATTAGAGGAGTAAATAGAGTTCCATAATATATATTCCAGACTAACGCCGAGAGCATAAGTAAGATCTCCCCATTGAAAGGTTTAATTGATGCACTTGCCTTGTAGGAAAATTTGCTTTTTTTTTTCTTCATAGGTATATTTAGCGCATTTAAAGCAATTTTCTTTTATTTTCCCTCTCCCTTCTGCCTTGCACTGCCTCTGGGATTTCAAGGCAATTAGCCATTTGTGTGGAGGAAAAGGAGGCCTTGATGTGCGAAAATCCTGAGATTTTTTTTTTTTTCTCTGAGAGTACTGGAGACATTTCATGATTAAATAATAGGAACAGATCCTTCTGGAGCCTTGGCCATTATTGGAGCAAATCTTCTAAGCATGAAGTGTTGAAAGTTTAAGGTGAAGCCATCAGGTGATTTTAAGCCTATCATTCGAAAGATGTTAGGGGAGGCTTATTTTCTGCTCCATTCATTTGGTTCTTAAATTTGTCAGCAGAAAAATGAGAAAACCTAACAATAATAGAATATCGGGTGAACAGATCTCTCAAGGCGATCTCTGAATGGCTACAGCAACAAACAGCTCTCAAATCTGAGTGGTGCCAAGTAATAAAAGTCTGGGTTGTTGTGCTCCTGGAATGCATCTGACATGGATCAACAGAGGGACTCCTCATCACAGCCCTTCAGAGACTCAGGCCCATGGAGGTTTCACCTCAGTGTGTTATCTCCTCGTTAAGAGGAGGGCAACTCAGCCAATTGCACCCAGAAGTGACACATGTAAGTTGCACTTATATTTCATGGGTGAATCTAGTCATGTAACCAAGTGTAACTTCAAAAAAGTATAGAGAAGTGCAATCTTACCATGTGCCCTAGAAGATAGAGCCAGAAATATAAAGTGAGCAGCACTCATGACTCCCTCAGGAAGATGTATGCCATCTGGTACCTGAAACTGGTGTGGGGGGTGGTGTGGGATGAGACAAGTTTATAATGCTTCCCTTTTACCGTGTTCAGTAACTCTACCCCCAACAAGCTATGACAAACCCTCAGGACTCTGGAAAGATAAAGGTTGTTTTGTAATTTATTCTTGTTTCATTTTTAAAGAGACATCTTTTTTTTTTTTTACTATAACAAAAAAATTTATTATTTCCATAAAAACTTATGAAAATACATAAAAATAAAGAGAAAGAAAATTGAAATCATCACTAATCACATTTCCCAGAGATAAGCTTTGTAAGCATTTGAAACAATCTCTCTCTCTCTCTTTTTTTTAAGTAGACTTCATGCCCAACATAGAGCCCAATGTGGAGCCCAACACAAGGCTTGAACTGAGATCAAGACCTGAGGTGAGATCAAAAGTCAGAAGCTTAACAGACTGAGTCACCCAGATGCCCTAGAAATAATATCTTTACTATTTTGTCTTGTCATGTTTTGCCCTATTTTTCTTTTCCTAAATCTAAAATTATGTCACCTCAGCTAGGCATTTGACAGCCTTATTTTCTGGCCTCCTTCTTCATTTGCGCTCCTTAGCTCTTTTCTTCCTCTGGCCTCTCCATAGGCCTCTCTCTGTCAGAAAGTGTTGGTTCCTTCCTGTTTTCCTCTTAATGGAGTTGGAGGGGAAGCTCATAGTGAAATAGCTATAAGGAAGCAAAACTCTTGCCAGCTGACATTTACTGCCTTTTATGGCATAATTCCAGTGAGCTTTTATATCAATGGCCTCCAACTCTTTCCTATGACCTCCCAAAGGCCTCTTCCAGGAAGGGAGTGTGGAAGGGAGGAGCTCTGTGCTGTGTCATGCGCAAGTCATGTGACCTACCTGGCATGTTGATCTCTTTCTCTGGTAAGTTGTGGTGGCAACTGCTGTCCGGTGTCAGATTTATGATGATCCTTGGTCACAATGAAATCATCTCTTCATGACATCTTTTTAGCTCCCCTTCCCTCCTAATGGGACAGGTTTTACTACTTCACTCCATTTCATTTGCTTCCTGCATCCCATTCTTTCCTTCTTGGATCACTTTTCTTTATGCCACTGAAATATATCCTTCAGCAGTGGTGGCAAACTCTCTCAACGTTTGTGCAGAAAAACATGTTTTATCATTTAGTCTTTTTTTTTTTTTTAAATGTTGTATTTATTTCTAGGAGAGAGAGAGAGACAGCATGAGCAGGGGAGGGTCAGAGTGAGAGGGAGTCACAGACTGAAACAGGCTTCAGGCTCTGAGCTGGCAGTCAGCACAGAGCCCGACGCGGGGCTCGAACCCACAAACTGCGAGATCATGACCTAAGCGAAAGTCGGACGCTTAACCGACTAAGCCACCCAGGCGCCCCTGTTTTATCATTTAGTCTTGAATGCTATACCAGGTAATCTTGATAGAGACTTCTAGATGTATTGAATAATTTTGTTTACTCCAGAACTATGGTCTTTTAAAAAAGAATATTTAGTTTTCATTGACTTTTGAAAAAACATCTCTTTCATATACCAAATATAGCTTGGAATAAACTTCTAGACTGGTGGCTATTTTCCTTCAGCATTTTGAAGATATTTTTCCATTATCTTTTAGAACCCAGTATTGCTAATGAAAAATCTGCCAATCTAATTTTTGTTTTTTTATTGGTTATCTTCCAGTGGTAGGCTACCTCTGACATGAATGGTGCTTCATGATTTCTACCTGCTCGTATGTGTCCCCTCTTGCAGTCCTCTGCCATTCGTTGTGGGCTGGGCCTACTGACTTTCTTCTAACGAATAGAATATAACAAAAATACTGAGATGTTGCTTCCAAGACTAGGTTATGGAAAAACTCTGGCTTCTATCACGGATGGCCTCTATTCCTCTCCTGCTTTCTTGCTATGATGAAATCGACTGCCATGTTGTGAGCTTCCCCATGGAGTGGCATACATGGCAAGGCTCTGAGGAAGCCCCTCTGGCCGATAGCTAGGAAAAAACTGAGGCCCCGTCCAGTAACCAGTGAGAAACCAAATCCTGTTAAGCTCACATGATCGAGTGCAGCGGCGGATCCTCCCTCAGCTGAGCTTTTAGACGATACTGCTGTCCTCGCCTATACCTTCACTGCAGCCTTGTGAGAGATCTTGAGGCAGAGGCGTTCAGCTCCGCTGCACTCACGTTCCTGATCCACTAAAACTGTGGCATAATGTTTGCTGTTGTAAGCCACTAAGCTTGGAGGTCGTTTGTATGCAGCAATACGTAATTAATATACTGCCTTTAGAAGTGTTTATTTTCCTTTTTTTGCCTCCATATCAGAACGTAAATTTATTATGATGTGTGTGTACGTATGCAGAGAGGATTTAGTTTCATTTATCCTGCTTGGCATTTAAGCACACTTAATTTTATTTTTATTTGGTACAGTTGACACATGATGCCATATCGGCAGTTTTGGGTGTGCTTATGAAATGATTCAACTTCTTGGGAAACCTGGAGCAGTGGCTCAAGTCTAGGTTTGCAGAGTCCGACTTTCGCTCAGGTCATGATCTCGCGGTTCGTGGGTTCGAGCCTCGCGTCGGGCTCTGTGCTGACTGCCAGCTCAGAGCCTGGAGCCTGTTTCAGGGTCTGTGACTCCCTCTCTCTCTGACCCTCCTCTGCTCATGCTGTCTCTCTCTCTCCTAGAAATAAATAAAGCATTAAAAAAATTAACATAGTGATTCAACTTCTTTATGCGTTATGCTGTGCTCTCCACAAGTGTAGCTACCATCTGTCATTATGCAGCACTATTAGAATATCATTGTCTATCTTCCCTATGATGATTTTAAGCACACTTAAAAAAACTTAGAGTCTATTTCACACCTAAAATGATAAATCCTTAATATCATCAAACATTCAAATTGTCTTAAAGTGTTTTCTACTTGGTTTGTTCAAATCAACATCCAAATGCATTATGAATTTACACTAATAATTGCAATTCAAAATCAAGACTGTAGATTTTGTAGTTAAATTCCTCAATGTTATGTTTTTATTTCTTTTCTCTTGTGCAGAAAATCCTAATTGCTAATGGCATTAATAGAATTCCTTATTTGTTTTATGTAGCTCTCATTTCACCAATAGATTGATTGATAATAGATTCAGAACAGCAATACCATTTTTAAAATTACCAATATGATTACTGAAAATAATTTCAAGGTTTTTTTTGTTTCTTTCTTTCTTTGTTTTTTTTTTGTTTTGTTTTGTTTTGTTTTTTGGTTTGCTTGTTTGTTTTGCTTTGTTGTTCTATGTTCTTTGGGTTTGGTTTGGTAGCTTTGTTGTTGTTTGGATTGCTTTTTCCCCCTTCTGACTTATACCCCACTAAAGATGAACAATCAAATCCCTGGCATGTGGAATAATTCCATTCTGTGTGGCTTTGACACCAGTTTGTTTTCATTTTCATTTAATTTTGCACTATAATTATTCAGAATGTTTATATCATTCCAAAGTCTTATATACAATCCAGATATACTCAAAAAGTTATGGCTTTTACACTTTTACTGTTATCCTGTGTCCCCTCTTTCTCTAAAGGAGGCCCTTAAAAATATGGCCGTCCTTTTTTTGAATGAGGTTATAGCAAACAGGTGTGTGTGTGTGTGTGTGTGTGTGTGTGTGTGTTCATATCCTTCCCCCCTTTTAGATAAATTAGAACATTCAGGGGCATCTGACTGGCTCTGTCAGAAGAGCATGTAACTCTTGATCTTGGGGTCGAGAGTTTGAACCTCACGTTGGGTGTAGAAGCTTACTTAAAAAAATGAGAACATATACTCTTTTTATTCTTGATTTTTTTTTTTTTTTACTAACAATATATCCTGGAGATTTTAGATGTCTTTTGTCCATTATAAACTTTTATATACAGAAATGTGCACAGATCCTAATGGTGTGATTTGAAGAATTTTCACAAAGTGAATGCATCCATGGGAGCACCATCTAGATCCCTCTTTCATCCTCCTCCTCATAGGTGACCATGATTTCAGCTTCTAGTACTCTGGATTAATTTTCCCACTTTTCACAATGAGTATCCATGGAATCATATGTTATCTACTGATTTGTGTCTGGACGCTCCTGTCCAGCACCACTTGTGAGACTCATCCATATTGTTGCACGTAGAAACAGATCATTCTTATTGCTGGATAACGTTCAATTATACAAATATAGTGTAATTTATTGATCTCTACTGTTGATGGACATTTGGTTTTTTTTTTTTCAGTTTGAACATGTCTTTTGGTGCACCATATATGCTTTTCTGCTGGTTTTACCTAACAGTATAATTGTTGGATCATAAAGTATGCATATATTCAGCTTTAGCAGGTACTGACAATATTTCAGGATAGCTGCACCAATTTCTACCCCTCCACAGGTGTTAAAGAGTTCTGGTTGTTTTGCATACTCCCCAACACTGATGCTGTTGTCAATCTTTTTTTTCTTTTTTCTTTTTATTAACCAGTTGGGCAAGTGCGTGGTAATACCTTACTGTGGTTTTAATTTGAATTTCCCTGATGATTGCTGACATTGGACACCTCAACTGTGCTTGTAGGGCATTTGGCTAACTTCTCTTATGAAATGTCTGCTC
The DNA here is from genome assembly GCA_017311185.1 of Proteles cristata cristata. Classification (NCBI taxonomy): domain Eukaryota; kingdom Metazoa; phylum Chordata; class Mammalia; order Carnivora; family Hyaenidae; genus Proteles; species Proteles cristata. The sequence goes on from JAESUZ010000883.1 coordinate 11,844, forward strand.
AGTCATTTCCTATTATTCTAACAATGTCTTTTTCTTATTGGATTGCAGGAATTTTTTCAATCTGGATACAAGTTTTTTATTACTTATATTTATCACAGATATATTTTGTTTCTTGCTTTTCCAAGTTCTTAACTGTGCCTTTGGACGAACAGAAGTTCTTAATTTTAATGTAGTCCGCTTTGCAAACTTTCTCTTTAGGGTTCATGATGTTCTTCTATATATTTTTTAAACTTATTTATTTATTTTGAGAGAAAGAGTACACAGGAACACCAGTGGGGTGGGGCAGAGAGAGAAGGAGAGAGAGAGAATCCCAAGCAGGCTCGACACTACCAGTTGCAGAGCCCCACGCACGGCTTAATCTCATGAACCTGAGGTCATGACCTTAACTGAAATCAAGAGCTAGATACTTAACGAACTGAGCCACCCAGGCACCCCCACTATTTTTTTCTTTTGTTTAAGACATCTTTGCCTACCCCAAAGTCATACACACATTCTCTTATGTTATTCTACTATTTTATTTTCTATATGTTTTATTGTTTTTCCTTTAACATTTCAATCAGTAATCCATGTGAAATTGATTTGGTGTACTTTGATATTTCTCTTTAGTTCTGGGAAGTCCTCATCCATTAACTTTTCAAATATGTCTTTTCTGCCATTTCTTTACTTCTGTAACTTTTTAAAAAATATTTATTTATTTTGATAGAGAGAGTGAGACAGCAAGAGAGAGCATGAGCATGCACAAGCAGGGGTGGGGCAGAGAGAGAGGGAGAGAGAGAATCCCAAGCAGGTTCTGTGCATGGAGCCTGACACTGGGCTCAGTCTCACAAACCATGAAATCGTGACCTGAGCTGAAATCAAGAGTTGGAGGCTCAACTGACTGAGCCACCCAGTGCACCCTAGTTCTGTAATTCTTAAGACATGTATGTTGACATCTCTGTATCTATGCTTTATGTCTCAACTTTTTTCTTATACTTTTTCCCATATGCTTTCATATACTTTTTAGTATGTCTGTCTCTCTGTGCTGATTTGTAGAAGAGTTCTCCAGTTTAATGATTTGCTCTTTGACTTTTTCCCACCTACCGAGTTTTTGTTTCAATCTCTCTCTAAGTGTTTCTCTGTGTCTTTCTCTTTCTGACTCCTTCTCTCTGTCTCTGCCTCTCTGTTTCTGTCTTACTCTCTCTGTCTATATATGTATATATGTGTATTCCATATATGTATATGGAATTGCCAGTATTTCAAATTTCTGTTTGTTTTATTTCTCCATATATGTTTTCATCGTTCATGGTTCATTTTATTAGTTGCTATTTCCTTTCTGTCTGAGGATTATAAACATGCTTATGGTTTTGCACTTGCCTTCATCCAGCCTCCCAGTTCCCTTGGTCCAGCATAGGGTTCCCTTCTCCTCCATGATACTGGAGATTTCACAGATCCAGCCATAAGACCATAAGCACCTGGGCCTGAGGTCTAGCTGAGCAGTGTGGTCTGCTTTCTCTCATGTCCCTGGATGTTTCTGCCTGCTTTCTCAGTGGGGGAGTCCTGTTCCAGCCCATCATTCAAGCAGCAAGTCTTGCTTCTTTGTCCATAGTGTGTGGTGTATTGGTGTATTCTTATTCTACATTGCCCATTAGGCAGTGAACTCTTAGACACTTTGTTTTCCAAATCAGTACCTTACAGGCACTACTGGACATGCTGTCCCTGCTTGCTACTTTGTTTTTCTGTAGCATTTTAACTCCAGAGATGTTAGTTTGTTTTGGAATGTGGCAATAGTTTTAAAAATATTCTCCCCCTACATTTCATTCCACACTGGTGTGGGTCTGGAGAATGGGACAGAAAGAGGGAAGGGCGAAAGGGCAGTGTGACAAGACAGGGTTCAAAGTATGGATCTACACTGCCATGTCGAATAGATGTCTCCAAGTTTTCCTTTGTGAAAACATGCTCGCATAACTATTTTTGTACGACCTTGAAACATACAGTGTTATCCATCCTTTTTTCTAGTCTGTCATATCTTGAGCATTTCCACATACCATCAAATATTATTGTACAACAGCACACTTCTACTCATGCTGCTCAGACTAGATTGTGGTGACCTACCCGTACATGTGCCCTACTGTACTATGAAATTGGAGGCATAGGGTCAGGCCCTGTTCCTCTCTTTTGGTATCCCCAGGGCCCGCCACAGAGCGGGCCTCAAGGAATATGTATTTAATGAATGAATGAGTCCATGAATAAGTGACTTTTGATTCCTACTATGTGTACATGACTGAGTGTGGCTTACTGTGTGATTGCTTGGAAGGACGTACAGAGATGAGTTGCTGATGATATTCCAGCCCCGAGAGACTAGTGATATATTTAGAAGGTGACAACCCAGTTGATGATAAAGATGTTGCTTTTCACACTGCCTCTATCGCTCCGTCTCGCTCATATAACTCCATCACTTAGCTCTGCAGTGTTTCTTGGGTTCTGATGGCTGGGGAACCACGAAAGAAGTGATCACACTCGCTGGAAACTCCTAGGGTTGGAGTAAAGCCAAGACATTTCCTATTGAGATGAGTTGCTGTAGGAAAACAGCTAAGAATGAATTGTCCTTTCTATGGTTTTCTGAGGCATGATTGCTGTGGCTGGAAATCTCAGAGTTAATACCTGGGGCCCTCTTGACAGCTACTTTCTGACTAAAACTTTACAGTTCTTAAAGATTCCCAATTTAATTTAGAATTCTTAATGATCTTCGTTGTCTTTTCTCCTGTTACAAGCCTGCATCCTGCAAATCTGGAAGCGACTCAGCATGAAAGCTGTCAACCACTAAAAATGTCAATATGTTTCAAATAAGTACTGATGCATCTCATAAAAATCTGTTCCTCCTGAAAATCCCCCATTAAATCAATATCATCCATTATTAGTGTTCTACATGCTATATTTCACAGAAAAATGGAGACTATGAAGGGCCAGGAAATCATGTAGTCAATCAAAGCTTTGCCTAATAAATTCAGGGAACACAAGTCGACCTCAATACCTCTCTCCATCTATTTATTTTGCCCCAGAGTTAACCGCCATTATCTTAGTTCCTCTATTTCTAAAGTGGCTTCTGGAGAGTGGGAGAAATTCTGGGAGAGCTCAGACCCAGCCATCAGAGCTTAGAAGAGCAGAGTCAGTTTTGCAGAGTATACCTAGAAAAGCAAAAATGTTAAAAAGACAGATGTGTCCCTCTTGCTAGTCCTTCTTCCCTGAGCTGTGACTTCTAGGCATTTGGTCACTTCACTCACTGCAGTCCCGTTGAGTCATGACCTACGTCAGCCTTAAGGGGGTTTCTGGTAGCTGGAAGGCTAGTGAACACATTTGGAGAGCTTTAACATTGCACATGCTCATTTTAAACATAAGCCAATGTAAACTGGGGCTGTACAATTGGGATAACACTGGTTCTCTAACAAATAAATACACCAAATGCTGAGCCTTGTTGTGGTTCACTCTGACTGTCCCTGTAGTCACAGCCTTGTCTCCCAGGGTGGGGGTCTCCCAGTGCCATCTCTGTCAGTCAGATGTCATTAAGCTGGCATTGTCAGTATCTTAAAATGAAAACTGAAATAGCTTTTGCTAGAAAAAGAGTGGGGCTTCCGTTTCCATCCCTCCTCAAGTTCCCATTTAGGGAGTGATGTTTGGACCCCTGAAAACACTTGCTTGCAGCGGGGCTTTGTAGATGTGGCTTCCACTCACCTAGTGCTGGAAGCCCCACTCTTGCACAACAGGCATGCTCCACTCTTGCATATGCAGAACTAGAAGGGTGGAGAAATAGCTGGAGAGCAGAGTGACCACCTCTGGCTGAACCATTCATAGTGCCTATTTCAGCTCCACTCTGAGCAACTCATTCTCTCATTTATTTATCCATTCATTCAGCGAACATTAAATGAGACACTGTAGCAGGTGACAGGGAAATAGCAATGAGCAGGACCCTGTTCTCACAAAGTTTGCAGACACAATGACACAGGTCCTAGAGTCTGGGGGTGAGGGCTAGTCATCCATTTTATTTTATTTTTATTTAATTTTTATTTTTAAAATTTATTTCTTTATTTTGAGAAAGAGACAGTTCAAGTGGGGAAGGGGCAGAGAGAGAAAGGGAGACAGAGCATCCGAAGCAGGCTCCGAGCTGTCAGCACAGAGCCCCATGTGGGTCTTGAACTCACAAAACCGCAAGATCATGACATGTGCCGAAACCAAGAGTTAGATGCTTAACTGACTGAACCATCCAGGTGCCCCCCGCCACAGTCATCCATTTTAAAGACAGTGGCATGAAAATGAAATAGAACAGTGATTCTTGAAGTGTGGTCCATTCACCCATAGGAGTGCTAACACCCCTTGGGGGATTCTGTGTCTTTTTTACTGGGTTGACATTTGCATAGAATAGTGGGTCATACTGCTGGCACCTGAGCACGAATCAAACCAGTGGCCCTAAACTGCACTCATAGTTTTTGTATTCCTCACTGCCACACATTTGCAGTTGGCAAAAACATTTTGCCGCTTTCACTTAAGAATGTCTTTGTTAAGTAGCAAAACAAATATTAATTTTATTAAAGCTCAGACCTTGTACATATATCTTTTTCACAGTCGGTACAACAAAGTGGGAACTGTGTGTAGAGCATTTATTACATACCATGGTGTGATGATTGACTCAAAGGAAATCACTTGTGCAATTGAGGTCTGAACTGGCCGACTTTTATTTTTCATAGGACTCCATTTTTACTTGACAGAATGAGGGATTAAACTATTGTTATTTAGAATTGGGCATTTAGCAAAGATTTTCTTGAAAAGAAACAAAGTGAGCCCATCGCTTCAAGAAAACAAGTCATTTTTTTCCCAGTGATAAAATTTGAGCTTTCAGGCAAAAATTACAATTTTGGGAACTTTGGATCCAGCACTGTGAGTCTGACAGCTTCACAATACTTAAAGACTTTTCTTTTTTTTTTTTTTTAATTTTTTACATTTATTTATTTTTGAGAGACAGAGTAAGACAGAGCATGAGCTGGGGAGGGGCAGAGAGAGAAGGAGACAAAGAATCCAAAACAGGCTCCAGGCTCTGAGCAAGCATTCAGCACAGAGCCTGACGCGGGACTCGAACCCACAAACTGCGAAATCATGACCTGAGCCGAAGTCAGATGCTCAACCGACTGAACTACTCAGGCACCCCAAGATTTTTCCTATCAGATAGGTGATAATGCTGAGAAATGGGACTTTTAGGTATTGCCTAATGAAAGGTGGAACATTGACATACCTCAGGGCACTAATATCTTGCAAGTAACTAATGCACAGTGTTACCAAATCAGGACTGCTTTCAAAGATCCATTCAAAGGGCAAGAGAGATCAGTGGATTTTAATATAGTAGAGTAGAAAATGTTCATGGATATGGTTTCCTTTTTTTAATGTTTATTTATTTTGAGGAAAGAGAGAGAGAGAGAGAAGCAGGCTCTCCAGGCTCTGAGCCAAATGCAGGGCTTGAACTCACAGACCGTGAGATCATGACCTGAACCAAAGTCTGATGCTTAACTGACTGAGCCACCCAGATGCTCCAATATTTATTTTGTGGGAGAAGGGGAGAGAGAGACAGAGAGACAGAGACAGAGAGAGAGAGAGGAGGAAGAGGAGGAGGAGGGGTAGAGAGAGAGAGAGAGAGAGACTCAGAACCTGAAGCAGGCTACAGACTCTGAGCTGTCAGTACAGAGCCTGACAAGGGGCTCGAACTCATGAACCATGAGATCATGACATGAGCTGAAGTCAGACTTTTAATCAACTGAGCCACTCAGGAGCCCGTTTGGATATGGTTTTCTATCTTTCTATCTTTTGTTGCTAACTGTTTTTTTTTTTTTTTAGGAGTTACTAACCTTTAAAAAAACTTCTTCTTGTTGAGATTTTCATGTTGTATCGAAGAAGAATATCCACAGTTCCTTGAAAAGTCTATTAAAATAGCTTTCCTTTTTCCAAATGCATGTCTGTGTGCATTTTCTTCATATGCCTTCAACTCTAACTACATTTTGCAACAGATTCAACCTTTCATTTACATAATATTAGAATTTTTTGCAAAAATGTAAGTCAGTGCACTCTTCTCACGAAATTGTTTTTATTTTAGAAAATGTAGTTACTTTTTGTTTTTAAGTAGGCTTCATGCCCAGTGCAGAGCTCAGTGCAGGGCTTGAACTCACAACCCTGAGACCAAGACCTGAGCTGAGATCAAGAGTCAGATGCTCAACTGACATAGCCACCCAGGTGCTAGTTATTTTTCTTTTCAAAAATTTTAGAAAATGTTTTATTTATTTTAGAGAGAGAATGCACTCAAACATGGGTGGGGGCAAAGAGAGAAAGAGAGAGGGAGATGGAGAATCCAAAGCGGGCTCCAGGCTCTGAGCTATCAGTGCAGAGCTCCACATGGGACTCGAACCCACAAACCATGACATCATGACCTGACCTGAAGTCAAATGTTTGACTGAGCCACCCAGGCACCTCGAAAGAACATACTTTTTAAGGAAAGTAACTGGAGGAGGGGGGCCTCTAAATACCATATTTTTTAAGAAAAGTAACTAGGGGAGGGGCACCTGGGTGTCTCAGTCAATTGAGCATCTAACCTAGGTTCAGGTCATGCTCTCACGGTTTGTGGGTTCAAGTGCTCCAAGACCAAACCACGTGAGATCCACTGAAGAAGAGGAAACAGCTAGGTCCACATTAACAACCACAGGTCACTAAGCACCGGTTTTGTGGGAGCCTCTTGGCTGGCTTCCCTGAGGAGGAAAGATCGTCGCATTCGTGTCCAGTGACTATTGATCTCATGAAGGCATGAATGGATAAGACTCCACATGGTTTCCGAGAAGATGGGGGCCGGGAAGGGAGGCAGAGCAGTTCAGCTCAACATGAAGCCAGACCTGGGTGGATCCACACCATGACCTTGTGCCTGAAGACCAACTCCAGTACCTTCAGAGGTGCAGCTCCTGCTGCAAGACCAGCCATCAGGGCTTATGCCCTTGGCACCCTCAGTCAGCCAGGCTGAGCAGTGAGACCCCTGGGGAAGGACTGTTACAGGACAAGAAATCTCAAATGATGTGTTTTTCTTGGCTCCACAGCAATGATCCAATTCAAAGGGAAATGTGCATTGTCCTGGCTGCTGCCACCTTAGCAACAGGACTCGGGAAGGCCTGTGAGGCAGTGTGTGTGGACACATGCCTATGAGTTGAACCCACTCAGCAATAGAAAGGGCTTTACACTGTGCCAGCATGGTTCATTTAGTCCTGTCTGGCCTGAATTTACATGTGTCATGTACACTCTGTAGTGGCCATTGTCATGGGCACCAGACCAGATATGTTCGTCTCTTGCATAGACAAACCAAGGAACCCAGTCATTCCTTCCATTACAGGTACACACAGGTCACTATAAGGAAAAGATCTGTAAAGGTTCTACCAGGCCAGAGCCTGGCACCCCAGACAATGGGAATTTTCTAACTAGAGAGACAGGAACATCCCAGTGGACTTCAAAATGTTAATGCCCAGCCATAAACGCTTTGGTGCATTTGGAATTCGGGTTGCTGTTTGATGGCGCCGTGGCAGAAGTCTGCCTGACGCCCATAGGAATTTGATCAATTGCGAAATATACCCCCAGCTTTCTAGACCAGAGAGCACTGCCAGATCTGCCCCAATTCCGCACATTCTTCCAATTGACTGTTTCCAAATTAGCACAAGTGTGTGCGGTTTAATATCCTCCCCACCATGAACTTCCTGCTTTATAATCTTAATGTCTTCCATATGAGGGAGACCTTCATTTTTCCACCCTTAACCTTGGACTAACTGGGTTCTAATAAGCTCCCAGAAGTCTTCACTGGGGATCAGCTCTCTGCCTTGCCCTTCTGTGGTCCTCAAACCCATCTCTTGACACGAGCCCTTCATTGGGCATTGACTTTTTGGCCTGGGGGAAGACCTCCACTGCTCTCCCCTGTCCCCCTGTAGTGGAGGTGTGCCTTTGGCCTAGGCGCTCAACTCTCATGATTTGTGGAGGGGAGGAGGCAGCACTACTTGGGGCTTCCCAGGCCTCTTACGGAATACCCCCTGAGGGAGATTTGGGGCTCTACACAGCCGGAGGCCTTAAGATATAATTTTGTGCTCAAATGGGACATGACAGCCTGTCGGCCTAGCAACCTTCTGAGGAAGCTTAGCTTTTTCCTTTGAAGGATGGGGGCCCTAGGAAGGGAAACATAACGTGGGCCAAGGGAAAGGTAGAATAGTTCAAGTTAACAGTCACTTTCATAGCATCAACTCCAGAAATGGCCTTGTGCTAACTGCCAGGAGAAAGATGATGGACACAAAAGTGAGTCTGATTTTGCCAGTCAATGACTGAGGGATAGAGTTTCAGGTACAGAGAACGGTGTGGGCAAAGGAAGGCACAAGGTAGTTCTGGGAAAATGGAATGTGGTTTTGGTACAGCGCAGAGGAGGGCATGTGAATGTGTTTTGGAGGGATGGGTGGGGAGGTCGGGTGGCGACAGCTAAGATACACCAGAGGCTCTTCTAGGACAAGGAGTTCCTTGGGTTAGGCATTTATCCTCCGGGTAGCTTCTTCCAAACAATGTTTCCTGGAACACAAACATCTCATTCTGAGGAGCATGTGCCACTGCGCACCGCCTTCCCATTGCTCTTGGCAATGGGTAGGAGGAGACGGCCTCTGGATCCCTACTGAAGGTAGAGTTGACAGGGTTGTGTGATGGATTAGATATGAATGATTGTGGAAAGGAGAAAATTAAGAATAATGTATGTGTGTGCATGAAAGACAGGGAGAAAGAGAGGAAGAGAGAGGGAGGGGGAGAGAAAGGGAGAGAGAGAGAGAGAGAGAGAGAGAGAGTTGAACCCCTGGGTTGATTCACAAAGCTAGAATGGAGTTGGTGATTGGTTGACTGAGAAGGGAGAGAACAAATGGAGAGCAAGGCAGGAACCAGGTCATCCAGACCTTATCAAGTTACACTTAGGCTTTTGGACTTTATCCTGGGGGTGATGGGGAATCTTTTAAGGATCCTGAGTGGAGGGACAGCACGATCAGATGTGCACCCGAGAAAGATGCCGCTGGCTGCTGTGTAGACAGAGCATACGGGAGGGGGCAAGAGCAGAGGCAAAGAGAAAAGGCAAGAGGCTATTTTGCAGGGCAAGGATGGAGAGCCCTGAGCCTTAGAGTTTGCCAGCTAGGTGCCACTAGATCCCCTGAGACAGGCGGAGATCTGATCCCTACAATGGCTGTGTGGCCCCTATCTTCACCCAGCCTCCTGCAGAGGACCGTGGGTATGTGGGACTCCTCCTCCATTTGTGTGGGGTATGTGAACGTGCACATGCACGGACCCTGGGCCCAGCAAGTAGTCCTAGCACCCAGCCTGAGAAACGTGGCCACGGACACCCCCAGTCACATTGCTTTCCAGCCAGTCATTGGCTATGACAGGCCATCAGGTCTCTGTAGTCAGCAGGACTCACCACTTTAGATTTTCTTTTCTTTTTCCTTTTTTAAAAATTTTTAAAAGTTTATTTATTTATTGTTTCTTAGAGAGAGAGAAAGAGAGAGAGAGAGAGTGAGCCTGAACAGGGAAGAAGCAGAAAGAGAGAGAGAGACAGAATCTGAAGCAGGCTCCAGGCTCTGAGCTGTCAGCACAGAGCCCAACACAGGGCTTGAACCCACGAACTGTGAGATCATGACCTGAGCTGAAGTCAGAGGCTTAACCAGCTGAGCCACCCAGGTGCCCCATCCTTTCTTCTTCATGTTTGTTTATTTTGGGGGAGGCACGCAAGTGCATGCCATGAGTGGGGTAGGGGTAGAGAGAGAGGGAGAGAATGCCAAGCAGGCTATGCGCTGTCAGCATAGGGCCCGACACAGCTGGATCTCATAAACTGTGAGATCATGACCTGAACTGAAATCAAGAGTCAGACACCTAACCCACTGAGCCACCCAGGCGCCCCTGGACTCACTGCTTCATGTTATCTCGAATTCCCACTGCTGTCTCTTTAGCCATAGTCTGATTTCACTTTGTTGTGGTTCAGCCAGTCCAAGCGTAGGAACTAGGCAAAGCCCACTCCTTTGGAAGAGACTGTGCAGCCAGGAAACAGTGGGCCGCTGCAAGACACAGATTGAATTCGTCAAGTGGCGGCTCTGGGGGTGAATCAATTGGGTTGTGCCAATGTCCAGGTGGTGAGGTGAGACTGGCTGGGGATGCTGGTCTCCCAGAGCTGCAGACCGCCCGCACTGGGCATGCACTTGGGGAGCACCTGCGCCGGTGCCCTCAATCTGTAAACAGACGTGGAAGTACAGAGAAGGGCCATGAGCCACCCCCAACAGTGTGCAATTGGGCTGCTTGCCTGAGCAGTGGGGACAGGGTAACAGAGGTAACAGAAAACAGGGAAGATGTGCCCAGGCCGTCTGGACATTGGCCTTTAGATCTGTCTCTGCTCCTAACTCCACAGGCTTCAGTTTCCCCTTCTGAGCAATAGGGGCCTAGGACCCCGGATTCAAATTCAGCACATGGTCTTTCTTTGGCTCCTCATCCTGGTTGATCTGAAGAGCCTTAATCTGCCTCCCTTGCCCTTCCTGGGTTTTCTCAACGATGGGCAGGGATGAGGTTTCCCGGGCAACCCCCGCACGGACCTGTGTTGCACAGAGAGCATCCAAGCAAACAGGCCAGACCCCGGCTGCTGGAATTCAGATGGTGAAAAAAAAATTGCAACTTGCTCCGAAAGTTTACACCTGAGCAAAAATAAAATTTTATCCAAACAGCAAACCTGCTAGGCTGCAAGTTTAATAAGCTATTAAACGGCACCATCTGAAACCTGCAATCAAAGCAAAAACACTAGAAAATAAATCAAGAGAGATAAGAAAAGATTTCACATTGTTACAAGTTTATGCTATTTCTGACTTCCCGAAATGTTCCGAGCCGTGAATGAGTACTTTAACAGGGTAAATAAAAAATCTAAAGAAGTGATACACACGAATGTCACAAGTGGCAATCATCTACCTTCTGAAGCTTGTGCAGTACAAAGCGTTGCACAGCTGGAAACAAATGAATCCTCAGAACAGTGTAAATAACTTCCAAGCCCACTCCTAATTAAAGTAGAGCCCCACTTTCTCTTGGGCATTGAATATATGAACCAATTAAGGAAATATCATTTCTTTCCTGAAAAGCCTGTGTTCTCTCCTCTCCTCTCCCTACTTACCTCATTCCCCTCTCCTTTCCTCTCTTGTCCTCCCTTCCCCTCTCCCCTTCCCTCCCCTCCTCTCCTCTCCTCTCTTCTCCTCTGGCTTTCTCTCTGCTCTTTCTCTAAAGAATTTCCAGCAAAGAGCTGGCCCCCGTTGTTCCTGAGCTGCAATAATGAGACATCCCTGCTTTAAGCAAATTTTGCACCTGTAACCTGCAGAAATATAGCCGTAGCATTTGAAAAATTACCTCCATGCTGCACAGTGCCATGAAAATTTATCTTTGAGATGATTTTATTGCATGGTTACCCTAGGCAATTAAATCAATAAATCTTAACTGTCAGGAAGGCTGGCCCTGTGCCAGAAATAAATGAAATGCGCGAAATCAGTAAATAAAAGGTTCCTGACAACTCATTCCAGAAATTATTTAGCAGTTGTGGTTGTGGGGGGTTTTGTGTTTCACTCCCCAGCCTTTATTGACATCCTTTCTGAGAAATGATTATGCTAACAAACACAATGGCTCCACTACAAAGAACGCAGACTTTGCAGAGCCATAAATTATGGTCCTTGAAAAGCAGGAAGGAAATATAGCCAATGGCCAGAGGTGGTGGGCCAGAACCAGTTCGGGATGGGGACAGGTCTAAGGAGCAGCTCCCAGGTGCCCTGGAGAGGGAGCCTGGTCCTGTTTCCTCCCCTTGGCTACTACATCATCACCCTGATGGCCTTTGCCCCCATGGGAGGTGCCCTCTCCGTAGGGGCCCAACTTGCTTGACCTGTGCCACTTGTGGTCTGCTGTGACTCTAAGGCAGTTTACTGTGTGCCTTCTCCATTTCCAGAAACAACACCCATACGGAATGTGAGTGTGGTTGGGGGAGAAGGGGTCAGATCACTATGTTAGAAATAATAGTATTTATTGTTGAATGTTGCCCTTGTGCTGCGCCCTTTAGCTTGGTTCAATACTGGGGCACCTGGGTGGCTCAGTTGGTTAAGTGTCCGACTTTGGGTCAGGTCATGATCTCACGGTTCGTGGGTTCCAGCCCCGCATAGGGCTCTGTGCTGACAGCCAGCTCAGACCCTGGAGGCTGCTTCAGATTCTCTCTCTCTCTCTCTCTCTCTCTCAAAAATAAATAAAACGTTTAAAAAATATAGATTGATTCAACACTGGAGATGTTTTTTACTCAGGATCTCATGGACCCAGGGAGCTGAGGACTGAAGTCATGGTTTGGGCATACTTGTTCTTGCCTTAGATCATAAGCTTTTTTTTCTCACCTGAATTCTCTCTCCCCTGTCGATGGGTACATCCCAGTGAGGGTCTGGGTGTGGTCTCATGCAGCCGGCGATGACTAAATGGCACTGTTGCATGGGCTGTGAGGATGATGGATGTTTGAGGGACACCTGAGAGTCTGAGCAGGGTCTGTGACAATTCCTACCACAGGGCAATTGATACCATTTGTGGTACCAAATTGTGACAATTCCTACCACCTACTGTTCCCTAGGCCTGAACTGCTCCTCCCTGTCCATCTCGACTCCTTTCAGACTTCAGCTTAATCAGCACCTCCTTAGTGAAGCCATCCTTGACTTATCACATAACTCCATCGCAGCACCAGGCTATTCTTCTTCACGGCGTTCCCCCTCGGTGCAATTTCTGTACACTAGAAGTCCAGGGTCAATGTGTGGGCAGGATTGGTTCCTTCTGAGGGCTGAGATGGAAGGATCTGCTCCAGACTTCTCTTCTTGCCTTGGAGATGGCTGTCTTCATGTTCACATGGTGTTCTACCTGTACACAAGTTTGTCTCCCCAAACCCCTTCTTGTAGGGACATAAGTCATACTGGGTTGGTGCCCACCTTCATAACCCCATTTTAACTTGATTGTGTCTGTAAATACCCTATCTCCAAAGAAGGTTATATTCTGGGGTACTGGAGGTTAGGACCCCAACATATGAATTGTAAGGAGACACAATTCAGTCTAGTGGTAGAAGCCACTGGCTGGGGGGCAGAAGTTTCTCAGATGCCTCGATGGCAAGCACTTAGAATTATTTTCTGGGTCAGAGCTAAGGACAAGAACATGTCCATTCTCAACTTGCTCCTGCAATCCTACACCTTCAAATCCAGTCACCCTGTCCTTGAGAGGATTAGAGAGGAGTCTCCTGAAGCTGGTCAAGGGCTAGAGGTATGGAGCCAGACATGAGGCCTCAGGCTTAGGTGTCTGTAGGTCAAGGCTTGCTTTCCTTTCACTTCCCACCCACTCAATTCTCTCTCTTGTTGCTGTTGACTCATTAGCTTTCCCAGTAGGCTGTGGAGGCAGAGGCTGTGCTGGACCTTGGGGAGTGCTCCCGGGGAGAATGGACCCAGGAGGACTATGTGGGACTGGGGATAGGGTGGGAGCTTCTTGAAGGAGTAAAGGCTAAGCCAGTTGAAAAGAGATTCCCTATGGCCAACATGGGGGTGAGGGGTGCAGGGAAACAGGTCAGGAGGGGTTACATAGCTTGATGGGAAGGGACAGAAGGGAGAAGAGACTCAGGAGGGACATTGCAGGGAATTAGGTTGGCCCCAAGGAGAGATTACCACTATCTGGGGAGCAGGGCTCAGGTCTTCCAAGGAGGGGTTGGGAAATGGGGACCAAGAAGGGGAGTTGCTCCTGAGGAATCCCAAATCATCTTGGGGCCGCTGCAGCTGCAGTCAAAGGGAAAGAACTGCAGGGCTGCGCCTGGCCCACTGGGACCCCAAGGCCCTTGGGGAGGTGGGGCGTGCTGGGAGGCAGTACCTGGAGGGAAGAGAGAGGGAATGTGTTCCTCCTGCTTTCTGATTGGCTCTCTTCTTTGAGCTTCAGCTAATGCACATCTCTTTGTATAATTCTTGCTGGCAGTTTCCCAGGGCAGATCATTCCCCATCCGCACATCATGAGCACCAAGGTGGTTATTTTCAAATTAATGGTTTGAAACAAAATACGAGCTTTGTTATTGATCTGGGGGCTGATAGATGGCAAAGGCATGGTGTCTAATAACCAAGTGCAAACTTTGCAACGACAGCCACAAGATTCTAAAATAATAATAATTTGCATCCTAATAACACCTTTCATCTGTCTAATGAATTTAACACAATTAATTCATTAATTTATTATACTCCCTTAGACAGCACAGAAGTAAGGGTTGCTCAAAAATTTTCTGCTGGGAGAAACTAAGGCAGGGAGGAGACAATTCTGTTGGTGGCAGGGCCACTGCTCCAGCAATTATGGAGAGGAAGGGGAAAGGTCTGCCAGGCAGGAGGTGAAGTCTTCTGGTGCTCAGAGGCATGTAGTGGGTGGAATTCTAAGGTGGCCTCTAAGATTCCTGGCCCTGATGTTCATGCCCTGTGTGAGCTCCATTGAGTATGGGTAGGACCCATGAGTGGGCTTAATGTCACTTGTGTGAGGAGGCTATATTATGTGGAAAGGACGGTGGCATTTTGCAGAAGTAATTAAGGCCCCTAATCAACTTGATCTGAGTTAATGGAAGTGGAGATTATCCTGGGTGGGTCTAACGTAATCCGGCAAGTTCTTTAAAAGAGGGTCT
>JAESUZ010000884.1:0-193056 GCA_017311185.1 Proteles cristata cristata
TTTGGATTCTCTTTTTTTCCCTACACTTATCTGTCTATCTTTATAGATTTGCGCCAGATCCCACCCCTCCCACTGGCCTCTCTCCCCCTGCATCCCGCCAGCCGCCCACCTTCCCGGGGACACCGCGAACGACCCACCACAAGGAGCAGCTCCATGGCGGCCCCTCTGCTGCCCCCTGACACGGAGACCGTGAGCCCCGCCGGGGACAGCATGGCTTCGGCGGGGGGAACGGGGAGGCGGCGGGGAGCTCGGCTGGTCGCCACCCGGTCCCCGCTGCTGCACCTGGCTCGGCCAGCACCTCCGCCGTCTCCGCGCAGGCGCTGGGCACAGACAGGGGCGTGAGGGGCTCGCGGGGTGAGGACTACTCATCGCATCAGACACTCCAGAAGCACACACAGCGCTGCTGTGTTTGGAAGCACTCCGAGTATGCCGAGAGTTCTGGAAGAGAGAGCCCTGGGGACCCGCCGCGGTCAGGGGGCCCTCGGTCACAGTACGACGCGCCATGAGAGAGCCAGGCGGCCGGCAAGACTCGGCGTCGACCTTGGTAAGAGGTGCGAGTCTGTGACACCCGGGACAGGTGTGAGTGGCCTTTGCGGCCTTTCTCCTCCTGACTCCGCCCGGGCCGTCAGTGACAGGCCGTGAGTAGGGCTGGGGGGCAGGTGCCCTGAGCACCCCTCCGACTCGCTCACTAGGGTCGCACCAGTGACCGTCGCTGGGCAAGACCATGCCAGCAGAGGCCCTGGAAAGACTCCCTTCCCCAGGCCCCTGACCCCCTCCCCAGGGGGAGGCTTGGCCTCACCTCCCTCCCCGGGCCCCTGACCTCCTCCCCTGGGGCTTGGCCGCACCCTCCCCCGGGCCCCTGACCCCCCACTCCCTGGGGGGGAGCCGGCGCACCTCCTCCCGGGCCCCTGACCCCCTCCCCTGGGGGGCCCCCTCACCTCCCTCCCGGGCCCCTGACCCCCTCCTGGGGAAGCCAGCCTCACCTCCCTCCGGGCCTCCTCCCTGGGCGGGCTTGGCCTCACCTCCCTCCCGGACTGGCCCCTCCCCTGCACCTCACCTCCCGGGCCCTGACCCTCCCCTCCCCTGGGGGGGGGGCAGCAGCGCACCTCCCTCCCGGGCCCCTGACCGCACCTCCCTCCCGGGCCCCTGACCTCCTCCTGGGGGCCGCCGCACCTGGGGCCCCTGACCCCCTCCCTGGGAGGCTTGGCCTCACCTCCCTCCCGGGCCCCTGACCTCCTCCCTGGGGGGCTTGGCCTCACCTCCCTCCCGGGCCCCTGACCTCCTCCCCTGGGGAAGCCAGCCGCACCTCCCTCCCGGGCCCCTGACCCCCTCCCCTGGGGGAGCAGCAGCCCTCCTCCCTCCCGGGCCCCTGACCCCCTCCCTGGGGGCTTGGAGGCTTGCACCTCCCTCCCCGGACCCCTGACCCCCTCCCCTGGGGGCAGCCTCACCTCCCCTCCCGGGCCCTCCCCTGGGACCTCCCCCTGGGGCACCTCCTCCCCTGGGGGAGAAGCAGCCTCACCTCCCCAGGCCCCTGACCCCCTCCCCTGGGCAGCCCTGGGCCCCTGACCTCCTCCTGGGGCAGCGCACCTCCCTCCCGGGCCCCTGACCCCCTCCCTGGGGGGCAGCCGCTTCCTCCCGGCACCTCCCCCGGGCCCCTGACCTCCTCCTGGGGGAGGCTTGGCCGCACCTCCCTCCCGGGCCCCTGACCTCCTCCTGGGGAGGCTTGCCTCACCTCCCTCCCGGACCCTGGCCTCCTCCCCTGGGGAGCAGCCGCACACCTCCCTCCCCAGGGCCCCTGACCCCCCTCCCCTGGGGGAGGCTCCAGCCTCACCTCCCTCCCGGGCCCCTGACCTCCTCCCCTGGGGGGCTTGGCCTCCTCCCTCCCGGGCCCTGACCTCCTCCTGGGGGCCTCACCTCCCTCCCGGGCCCCTGACCTCCTCCCCTGGGGGCTTGGCCTCACCTCCCTCTCCCGGGCCCTGACCCCTCCCCTGGGGAAGCAGCGCCTCCCTCCCGGGCCCCTGACCCCCTCCCCTGGGGGAGGAGCAGCCTCACCTCCCTCCCGGGCTGACCCCCTCCCCTGGGGGAGGCTTGGCCTCACCTCCCTCCCGGGGGAGGTGGCCCCCTGACCTCCTCCTGGGGGGGTTTGGCCTCACCTCCTCCCGGGCCCCTGACCTCCTCCCTGGGGGAGCCTCACCTCCCTCCCTCCCCGGCCCCTGACCCCTCCCCTCCCCTGGGGAAGCAGCGCACCTCCTCCCCGGGCCCCTGACCCCCTCCCTGGGGGAGGCTTAGCCGCACCTCCCTCCCCCTGGGCCCCTGACCCCCTCCCTGGGGAGGCTTGGCCTCACCTCCCTCCCGGGCCCTGACCCCCTCCTGGGGGGGCCCGCACCTCCCTCCCGGGCCCCTGAGCCCCTCCCCCTGGGGGGGACACCTCCCTGCAGCGCACCTCCCTCCCCCCTGACCCCCTCCCCTGGGGGAAGCTGGACCCTGACCCCCTCCCCTGGACCCCCTCCCCTGGGGGGGGGAAACCAGCACCTCCCTCCCGAGGCCCCTCCTGGGGGAGAAGCGCCTCCCTCCCGGGCCCCTGACCCCCTCCCTGGGGGAGCTTCCAGCCGCACCTCCCTCCCCGGACCCCTGACCCCTCCCCTGGGGAGGAAGCTTGGCCGCACCTCCCTCCCCGGGACCCCCTCCCCTGGGCCCAGCCCGCACCTCCCCGGGCCCCTGAACCCCTCCCCTGGGGGAGAGCTTGCGCACCTCCCCTCCCGGACCCTAACCCCTCCCAGGGGAAGCAGCACCCCTCCTCCCGGGCCCGGCCCTGACCTCCTGGGGGGAGAGCTTGGCACGCTCCCTCCCGGACCCTCTGACCCCCTCCCCTGGGGAGCTGGCGCACCTCCTCCCCCGGACCCCTGACCCCCTCCCCTAGAGGGAAGCAGCCTCACCTCCTCCCGGGCCCCTGACCCCCTCCCTGGGGGAAGCTTGGCCTCACCTCCTTCCCGGGCCCCTGACCCCCTCCCCTGGGAGACTTGGCCGCACCTCCCTCCCGGACCCCTGACCCCCTCCCTGAGGGAGCTGCGCACCCTCCCTCCCCGGGCCCCTGACCCCTTCCCCAGGGGGAAGCTGGCCGCACCTCCCACCACCGTCCAGAGCAGCCCCTACTCGCAGGAGGAGAGCTGCGTCCCCCTTTCCCGGGGAAGTTACAGGGTCCCTGCAGCCCCAGGGCTTTGAAAGGAAGACAGGAAGTCGATGTGAGGACCTAAGACTCAGACACGGGACAGGCAGGCAAACGAGAGTGACGTGTGAAGTGGGCCTGCGAGTTCCCGACCCGAGTTCCCGTCAAGAACCGCGGAAGGAGGCACAGGCAAGGAGCAGGGAGGTGGCCGTGTGCCGCTGCGGAGGCAGTGACGTCGTGGGGCCCTCGGGGGGCAGCAGGCGCTGGGAGCCGTCGGGAAAGGGGGGCGGCGTGGAGAGGGGGCCGCGGCCGCGGGGGGCAGGCCCCGCAGGGGCGGGAAGACGTGCCGGCCCGGGCGTGCCAGAGCTCTCGCACTAAGGGGCTGTTGAAGGCGAAGAGGAGAGGCCGCACTTTCGCTGCCGTGAAGCCGGGAACCCACAGGCCGGGGCAGCGAGAGGCCACGAGGCGGAGCCTGGGCCCCCGGACAGCGGGCCTTGGTGCCCGTGGCCCTGCAGGCCGGCAGGTGTGGCCTGGGAGCTTCAGAAACGAGGGTGGAAAAGTCGTGTAAGGTCAGTGTGCACGGAGTCGGGGCCGCCTGGGAGGAACGTTCGTTGCTGGCCTGTGTACCTGCCGTGTGTGTTCCGAACGGAAACATGGTACTTTAACATTACCTTTGAAATTAAAGTTTCCAGAGCCTTACGATGAAATTTATGTCAAATTAATTTCTGGGACTCAATGAAGCTTAAAATGAATTCATAATGAGGTGCATTTAAGAGGTGTGTATAGGGGCTTGGGGGGGCTCATCGAAGAGGTCCCCCTCCTGCCATTAAGTCTAATTCTGTGATGATGACACGCTCCTTCCCGGCACAGCACGTAATGTAAGGAGCGCTGTGCCCCCACAATTACTGTACATGCACAGTGCGTGGCCAGATGGAAGCTGAAAGCTGCCACGTTATTATTACCATTACTGTTATTAGTTAATGGGGTATCGACAATGTGCACACTCACACGAGACCTAATGAAGGGATAGCTCCTGAGCCGCAGATTTGTATTTTAATTTAGATGTTCTTATAATTCCAGTATAACACATACAACCTGAGAAAATGATTCTCTCAAAAGTGCGAGATTACCTAAAAGTATGTGCTTATGGTTCCTAACGACATATTCACATTTCCAACTGACTATGGATGGAGAACAAAATTTAGGAGGCTATGACTTCATAGAAAATAAGGTATTTTTTCATACTTCCTGTGCAAATATTAAAACCTTTAAGGGGCACCTGGGTGGCTCAGTTGGTTAAGCGTCCGACTTCGGCTCAGGTCATGATCTCACGGTTCATGGGCTCATGGGTTCGAGCCCCACGTCAGGTCTGTGCTGACAACTCAGAGCCTGGATCCTGCTTCAGATTCTGTGTCTCCCTCTCTCTCTGACCCTCCTCTGCTCACTCTGTCTCTCTCTCTCTCAGAAATAAATAAAACATTTAAAAAATAAATAAATAAAACCTTTAAGGGCGTATCGTAAACAGATTTAGTTTCTTCAGCAAATAAAGCGTGGAGTGCTCTAAAGCTGCTGAAGAACGTGCACCAGCGTGTGACCCACTTCCCGTGCATCGGATCCCCCATTGCATGACTGTTACATTTGGGCTGAGTAGCTAAAAAAGGAATATAGTGTTTATTTCAGCTCAAATCAGACTCCTAATGATACTCGCAAGATATATGTACTTGTGCGTTCTGTGTTCCCGGCAACACACGTTCATCCGGAAACAGACCCATCGTGCATCGTGGGCATCGTTCCATAGACGCTTTTTCTCACTGTCACTTGGAGAAAAAGCCCAGTGAAGACAACGCCCAGCTGCTCCGGGATAGGGCTGGCGGGAATCTTCTGGGCCCAGGCGGCTCCGTGAAGCAGACGGTCCCTCCCGTGCCCCCAGAGATGAGCCGTAGGAGACGCATCGCTGTGCAGCGTTTCAGAGATGCCACACAGGAAAAGCAAGCGTCCGACACAAAGCACACAGTGCCTTCTCTCTGAGGATGAGGCACTGCCCCCCTCCGACAGGGCCCCGCGTGGAGATGCACGGACCCCGTGCCACGCAGACCAAGGACGAGAAGTGGGAGGGGGCTGCCCCCCACGCACGTAACGCTCAGCGGCTCATGAATCTTGAGAGCGAGCACACGGGATGTGTGGTGACTGACGGAGCCCTCGGCCAGCGTCCCCCGGGCCTAAGGCATCGTGGGACCTCGTGGCACCTCTGAGGACACCTTCCAATCCTGCCTCTACCTCCTGCTGTACTGACACTGTCATTCTGGTTTTTTTTAAGTTTACTGATTTTTATTTTGAGAGGGAGAGAGGGGGCAGAGGAGGGACAGAGGCAGAGAGGGTCCCAAGCAGGCTCTGAGCCGTCAGTGCAGAGCCCAACTCAGGGCTTGATCCACGGACCTCGAGATCGTGACCTGAGCGGAAATCAAGAGTCAGACACTTCACCAGCTTAAATCCACCCAGGTGCACCTAAGGCTCCCTTTTTTAACGTTTGCTTCTTTTAGATGAAACTTCAAGTCTTTTTTGGAGCAACTGGGGATGTGAATACATGTACAGTCAGCTGAAGAGCGTGGTACTGTCCCTACCACGTGTGCAGAGCTGCTGAGCCGCCACGTTTCTTCAGTAACTGGACCAGCCAGGATCTCGCTCTCCACCACGTCAAACGCCCGAAGTCTGAATTAACAAATATTTGCACGTCTATAAAACATAATATCAACTCACTTCATTAATCGCTCAATTACGTTGTTCATAAAACTTTCATTGCTTCTGAGAACTAGGGCCCTGGTTACTCTCACGCCCGGAGAACTCCTGAGTGCGCACTCCACTTTGCCAGGAAACTGGTGGCAGACTGAAGCAGTCCCTACGCGGAAAACTCATGGGCCTCTACGCTTGAGTTACTCAAACATTCTTGTTTCTAGGAACCAGATCATGACACTGGAGACGACAAGGCTCAGTGACAGAACACCCACAAAATGGGCAAATCAGAGCATAAAATACTTACAGGCCTACACATTGCTGTGAAAGCACTATCTGGACGGTTCCTCACAATCCTCTCCTTCTGCCCACCCCTGTACATCCCACCCTGTACACCCCACCCCCAGGCCACCCCACCCCTGTACACCCCACCCCCAGGCCATCCCACCCCGTGCCACCCCACCCCCTGTACCCCCACCCTGTACACCCCACCCTGTACACCCCACCCTGTTCCCCCCACCCCCTGTACACCCCACCCTGTACACCCCACCCCTGTACACCCCACCCCCCTGTACACTCCCACCCTGTACACCCCACTCCCTGTACACCCCCACCCCCTGTACACCCCCACCCTGCCCCCACCCCTGTACACCCCTATCCCCGGTTTCTTCTCCATCCCCCATTTTCCATTCCCCCTATCACCCCACTCTCCCCCGTCCCCCCATCCTGACACTACTCCAAGGCCTTCTGGAAACAACTCCGGGTTGGTCTTATGCAACCAGGGCTGGGAATTTGTGGCAAAGGGAAGCCTCATTTTTAACAATTATTTGCTGCAACAAGACAGAAACTTGCCCAAAACATTCTTAAACAGAAGCCAATAAAAATCCGTTTCCAAACAACCCTACAATCATAATAGATAATAGCAAAAAGCAGCCAGAAAAATGCTTCCCGACACTTCACATCTTGGGTGCTGGGGTTTTTCAAGCGGGGATGGAACCTGCCACGGCCCCGTCCATGCGGAGACTGCGCTCCCCCAACCATTCCTGGGGGCAGGAGGGAAGGGCGCGGGGGGGGGTCCGCACAGGCTTCAGGGACCGGACACTGCTTGCCGGACAGGAGGGGACGGGTAGCAGGTGCCACAGAGGCGTGGCCAGCCCGCTGCTGACGCCAGGATGAGTCCCCTCACTGGCCAAGGGCGTGGCTTTCCCACGGCCGCTCCCGCCCCCAGAGTCCCACGGGGAAGCCCTGCTGTTAGCAGGTCGGTCTTTGGAGGTGACGAGGGCCTGAGGGATTAGCAGCCTTGTAGAAGAGAGTCCGGGGGACCCCTCACCCCGTCTGCCACGTGAGGCTCCAGCGGTCCCCACGAGGGTCTGGGAGGGCCCGGAGGAGGGTCAGCACCCAGCAACCGTGCCGGCACCCTGGCCTCTGACCTCCGGCCCTGTGGGCAGTGGGCGTGGGCAACTGCTCTGCCTGACCCGCCTGGATCCCGAGGTCCTTTCTCAGAAACTTTAAAAGCCATTGGTTTCAGGAGCCACGATTGATGCTCAAAATCCGCCCGCAGGGTCGGTGCTCCAAACCCGCTGTTGACCCCTCAGCGTGAGTGTCCGCTCGCATTCCAGCCGGGGGCCCAGCTGATGCCTGACCCCCAAAGAAACAAACACAACGCAGGTGGGTTTTTCTTGGAAAATGAGGATACACACGGGGAGGGACCTGGACCCATGCTTGGAGACTGCCCACGTGAGAAATCAGCCACCCACACATGGTGGGGACACCAGTGTCCCTTTTCCATCATGCCGCTGGGCGACTCCCCAAGGTGGGCAGTCACGGCAGTCTGGGGCCTAAATAATATGCCTCTTCCTGTCCCTGGGCCGGGAGCTCCCAGCCTGCAGACGGGGACGCCCCCTGATGCCCACAGCTCACCGTCCTGGCCCCTCCCAGCGCTGGCGGGGCTCAGGGGCCCTCAGACGTCCATCCAGCCCAGCACAGGACCCCCACGCGGGACCCCTGCCCGGGGCCCCATGACCCCAAAACTCTTCCTCCCGCCCTCCCTCCTCACAGATGTCTCCTCATAGTGCGGCTTCTCCCGCAGCTCACCGTCCCCGGGCTGGCTCGCGGGGTCACCCAGACGGCACCGTGGGGTCACGGGGATTTGTCTTCCTGTCCTCCAGCCCCCCGCTGAGACCTAGGGGCCGTAATGGGGGCCTGTGATGGTGTCCGAGGAGGACACCCAGCTCTTTATGGCAGGTGACGTCTCAGCCTCATCGCGGCGTAGAGGTGAGGCTGCTGGGTCTCGTTATACAATCACCAGTTAAAAACACACAGGCTGCTTTTATACCAACTTGTTTCCAAATTTTCCCATTTTATTGTCTATAACTGTGGGTCCGTAATGTTTGTTTCCTTTGTATCCCTACGTATTTTATCTTGTGCATTGCAAAGCCCTCTTCTTTTTTTTTAAAATTTTTTTAATGTTTTATTTATTTCTAGGAGAGAGAGAGAGAGAGAGAGAGAGAGAGCGTGCAGGGGAGGGTCAGAGAGAGAGGGAGATACAGACTCTGAAATAGGCTCCAGGCTCTGAGCTGGCAGTCAGCACAGAGCCCGACGCGGGGCTCGAACCCACGAACCGCGAGATCATGACCTGAGCGAAAGTCAGACGCTCAACCGACTGAGCCACCCAGGTGCCCCACAAAGCCCTCTTCCGAGAGGGGGTCCACGGCCCCACCAGCCCCCAGACCCGCAGCACGAGGAGGGTTGAGAGCCGTGGGCTGTACCGGCCGTGGCCGCCATGTGCGCGTCTGGGCCCCCGAGGCCCGGTTGGGGTGTCCCCGCCTGGAGGGTAAAACTGATTAAAATAGACCGTGCGAGCCGGAGGGCGTTCGCAGAGGTGGGGGGTGCTGTTTGCAGAGGCGGGCGGTGGGGGGCGTGTTCCAGAGCGGGGCCGTATGAAGGCGGAGGAGCCCGGCCAGGCGGGAGGGCGGCTTGCGCTCTCCCAGCTCTCCCAGCTGCTCCGATTCCTCCAGCAGGTGCACCTCGCCGCTTCCAGAGCCTCGTGAGCCAGCCGTGTGCGCACGGAGCAAACGGCGTGGGGGGCGTCCATCTCCCAGCAGGTGCCTCTCTCTGCTCGGGGTCCCCCACACCCCAGGGCTCTCCCGCGACACCAGCCCCTGGAGGCCCCACAGTCCACGGCTCCCGCTGGCTTTCCTTTCCTCGCGCTGTGCCGCCTCCACTTGGCCGTGGGGCCCGGTGCCCCCCAGGCACCGGCAGACTCGGAAGCCGTTCCAAGCAAAGCCCCGCGCGCGGCCGTCGTCCAGGTTCCTGCGCCCAAGGTCACCCTGGCTGTGTCCCCCCCGGTCGGCCGGAGCCCCCACTGCCTGTGGAGCGCCTCGCACTTCGGGCAGCGTCAGGCTCCGGGTAACCGCCTGCGTCCGCTTCGTGCTCAGCTGGTGCCCAGCCAGCGGCCGGGACATTCCTGGAGCGCCCCCGCCGCACAGCAGCCAGCAGCCCACCGTAAACCCAGAAGGTCCGGCGCTTCCCAAATCCAGCCCGCGTCCTCATTGCTGGAAATTTCCAAACTAATCCCTGCAGATGCTGGTGTGTCTGCAGGGTCTGGAGGCCCGACTCCCCTGCCCAGACTCTGCATCCAACACCCAACATGGGTTGTTCTGAACGACAACCCTATTCTGATTGCAGAACGAACCGGGGACGGGAGAGGCGCCAGGGCAGGCCTCCGGCCGCGCCCCCAACCTTCCTATCGCTACAGGTTGGAGCCAGAAGCTCTCAGCTGAGGATAGCCGGCCCCAGCCTGGAAATGCAGGCCGTGTGGGAGATGCTGACAACCTCACGTCGCTGCCGTGGCACCTGCGGCCTTCTCCTCCTGCGCAAGCACCAGGCGCCCGTCCCAGACTCCGTGACAGAGGCCCGGCAACAGCCCCCCCCACCCAGGTCCATCTGTGGTGGCCACACTCACCCGGCTGTGCAGCCATAGGAGTCAGCCGTGATGACCAGAATGCCAGCAGCCTGGATGGCACTCAGAGGCTGGTGCCCCGGGCTGCAGAAGGTTGCCCGGTGGCCAGACCCGGCCGCACTCCCGCCAGCCAGCACCCATCCCAAAGGATGCCACAGCCGTCCTCAAAACACCCAAGTGTCCCACAGTCTCCTTCACAAGGGGTAGGGAAACGTAAAACGCATGTGAGGAAGCTTTCCATCGGTGGTGTACAATGTGATATTTATTTTACAATTTTTAAAAATGTCTTTAAAGATTTGCTGTCTGAGAAATCAGCTTTGATCCGCCTGAAAATTCAGCCTCAGTGGAATACCGTTCTCCGTGGTCGGCCTCGTGACCGAGTCCCATGGCATTTCCGAATCTGCTCTAGAAAGAGGTGGGAAACATCAGCACCGTTGCAGGTGCAGAGAAGACCTGTGGCTTGTCCAGGAAAGAGTCAGGACTGTCTAGTCTGAACCACTTCCACCCAACGTCACCTACTCTAACTCCAGATGCGTGAAAACAAAATCCAAATCTGCCCTCAGCCTTATGTCTTCCAGCGTGGGGATCACTCGCCTCTGCGCCTGGTGTGCAGACACCACATTGTCCTGGGGTGGGCGGGGGGCGTCATGACTCCACTCCCAAGTCCCAAAGAACAAATCATAATTTGTCTACCAGATCAGGGTTGGTGTCAGGCGATAAACACAATCATACGAACCATATTCCATCCGACCGCTGAGAAGGCGCTGGCGTTTCCTCTAATGGAACAACGTTCTACTCGAACACCGTTACTGCACTGCAACCGGCGCTGTAGGCAGGAGGGGAGGCAGCCTGGCCCCGAGCGACGGAAGCTTCTCTTGTCTTCCTGAGACAGAGCCATTACCCCTCACTGCCCAAACCCGCCACCTAAACAACCCACCCCCTGAGCGGAGACCCGGGGAGAAGTCAAGCGCCTACCACGCCCCCAAAATGGTGGAGAAATTAATGGGAACAACCCCACACTGCCCAGCACGGCCCCGAGCACGGGGACGAGCACACACCTCACGCACCTGTTCCCGTGTCTGTGTGGGAATTCCCAGCCTGAGGTCTCCCCCTTCTACGGGGCGGTAGCCTCCTTCCAGGGAGGACGGCTTCCCATCCGTGTCTGCTAAACCCCCATCATGGTGCGCGAGGCCCGCGCCGCACGAGCTCCGCCAGACCCGGCCCTTCTCGGGCAGGTGTGCTGCCCGCCATGAAAACCAGTTTTCAGTATCCAAGGTTGTTAAGTCTCTGCTCTACTTCTGCCTCGCACGGTAAGAGGTCCCAGGAGCCAACCCGAATTTAGGCAAAGCAATGTCAGGTCAATTTGGTTTGATTATGAGAGTCGAAATCTGCCGTGGCTCCTGCTGGTTAGTCCGCCACGCTGGTCACTGGGCGATTCCGGCTAGACTGTGGCTCGGCGTCGATCCCTTCCTTGCCTGCAAACTTCTCAACAGAGCTGGCTCAGCGGGGTTGTGGGGAACACGCGTGTGAACGTTCGTAAAAAGGGGTGCACACGCACATGCATGCTGAGAGGGAAGCAAACTGCACCAGTGACGGCGGACGGAGTCGCTTGTAAGATGGGGGGGTGTCTGTGCTCGTCGGTTAGGCTCAGTCATGACCTGGGTCGTGGGATCCAGCCCCACGTCGGGCTCTGTGCTGAGGGTGGAGCCTGCTTGGAGCTCTCTGTCTCCCTCTCCTCTGCCTCCCCCCCCTTCCCCCGTCTCCCTCTTCCCTCCCTCCCTCTCTCTCTCTGCCTCTCTCTCAAAAAATAAGGAAAGGGAAGGGAAGGGAAGGGAAGGGAAGGGAAGGGAAGGGAAGGAAAGGAAAGGAAAGGAAGAAAAGAAAGAAAAAGAAAAGAAAAGAAAACTATTTTCTTGCACAACGAAATCTACAATGAGCCCCTGCTTCACCCGCGCAATCAGCTGTCCTCAGGGCATCCGACGTCGCACGTCCCACCCCCACCCTGCCTTCCGCCACCCTCCTCCCCCCGCCAGGAACAGCCGGGAGCCAGCCTTCGGCGTCCGGTGCTGGGAGCTCTGCCCCAGCTGCGCTCACGCCCCCCCGCCACGCCTGCTGGGTGCCCGGCTGCCCGCCCCCTTCGCATCTGCACCGCAGCCGCCGAGCAGCTGCTGAGTGCCTGCCCCGCGTCCCCGCGTCCCCGCGTCCCCGTGACCCCATTCACTCCAGGGCTCTGGCTGCGCCCTGTGGGTGGCGCCTCCCAACCGCACCCCCCCACCGGAAGGGTCGTCACCCCCCCAGACTCCTGGGAAGGGTTGAGTCTGAAACCCTTCCTCATCCTCAGGTCTCATCTGTTTGAGTCCCTCCTCCCTTCATGTCTGTCCTCCAGGCCTCTGTCCTCCGTCATCAGGCGGCCGCCTGGACCCCCCCGCCCCGGTCCTGACCTGACCCCTCAGGACTCGGTGACGCAGCAGCCTCTCACCCTGCCCCTCCCCTCCTGATGCTCAGGCCTCAGGGAGACCCCCGCCCCCGGCCGCGGAGAGCACACCCCCACCCTGGGCGGGGAGCCTGGCCGCACCCCGTGGTCCCCTTCCCCGCGGTGTCTGCACGGTGTCAGGGTCCTGCGGCCTGAGCTGGGACGCTCCCTCCAGGGGCCACCGAGGGCCCGCCTCCCGCCTGCCAGCCAGCCCTCGAGCTGCGTCCCACCCACTGCCCTCCGAGGTGGGGGCTGCTCCTCAGAGACTCGGAGCCCCTGGGCCACATGCGTCTGTTCCTGGCCTCAAGGACATCGGGGAGGATGTTCCCCAGGGTGAGAAGGCGCGGGGAGGGTGGGGGCAGACTCGCGACTCCCGTCCTCGGTTTCTCCCTAGGATCCACGAGGTGGGGGGGTGGGGGGGGCCTTGAACAACAGACGCAAGCGAGTGACAGACAAGAGGCACCGGGGACCCGGCTCCGAGGACGCACGTCCCCAGGCTGAGAACGATCACCTCGCGACCCAGGCTCGATGGCGACACTGTTGTCAGTGTTAAACCCTGAGCAGTGCTGCTGTGTAGACCAGAAAACTGCACGTCTGATGGTTCCCCAAGCTTTGCTCCCAGCGAGGCCGGGGGAGGGCAGGAGGGCGCCTCAGCCGCGATGGTGCATCCCCACGGGTCACCCGCATCTGATTCAAAGGATTCCAGGTGCTGGGCATCCGCTGGGTCCGGGTGCTGGGCGTATGCTGGGTCCGGGTGCTGGGCGTCCACTGGGTTCCGGGTGCTGGGCGTCCGCTGGGTTCCGGGTGCTGGGCGTCCGCTGGGTTCCGGGTGCTGGGCGTCCGCTGGGTTCCAGGTGCTGGGCATCCGCTGGGTCCGGGTGCTGGGCGTATGCTGGGTCCGGGTGCTGGGCGTCCACTGGGTTCCGGGTGCTGGGCGTCCGCTGGGTTCCGGGTGCTGGGCGTCCGCTGGGTTCCGGGTGCTGGGCGTCCGCTGGGTCTGGAGAGAGGCCTGCAGGGGATGACGGCTCCATCCCGTCCCGGCCGTGGGTAATTCCACCCACAAAATGTAACTAACAGGGAAAAGACTATATCCTTCTCATTAATTAACACACTCCTGGTTACTGTGTTTAGTAATTATTAACATTTATTTTAAAGGATTAATAATTGTAAAATTTTATAATTTGTTTATTTTGCTTTGATTGACTATGTATGTGTAATTACTATACTAATAAATCCAGAAGAAATCAGAGCTTTGCAGACACAAATGTTTTTCAGCGATTTTTAAAAAATTCTTTAGTATTTATTTTGTTATTTTTGAGAGAGAAAGAGTGTGAGCAGGGGAGGGTCAGAGAGAGAGGGAGACACAGAATCCGAAGCAGCTCTAGGCTCTGAGCTGTCAGCACAGAGCCCAACGTGGGGCTTGAACCCATGAACCGTGAGATCATGACCTGAGCCAAAGTCCGACACTTAATCGACCGAGCCACCCAGGGGCCCCGTTATTCAGTGATTTTCATCTTAAGCATGTGTTTGTTTTTCTTGCAGAGAGCTGTGATCAGGAAACGGACTAAATTCTCAAACGTGACATTATATAACGTTAGGTAGACGTCTACTGGGAAGAGAAACAGAAACACAAATCGAAGAAAGTAGAAATATCTCAACCTCCCAACTAATCAGTTTCAGATATTTGTGTGGATTCCCTGTGATGCATTTGGAGGGCGTTATGTCTAATTTCAAAAGACCAATATGTATCAATATAATGGAAATTAAATCTTTGCAATTATTTAAATTGATGGTGGAGAAACTCCGATGTCAGTGTGTGAAGGGATGCGTGTTTATGCGGTGTTCCTCAGGGGTGCCCGAGGAAGGCAGTCTGAGGACCGGTCTGTCTGTGCGTCGCACAAGCCCCAGGTGTGCCCCTGAGGCCTGTGGGGTGTGAGCAAGAGCAGAGGCTCCCCACGCCGGAGGAGTCAGGCAGGGGGCGTGGAGAGGGGATTGACTGACGCAGAAATGACGACTTCAGTCGAGTCTGTTTGAGGAACAAGACAGGGTTCAGAGAAAGGCAGTGCGTGTGCGTCACAGAACGGCCAGGGCGCACAGGCTGGGGGAGGGGGGGCGGTCAGATCCGGAGTCCGCCGTGGGAAGGTGGGCGGAGCTGTAAGACCGTGGCAGTGAGTGCAGCTAGGAAGGTGCCGGCTGGGGTGGGAGGGACCTGGGCCCGGGAACCTGAGGGACCCCTCACCCGGCCGTGGGCCTGAGCGAAGACAGGGAGGTCACCAGCGGGCCTGGCTCTGCGTTGCTGCTCGAGTAGGACCCTGGTGAAAACCCAGGGCAGCGGAGGGAGCAGCCGTCCACGCGGGGAGGGCAGGAACGGGCGCCGGGGCAGGTGGTAAGACAGCCCCCCCCGAGCCCCTGCCCTCGCCCAGCCCACTCCACGTCTCCTAGAAGGATCTGCTCTAACCTCCGCCAGAATCCTAGAAGGCGGGGACAGCTGTCGGTCAGCCACGCGGAGCAGACCACACGCCTGGAAGCTGAAGAGTGAACAAGCCACGGAAGGTGGCCCCGCCGGTCAGAGCTGGCGCCACGGCTGCGACCACACTGCCTGCGGCCCGGGGACACCAGGCCAGCACAGGGCTGTGGGCACCCAGGCCTTGTCCAAACGTGAGGCCCACCTGGTCACGCACCTGGTAAAGCATCGTGTGCACAAAACCCCAGAGCCACGCTGAGCGTACCTGCAAGCTGGCCTCGCAGGGACCACCTTGAGGCGTCCTCTCCGCTGTTGGGTAGTGAGCGTGCACAGCGTCAGGGCGGGAGACGCAGGACGAGCCCAGGTCTTCAGCCTCCGCGGCTGCAGGCAGGGGATGCGCTTCAGCAAGACAGCATGTTACTTACGGTAAAGACTGAGCTGTGACATAGGAGGCCCCGAGTCGAGTCGCTGCAGAGCGCGTATGCACGTGTACGGGGCCACAGGGGTGATGGTGGCATGTCCCACGGGGTCCCCACCCAGGAACGGGTACCTTCGTCTTTGGACTGTGCCCAGGGGCTGGCCCCCGTCTGCGTGGTGCCTCCTCTCCAGCCCGCGGGGAGGGGAGCAAATCCACCCGGCTCGTGCGCCCAGAGTCCAGGGGTGACAGCAGCCCCCAGGGCCACACGGCAGCCACAGGAGAGGCGGCGAAAGCCGGTGTCCGGCCACATGGTCTCATTCAGAGGAAGAGGCAGGACGTCAATTCGGGGAGCAGCTGGCAGTCGCCCCAGGAAACGCTGGAGGAAGAGCTGGTTTCATGGACACTAAGTCCATTTCGAAGGCGCTGCGCTGGAGGTGCTCCGGAATCCAGCGGAAGATGCTGGAGA
Organism: Proteles cristata cristata; assembly: GCA_017311185.1. NCBI lineage: Eukaryota > Metazoa > Chordata > Mammalia > Carnivora > Hyaenidae > Proteles > Proteles cristata. The sequence continues at coordinate 15,679 of JAESUZ010000884.1, forward strand.
GGAGACAGCGGTCGGGCCTGCGGTGCAGCCCACAGGCCGCCAGACGCCGGTGACAGCCAGGCCACGGCAGGCCGCCCTCTGCCCTGTATGCGGTGCGAGAAGACGACACCGGGGCAGGCGGCTCAGCCCGGAAGGGAGGGCTGGCCCTGCCCTTAGAGACGCCGGTAGCTGCGGAGCGCTCTGCACACGGCTCAGTGCTCCGTTAGCTGCTTCGTGCAGTCACTTAGATAGCATTTTTATTTTTATTTTTTTTAATGTTTTATTTATTTCTAGGAGAGAGATAGAGACAGCATGAGCAGGGGAGGGTCAGAGAGAGAGGGAGTCACAGACTCTGAAACAGGCTCCAGGCTCCGAGCTGGCAGTCAGCACAGAGCCCGACGCGGGGCTCGAACCCACGAACCGCGAGATCGTGACCTAAGCGAAAGTCGGACGCTTAACCGACTAAGCCACCCAGGCGCCCCAGATAGCATTTTTATTTTTAAAAGAAGATACCATTGGATGTGGACTAGTGGGCTGTGCCGATGTCACGTGCCCACACCTGAGTGCCGTCTAAACCCCGGGCAGCTGGACCCCTGAGAGCATCTCTGCCTGCTGGCAGGTACCACTTCCTGGAAACGTCCACCTGTCAGCCCCGGGCGGCCTTGCAAAGCCAGACCACTTCGTAAAATTCGGAGAATGCAGCGTGGGGCGGGCGCTATGGAAACCAGCCTGGCTGGCCCGCTAAACTCTGAACACAGGATGCCCATATGACTGTGGGGTCGCGTTCCTGTGTGCCAAGTATCTGCTTTCTTTCCTAGTGCCCTTAAACTTACAATAAATGAATAGCAACTTTAAAAAATTACTATGCAACTCAACAGGTTTTTAGAAGTTTCTTTTAATTATTTTGAGAAGGGGGGAGGGGCAGAACGAGGGGGAGAGAGAATCCCAAGCAGGCTCTGTGCTGTCAGCGCGGAGCCGGGTGCGGGACTCAGGCTCACGCCCACGAACCATGAGATCATGACCTGAGCCAAAATCCAGAGTCAGACCCTCAACCGACTGAGCCCCTGGGGGCCCCACAATTCAGCAATTTTACTCGGAGAGAAATTTTACTCAAGAGCAAGGAAAACCTACGTCCCCACATAAACTTTACACGAGTGTTCACAGCAGTACGACTGATCATAGCCAAACATGCAAACCACCCAAATGTCCACCCACTGGCTGGATGTGCACAGGTGGCGATCCACTCTCCAGAATGGTGTCCCGCCGCAAATGCATCGAGAGCCTGACGCGGACTGCAGCGTGCCCCTGAAAACATGCTGCTGAGTGAAGGAAGCCACGTCGTGTGGCTCCACCTCTGTGAGACGTCCCTCCTGGGCAAGTCCACAGACAGAAGGAAGAGTGGGGACAGACGGCTGGCGGGATGAGCCCCGCGCTGCGGGGGGTGGATGACGGCGGGAGGGGTCAGCCGGGCTCTCCCTCGCTCCCCTGGACGGCGGGTGCCACGGCTACGCGGCCCCTGAGAGGGCGCGAGGGCACAGTTCCCTCGGGCAGCGCATCCTCACGGACCTCCGCGGACCATCCTCTGGAGACTCGGCCCCGGGGGGCGTGGGGGGCCCGAGGGCGGGAAGCAGGAAAGCGCGTTCGTCTTATTTGGTCGACCACTTCCCAGACCCGCTGGGTCACAGGCAGCTCCCCTTCCCAGCCACGCCCGGACGGCGATGACGCCCGACCCTCAGTCCCGCCGCGCCGTGGCGCAGGGTCCCCGGGCCGTAGCGCTCGCACGGCGAGAGCGCGGTTGCCCGGGTTTCGGTACATCCCTGTCCCCGGAAAGAAACCCGTCCCGTTAGCGGCTGCTCGCCAGCCCCCGCCCCGGCTCCAGGCAGCCCCTCACCTCCTTTCCGCCTCTGCGCCCGCCTCCTCCGGACGCGCCGGACTCCCGGGGCCGTGTGACACCAGCCCTCTGGTGACAAGACGTCAGCCCCTCCTTCAGTCGGGGCTCCCGCGTCCGCTTTGTCCATCGTGGGTGTTTCCGCCGTCTGGCGCCTGTGAGGAGCGAGCGGCCGGTGCGGACGCTCACGTTCAAGGTTTCGTGAGGACATGTGTGTTGGCGCCTCCTGGGTGCACGGCTCGCGTGGGATGGCGGGTCGGAGGGGACACCGTGCGTGACTTCTCCGGGACCCGCCAGCTGTCCTTCTGCAGAGCTGTGACGTGCTCGCCCCCCCAGTCACACGGCAGCCTCCGATTTCCCCACATCCTCACCGGCACTGACTATTATCCGTCGTTTGGAGCATAACCATCCCAGTGGGTGACACGTTCTGGTTTGGATCCGTGTTTCCCTGGTGACAAATGATGTTCGCGTCTCTTCACGTGCCGACTGGCCACCTGCACGGCTTCCCTGGGGCCACATCCATTCAGACCCTTTGTCCGCATGTAAAGTGGGTCATTTATTATTGAGTTGTAACAGTTCTTTATGCAGTTTGGACACAAGTCCCTTATCAGATGTGAAATTCCCACATACTTTCATCCACTCTTTGTCTTTTCACCTTCTTGATGGTGTGGTCGCATCACAAAATCGTCAATTTTGATGAAACCCAGTTTATCTATTTTTTCATTTGTTGTCTGTGCTTTTGATGCCTGACCTAAGAAGCCACTGGCTAGACCAGGATTATCATGATCTGATCCTGTCTTTCCCTCTAAGAGTGTTACAGCTTTATCTCTGGTATTCGGATCTCTGACACACTTTGAATAATGTCTGTGTGTGTGAGCAAGGGCTCTGACATCATCCTTCTGCCCGTGGACGTCCCATTGTCCTGGCAGCATTTGTTGAATTTTCAACAAATTCAATTGAATTTTCCTGACATTCTTGTCAGAAATCAATTGATCATAGGGGCGCCTGGGTGGCTCAGTGGGTTAGGCATCCGACATCAGCTCAGGTCATGATCTATGGTTTGTGAGTTCGCCATCAGCACAGAGCCTGCTTGAGATTCTCTCTCTCTCAAGAATAAATAAATAAACTTTAAATTAAAAAAATGCTTTTAAATTTAATTGACCACACACACAAGGGTTTCTTTCCGGCCTCTCGACACCCCCCTCGCCCCCCCGCTGGTCTATGTGCCCACGTGTCCAGAAGACAGAATGTCTTCATTATCGTACCTGATAGTAAGTTTTGAAATCAGAAACTGTGAATCCTCTCATTTTGCTCATGTGTTGTTTGTGTTTTGGTTCTTGGGTCTCTTGCATTCCTGCATTTCCATATGAACTTGAGGGCCAATATGCCAATTTCTGCAAAGATAGTGCTGGAACTTAGCATTCTTGGAGTTCTTAGTCTTAGTCTTCCATAATAGGGCACCGCGAGGGGAATGGGTGCTCAGAACTCACTGAGGAATGTGATGTCAGCAATTCACGGGAGGTAGGAGGGAAGCAGGGGAGAAATCAGAGGTTTATGGAGGAAAGTTACGTAAGGGTGACAGTTACTTTAGTAACTACTGGTCAGTGTGGGGCTTGAAGTTTTTATTCCTGCAATCTCTTGTTTATCTTATAATCCTCTGTTCTTCAAGCTATACCTCGGCCCTGAGACACCGGAGAAATAGGAAAAGGATCTAAAATAACGTGGCAATAAAAAGGAACAGGAACAGATCCACAAAACCAGAAGGCTGAGTCTCTAAACCTCGCCGCGTGTAAGACGCCAGACGCGGGAGAGCACTCGCGACTCCGCAGCGTCAGAGGGCAGGCCCAGCCCCTCCCCTGCTCTGGCCCGCGACCCTAAAAGGCCGCCTGTGGGGACTTCATAGGGTCGAGGGAACGTTTATTCTTGTGCTGAGTGGTTCTTGCAAAAGCGTTAAAATTCTCCAGACCAAGCACTTGAGATTTGTGCACTTTGCTGTGTATAAATCTCACTCTTAAAAATAGTAACCAACTTAATAGTTTAAGTCTTGACTTTGGGGTCTCCAAACACCAGAGAATTGGCATAAACACTAGACGTGGGGCAGCCGGACGTGTGCACAGTCACAGACAAAAGGGACGTGAGGACGCCTGAGCAAGGCCCACCAGGAGGGCGAAGTCTGGACAAGCGCCATCGGCCGCCTGGGGACTCACGGGGTCGGTGGGGGGTGAGGCAGGCTGACGAAGGGCGGGTCTACAATGGCGGCTCTCCGGAGGATGACTGAGGCCGACCGGCCCGCACTGTGCAAGATACACACGCACATGAACCTCAGGAAGAGGGACTTCGGTCGCACACAGCGCCTGGGCTCTGAGGAGTGGGAAGGCAGCCTCTGCCCGAGGCACCAGCGGTGAGCGGTCGGGTCCTCAACAGCCAATGGCACCCAAGCGAGGCGGGTGTGACAACACTATGTTCTTCACTCTCTCCAGGTGCTCGCTGGTTTGCAGGGAGATCTAACTGAGACGAGGTGGAAACGGGGGTGTCCTGCAAGGCCCCCCTCGAGTGGGGCCTGGGGTCAGGGCACGCCTGCCTTGGCCTCGGGCCTCGCCCGTCTCAGCCCTCTGCTCACAAGAGAAGTGGGGAATCAGGAGGCCGGGAGGCTGCGAGCCTCACCTCTCGAGGGGTCCTCCCCTGGGGAGAGGGACCGGCTGCCACCCGGAGCATTCGCTCACACCCACGTGTCCACGCAGCATCTGTTGACCCAGTGACACCCGGACGAGCCGTCAGAACCAGTGTCGAGGCCACCTCCGTGCAGGGGCACCAGAGGCCACTGCCTGTGTCCCCGCAGCCTGCAGGCTGCCCGAGGGTCCCCAGCAACCGCGATGGCCGGCCCACCTCCCGCTGCAGAGTGCGCACCAGGAGGGTGCTGAGCGCCTACTGAATGCAGGTGCTGAAGTGCCACCCGGCCTGCCAGTATCGCCATTCACCATAGTGCACGAGAAATAACATGCAAATTATGATGAATATATAATTGGTAGAATTCTGGCAAAACAAACCTCCTGCTACCCACTGAGTCACTGGAGACAAGGAAGAAGGGACGGGGATTTTGCCGTGGGCAATACTGGTTACTGTCACACGTGACCCAAAAGGTGCAAAAGAAAGTAACGTTCTGAGGCACTTGGACACAATCATTGGATTTCTCTTTTCACTGAAAAGCCTACTTTCAACAAAGGAATACAATTAATACCAAAAATTCTTGTTTATTTCCTTTTTTCTTCCTTTTTTTTTTTTTAAGAGAGAGAGCATGAGCACGAGTAGGGGAAGGGTGGAGAGAGAGGGGGAGAAAGAATCCTAAGCAGGCTCCACACTGTCAGTGTAGAGCCCGACGAGGGGCTCGAACCCACAAACCAGGAGATCATGACTTGAGCTGAAATCAAGAGTCGGACGCTCAACCGACTGAGCCATGGGAGGCGCCTCTGGTTTATTTCTTACCGCCACACGCTAAAGACCTAACATAATGACCCAAGTCATTACTAATTCTGTTTCTGTGCTTTAGGAAAGTTCACAGCATTTGCTAAAGTCACTGTCGACATTTCTTCTCAAAGGAGCCCAGTCTTGCCGCTCGGGTGACCCTGGAAGATGGTCCCTGCTCTTTCCGGTGGGGAAAGCGGCCACTGGATGTGAAGTCCTTGCTCCCAAGAGACTGAAGCAGCACCGTGACCCTGGGACCTTGGGGAATCAGGGTCCAAGCGTGATACTGGCTGGGATGGGTTTTCACGCTATACAGGTAGAGACAGAGACCAGAATACAGATACGCACGGACGTGCGTGTGCTTAACTGTGTGTATGAGCTGCGTTTTCGGTAAACGTTGACGTGTTACAAGGCATTTCCTTCCTGTGCCTTCATGTGTGCATGAATACAAACTAAAAGCCCCGTGCTCACCAAAAGTCTCAAAGAATTGGGGCGCCTGGGTGGGTCAGTCGGTTAAGCGTCCAACTTTCGCTTAGGTCATGATCTCACAGTTCGTGGGTTCGAGCCCCGCGTCGGCTCTGTGCTGACTGCCAGCTCAGAGCCTGGAGCCTGTTTCAGTCTGTGTCTCCCTCTCTCTCTGACCCTCCCCTGCTCACGCTGTCTCTCTCTCTCTCCTAGAAATAAATAAAAAATTAAAAAAAGTCTCAAAGAATTATCTGATGCGATTAAAAGGAACAAGGGAAGAATAGGTGTAGCACCTGCCGTCCTCGTGAGTTATTGGCCTCGGAAACGTCTCTAAGCCGTCCCATCAGTGATGTCCCTTATTTACCCGTAAGGCACTTGGCATCTGGTAAACGGCTGTCTATGGCAGTTTGGCAGGAACAATAATAACACATTATAAATCAATGAAAATGAAGTTTCGCTGTGATAATCCGATATAGATTTGCTAACATTTGTATGAAATTCAATTCTGTTTGACTGCATCAGCATATGCTTTATTTCTTCCAGCACTATTGATTTTGAAGGCTCTTATCCATATGTCGAAACGATTTCTATCACGTCTTCGTCTTTCTGCTCAGAAATAACCTGGGCAAACTGCAGCCGGTTACCCCACTTCCCACCGCTTCTCCTCCTTGCTCATCCTGGGCAAAGGCTCAGCCCTGCATCCTGAGTGGAAAGAAATGTCTTTTTAAGAAAGTCTCTCTCTCGTTCACCAGCAGTTAATGCCGAGCTGTAACTGTGATGTGGCTGTTTCCATTTTTACTATTTATTGTTGTCATTGCTGTCGTCATTGTCACTGTCACTGTTTTCTGGGAGCATCTGTCTGTCACGAAGGGTCAGATTTTCGAACGGCACTTTCAATGGTCCTGGAACGCACAGCTGCGTATCAGTCTCCTTCTCGGAAGGAGCTGTGTGCTGTGCGTCCCCGGAGGGCCGGGGTGGGGGGGCGGGGGCAACGCCGGGCTTCTCCAGAGTCCGGAAGGGAAGGAAAGCGGGGGCAGGAACCTTCTATCCGCATAGCACGCCGAGCCTTCGAAACTCCTCTGGAAACATCGCTCATCTGACATGAGCCGCTTTGCAATGACAGAGCTGGGTTCCCCGCCCCCTCGGCGGACGAGAGCAGCACTCCCCGGCCGGATCTGGACCCAGCCCGACCCGCGGTGCCGGGGGGCTTCCTCTCCCCGCGAGCAGACTGCTTTCCGTCAATATCGCCTAATGTGGTGGAGCACGTGGGGGAGAGAGAAGATAATATATTCACTTAATGAGCCTTTTCTACTTTAAAATGAAATTGATTTCTAAATAACTGCATGGAGGACTTAGCCCGCCGTATGGCCTTGGCACGTGTCTGCGTCTTCAATGTTTTAAGGTCACACGGTGATTACTCGCCCAACGGTGGCACTTTTCACTCATGCTTAACCCGCCGTGTTTTATAAAGCAAACTGTCTACTGTAAATAAAGCAATTTATTTCAGCTGTGAAATACCTTCTACGACAACGACGACACCCCCGCATCACACAGGCTACGGCAAGCCCCCCGAGCACCAGAGGCAGAAGGACCCTCCTGTGTCCTCGATTCCCGCACGCACCACAGATGCGCGTATCACGGGACACTGCGCACCTCGGGTCACCCTAGAAGGGAGCTCTCCCTCCTCTGGGGCCAGCCCACCCCCACGGGAGGCAGGTGACCGGTCCCCTCCAGTGGGGCGCTGGGCAGCAGGAATGGTGGTCTCCACGACCTTCTCCGGCACCCTCGCTTCCTTTCTCCTCCGTGACCCCTCGTATTTGAATCCGTGATCTCACAGCAAAACACAGACCGAATACAATTGTTGAAAGTCAGCCCTCGCTCTCCTTGCCTCTGCAGGGGAGGGAAAGGGCCGGAAACTCGGCGGCTCAGTGGGGCCACGGGGAAGGGGCCTTGAGAGGCGGCCGGCCCACGCAGCTGCCGCGGCACCGGGGTGACCCCCGCAGATGCTGCCCTGTCTCCGGGGACAGAATCCACGGGCACCCTTCTGACTTTTTCAGGGTTAAATAACCCATCTCAGCTGGGCTGCTGGGTTGCAGGAGTCTGTGAGCAATGTCTTCTGGGACGGCATTCGACGCGAACGCATGAGCTGGGTTTTCTGAAAAGTGACCTAATGCCCCGCGGACGGCTCTAGCTGCGTGGCGGGGGTCGGAGCCACTGTCACACAAACTAAGGGTGATTTAAAACAGAGCGATTGGGGCGCCCGGGTGGCTTAGTCAGTTAAGCGTCCGACTTTCACTTAGGTCATGATCTCGCGGTTCGTGGGTTCGGGCCCCACGTCGGGCTCTGTGCTGACTGCCAGCTTGGAGCCTGGAGCCTGTTTCAGTCTGTGACTCCCTCTCTCTCTGACCCTCCCCTGCTCACGCTGTCTCTTTCTCTCTCTCTCTTAGAAATAAATAAAACATTTAAAATAAATAAATAAATAAATAAAACAATAAAACTGAGAGACATCTGCGGGGTGTGTGCACATCTTAGAGAAATGCCTTCTCGGTCCTGCCTTCGAAGCCTCTGCTGTGACTCCACTCTCCGCTCCGCGCAGACGGTCTGTGTCCCCGTCACTCTCTTCCAGGACGCAGAACCGTGGTGGCCTTACACGCTGCCGTCCTCACTGGCCACCTTGAACGGGGGTGACTCCGGGGGGGGCCAGGCTCGTCCCCAGCCTGCCCTGCGCCTGTGCACCCTCCGCCTGCCCTGCCTCTCCCCTGGCTCCCTTCGCGTCTGACAAGCCTAGCAGACGCCCCCCTTGCTCCTCTAGGGTTCCGAGGCCGTTTCCTGAGGAATCCACTAGCCCGTCTTCGTGTCGGGGCTGCCCCGTCCTCCCTGAGCCACGCTTTTGCTCTCGGCAGGAAGGAAAACCAGGAGCACGCGCTCCGATAGCTTGGGGATGATGAGGGCGGCCCTCGGGCTCTACGGGCTTCTGACAGCGGCAGCAGGGCGTCGGAGTGCAGAACCCCAGCCGGCCCCGCCTCGCCCCTGCCTGCGCCCCGCCTTGCCCCTGCCTGCGCCCCGCCTCGGCCCTGCCTGCGCCCCACCTCGGCCCTGCCTGCGCCCCGCCTCGCCCTGCCTGCGCCCCGCCTCGGCCCTGCCTGCGCCCCGCCTCGCCCCTGCCTGCACCCCGCCTCGCCCTGCCTGCGCCCCGCCAGCACCCGTGTCCGGGGCCCAGTCCCCAGCAGTGCAGGGAGAAGGCCTGGGGTGAGCGCCCCTTTCCATTCGGCAAGGCAGACACGCGTAGCTACGGGATGTGGAGCAATAAACACCAGGCAGCCGGACCGTGGGGATTCTGCTCCTCCTTCCGTTTTTCCCGTTTCCACCATAATACAGATCAGAGCACGAAAATGACCTGCATTAGCCTCTACATTGTGTCAAATTTCATTCTACGCACCAGAGCCTGGAGATTGGATCTCAGGGTATCCGGAGAGAAGGATTCAGGTCCCTGTGCTATCACCCAGTCCCCTGCATGGATCAGATCTGCCTCCCAGGGCTGCAGCAGACAGTGAGTGTCCACATTCGGGGCAGTGTCTACACCCGGGATGGTGTCCACACCCGGGGACAGTGTCTACACCCGGGATGGTGTCCATACCCAGGGACAGTGTCCATGCCTGGGGACAGTGTCCATGCCTGGGGACAGTGTCCACACGTGGGATGGTGTCCACACCAGGGGGCAGTGTCTACACCCGGGGACAGTGTCTACATCCGGGATGGTGTCTACACCTGGGGACATTGTCCGCACCCAGGGAACAGTGTCTACACCCGCAATGGTATCTACACCCGGGGACAATGTCCACATGCGGGATGGTGTCTACACCCAGGGTTTTGGCTATACCCAGGGACAGTGACTACATCTGGGCACAGTGTCCACACCAGGGGACATTGTCTACACCCAGGATGGTGTCCATACACGGGGACAGTGTCCATACCTGGGAACAGTGTCTATACTCGGGGACAGTGTCCACACGTGGGATGGTGTCCACACCCAGGGCCAGTGTCCACACTCGGGATGGTGTCCACACCCAGGGCGTCCACAGTGGGGGATGGGCTTACATGTGCAGATATGTTATGTGGAGCCTGCGTGTTTTGTTGTTACTTCATGTGTGTTCATTTCTTAGTTTCAGAACAAACATCCAGAGACACAGCCCCAACTCTGCTGCTCTACAGTGCGGTTCACCGAGAGGTGGTGTGGACCACCGAGAGGTGGTGTGGACCACCGAGTGGCGGTGTGGACCACCGAGAGGTGGTGCGGTCACTGAGAGGGTGTCCGTGGCCCGGCGGGGTCCCTGTTGCCGGGGCCGCCCACTCGGACGCTGTCCTCGGCCTCTGCCCTTTCTGGGCTTCTCACGTGCGCGTCCTCACTCTGCTGCCTCGTGTGCGTGTCGACCCCTCGCAGCCGGCGCCCCCGGCCTGACTCACCCTGCTGATTGCTTCCAGCAGCCTGACGCCCTGGACATCATCTGAAGCGCGGTCGACAGGGTGCAATAAGGGGGAGAGTAGCAGCCGTCTGCGGAAAGTTCTTCATTCACTCGCGCCCTAACTCTCTGTCTTCTTATCCCACAAAGAAAATAAAAAAATCAATACCCCCTCACAGGGCTTGATACAAGTGCCGGGCGAGTGCGGCAGGCATGCTGCATGTAGTAAATTAAAGTGATCAAAACTTCCCAGCCGCCCTGCCCGCACCCCCCGTGCGCTAACCGCCCTGTCTGCCGCGTGTCCGTCAACCGGCAGCTTTGTTCCATCCGTGCCTCCGATTGCCCGGGAACGAACACGTCCCCGCCTGGGTGTGGGAGCCTGGACGTCCGCCACGGCCGTGTGCAGGGGAATGGGCTGCGGGCCCAGCCGGTGACGCCCTGCCCCGGCGCCGCCGTGGGTGGTCAGGGGGCACGCGAGTGTGGGCTCCCAGTGCGTGGGCCGGGACCGGGCGAGCCCGGTCGGCAGAATCCGGGCGCGGGGTGCAGGGCACAGGCTCACCCACCGCCTGGCTCCGCCCTCGCCAGCCAGGACCCCCGGGGCGTCAGGGAGCCCGCCATCTTGTCTGCAAATCAGCGCCAATAAATTCTGTCCCGTAGTGTCAGCAGGACGACAGCGCAGAGCGTGGGCCTTGTGCGGTAGACACGGTAGACACGGGCCCACGCCAGGTGGGTTGTCTTCCCCTTCGTGCGCACACACACCCGCACACGCATGCATGCACCCTAAGAACTGAACCATATATGCTTTCCCCTCACAACTTCCTGCCTCGTACGCAGACAAACGTCCAGCGCACACACTCCTTAGTCACCAAACTATGAAAAGTCAGGATTCCTTAGCAGCTCTTTACGTACAATTTGCTGGCGTGGAAATAAGCATTTCCTCCAAGTCTGGAGTGCAATTCATGTTAACTGGACTGGAGTGCAAGCCCGTGCCTGTAAGACACGGCCTGTGCACACCGCCCACCGTGATGGCCTGTTCTCATCGAAACCGGGAGCTTGTGGGGTCGCGGGCGTCTGGCCGACTCAGAAAGGCACCAAGAGCTCCCATCAACCTTCAGAGAAATGAGGGAGGACGCAGGGCGCCATCCACAGGGCCAGGCTGGCCGCCGGGCGGTGCAAGAGCATGGGGGCCAATCGTCAGGGCAAATCCCGGCCGTGGATGAGCGTGCCCCAAGCCCCATCGGAGGTAAGAGCCCTGAACGCACGTGTCCCCCACCCCGCAGCAGGACGCTGGCTCCTCTTCCCCCCCCACCGTGTTCTCTGAGGCCGACTCCCCAGCCCTCAGAGCCTACATCTGCAATGCGGGCAGCTTCCAGGCCTTCAACACCCCAAACTTCCCATCTCGGGCCACGGCCCCCAACCCCGCCTCACACGACCTTTGCAGCAGAAGCCACTCCTGCCCTGAAGTCTGGCGGGCTCAGATCACGCGAGGAGCACCGCCCCCTCCGGCATGAGAGCGCGGCCAGACAGCGAGCTTGTCCACCATCTCCGCCGCCTGCGACCCCCTTTCTCACCTGTCCTTACAGACACATCGGAGGCCGGAGGCCAGCCTGCCTAGTTGCTTCTTTGCCACGTTAATGCCACCAGACGGGGATTGTGGGCCAGAGCCGGCTGCCTCCAGGTCCCCGTCTGGTTCTCCCGCGGGCTACGTGCTCGTCTACATAAAGTGAGTCGTCTACACTCATGCACGTCAGGACCCAGGGGGAGGGCCTCCAGGTCCAGAAGCCCAGCGTCTGCAAGAGTTCCTACCGCGGCCAGGGCCAAGGCCGAGCCGTTTCTGATGGGATCCCGCTCGGCTGGCCAGATGCTCTCCCGCCAAGGCTCTCAGCCTCCCCTCCGACTGGACAGCTAGGCCCCGGCCGGGGGTGCCTCCCCAGGTGGGAACCCGGCCCGAGGCTTTTCCTCACCAAGATCCTTACAGCCACTGATTAGAAGTGGATTCATGCTTGGGACTCCCGACAACCGTAATCTTGTTGTCTAACGTCTAAATCCAGGAAGCGTTTTATATTTCGGAAAATTGTCCGACTTAACACGTGCCGTGTTGCAGAGATGAACGCGGGCTACGGGGCCACGGCGGTTAGCGGTTCCCAGGGCTCACATGGCTCATCACGTCCACTCCTCCCGCCTCGCCCACTCCGTGGGTCCGTGGGCGGACCGGGGACAGGGAGGAAGCACTGAAAACCACCTACGCCCCCTGCCGCCACCACAGGGCCCCACGCGGAGCTGGCACAACACCCCCAGGGGGGTCAGCGGCAGCTGCCGCCCGGGTCCCGACCTCCCGCCGTGAAACTGGACTTGGACACAAGATGTTCTCTGTCTCCCCTGGGGCAAAACAAAGACAAAGAAAAGAGAAGTCACCTGTGTCACCGTGTGTGTCACCGAGCTTTTGTCTCAAGACGTGTTTGGTTGTGAGCTTGGACGCGGCCACCAAGAGACTGTAATTTAAATAATTCGATTCATTGAGTGTTTATTTAGCGCCTACTACAGAAGCCCGTGCTGGGCGTGGGAGTCAGGCTGGGGGCCTGAGGGCACACATTTCCTAAAGGGTGACTTTTCTGTTGCAGGAGAGGAAGGGTCTCACGGCAGAGCTGCCGGCCCTCTGGCAGCCCCAGTAAGTGGGCCCGCGGGGACAGCGCCCCGTCCAGGTGCATGTGGCACTGACGCGTCCGGCACACCTTTGACCTCACAGGTATTCATGAGTTATTTTGATAGTGATGTTGTAAGCCCCTCACAATGCAGATTTGAAACTTAACGCTAAAAAGGCTGTTTTATTTTTAAATGTCACAGATGAGATCGCTGGATTTACTTCAGAGATGAGTATGTTTCCTTTGCTTTACATTTGTAAAGATGGACTCACTCGAAGCATATGAATTTCATTTGATTTGATTGTTGCAAAAAAAAGAAAAGAAGTCATTCTGTCCCCCCCATGGGTGGAGCCCCACAGGCCCCGACGGCAAACCACGCCCTTCTTCGGGCGCTGAGCGGCTCAGGAGCAGGTGAAATCCTTTGAGACGAGACAACATTTGGTCTGTAACTAAAACATACCTGCAGGGACTTTTCTCCAGTTTAAAGCTCTGACAGAGAATCTGTATTCACGCCAGCCGCTCAAGTCGACCTCGCCTGTGGGACTTGTCTAAGCAGGCGATGTTTTTGGATCTTCTGTCTGCTCGTGGGGGCAGGACACGAGTTACGGGGCCACGTGACACCAGGAGAGAAGTGGTGTGGGTGGCCAGCCCCGAGACGCTGGCCCTCTGGGTGTGGAGACGAGACTTGGCATGGGAAGCGCCATGGAAGACGAGACAGCCGATAGTCAGCTCTGAACCATGACCTTCGAGAAGGATCCCTCCCTCTGCTCCGAATAAACCATGCGGGGGCACCTGGGCGGCCCAGCCGCTGAGCGTCTGACTCCATTTCAGCTCAGGTCATGATCTCACGGTTTGTGAGTTTGAGCCCAAGTCAGGCTCTGTGCTGACAGCATGGAGCTTACTTAGGATTCTCTTCTCTCTCTCTCTCTCTCTCTCTCTCTCTCTCTGTCTCTCTCCTCCTGCCCCTCCCTCCCCCACAGGCACATACCGAGTTCTCTTTCTCTCTTTCAAGATAAACAGATAAACATTAAAAAAATAAAACATTGTGACACACCCAAAACATCTAGATGAAAACTTTAAATGTTTCAGGGTGTTCTCACTCTCTCATCTTTAACAGACTTCAGATTACCTTTTGTGATGTCATTATGTACGCTGAACGTGACCGTCCCTCGGGCTGTATTTGTGCAGGGACATGGAGGCACCTGCCTGCACACACATCCATTCAGTCATCGTTTTACTGCAGCAAATCTACTGATACACAAACAGCTATGTTTATCTGACTATTTCCTGAAGATAAAGTCCTGGAGGTGGAATTATTACGTCACAGTGTGAATGTTGTTAGCCTTTGATACGGTATGGTTCTAAAGAGTGAAAAAACAACCATTTCTCGAATTCCTCAATACCTGGCTTTTTTTTCTGTTGACTATGAAGCCTGACTTCTGAGCTACTGCCCCGGCGACCCTGGTCGGAGCTACTCCCCCTGGTTTGGCTGGTCTCCACTTTAGAAGTTTCCACCAGGACTTTGGCAGAAGCTTGAGGACTGAAGCTGCTGGCTGTACCCGAATCCACAATTTCCCCCATGAACCCCTGCCCTGAGATGACAATCCCATCAACGTTTACTCTCAGAAAGTTTAATTTGCTGTCAGTACTCATGGCCGTCGACCACAACATAGGACTCCTTAGTTCCCAAAGCAAAGGCCAATTATCAGAGACAACCTGGAAACTCCAAATTGTCCTGTGTCCCCAAGGCCACAGGAACCGCTGGACACCTGTCCCTGCACCTGCTTGTGGAGTCCATGCCTCGGCGTGAACCCAGGGTTTGGGGAAACCTTACCAGCTGGTGAGCTTGGGTATATTCTCAACCTCGGGAGCCTCCATTTTGCCAAAATCCTCAACCTGCAGCTTCATGCATAGAATCTGTGCTCGGGTGTGACAGAGACCCCGTCATGGTAACTCCCCGGGGACCCTACCGAACGGCCCCTGGTGCCCCTTCTGTTCTCCAACATGGGGCCCGGGTGACAGGGACACTGTAGACACCTCCACGCATCGATCACTTCGGCTAGACCCAGATTCAACAAGGACCCACACGTAGCTACGAGGTACAGAATCCAGCCCCGAACACGGAGTGCGGCGTCTTTAGGACGTTAGGAGGAGAGGTGACCAGAGGCTGCTCTCCTCTCAGGGGCCATCAGCATTGCCCACATGGGCAGAACTTCCACCGACTTTGGATCTGCTGCGTCGACAGGTCGGCTGAGAAATATTCAGCTAAAGGTTACGCATCACTCTCCCTGGGAGAGGTGAAGAGATGCCAAATGGGAAGATAAACAGAGGAAGACAGAAAGGAGACCCCGCGAGCGAACTGATTTAGAAGAAACATGTAAGAAGCCCCACTGGCCCCTCTCTGAAGGGCGAGCTACCACCTTCGTAGACTCTCTTCCTAAGAGACCTCAGAAACACCTTCTGGCTTCCCTCCTTGTCACGTGTGCATTGCATGAACCGCTAGATCTAGGAACACTTCTTTTTTTTTTTTTTAATGTTTTATTTATTTCTAGGAGAGAGAGAGACAGCGTGAGCAGGAGGTCAGAGAGAGGGAGACACAGACTCTGAAACAGGCTCTGGGCTCTGAGCTGGCAGTCAGCACAGAGCCCGACGCGGGGCCTGAACCCACGAACCTCGAGATCATGACCTGAGCAAAAGTCGGACACTTAACCGACTAAGCCACCCAGGTGCCCCTCTAGGAACACTTCTTGCTGGTTAGGAAGCCCGGTAAGCCTGAAGAGTCGGGGCACCAAGCGAACGGTCACGTCCTCGGGAAAGGGCTCGTAGGCTGGGGGTGCAGATAAAAGCCACAGGAGGCGGGAAGGACAGTGCGGAAGGGGGCCGGTGGTGGAAGGAGGAAGCATGTGGTAAGCAGAGCACTGGGACGGACCGTCCGCTTGGGAAAGGGGCACACCCGGCATCTGCACCACGTAAGTAAGAGTTAGAGAAACGGTGCTATTCTCACGTGGAGAGAAACGTAGGGAATGACACGCACTGTCCAACCAGCACGGCTCCGCCAACGTTACAATATTCTCAGGTACGTCTTCATCGGGAGACACTTTCATCCAAAACTACAATTGCCGGGTGCGGGGAACGGGGACGAGGCAGGGCCCGGTCGTGAGCCGGCAGCCGGCTGCCTTAGAGCCCAGCACGCCCGGCCGCGCGGTGCCCCGGCGGCTGCTGGGTCTGCGCGCTCGCTCTCCCGGCCGCCTGCACGGGCAGCTTCCCAGGCAGAGACGCCTGCGACATTCTCTTTTCGGTTCAATCTGTTTTACCCTCTTGTCTGATATTTTCCAGGGTTTTTAATCACAAGTGCAGCAGATTGATCAATGACGGATATGAGCAACAGCTTTTGCATGCTAACAGTGCCGGATTTTTTATCTGAGATAATATTTCTCTCTTAAAAAGCCTCTGCACGGCTATGTATTAATTAAAATCTAAATACTAAATATTGATTGATGCGTTATCAGGCCATAGCAGTTGGGCCCTGCCACATTGATTTTTTGCTGTGATTTATTATCATATTTAAGAAAAATCATTTTGTGTGATTATACGAGGAAATAGACTTTAGTGAGGGTGTAATTCTTTTGTATCACTTTTGTTGTGTGGAGGTCGGGCCAATTCCTCAACCGGGGCTCAGATTGCTGATATCCTTCGTTGCCTCTTCTCTGTGGCCTCCGCAGCTAATGCTTTGAGCCTGCCTGGTCTTGTCATGAGAAATAACGGGCATTAGGGTTTCCTCCTTAATCACAACCGAGATTAACAGATGGGTGAACCCAAGTTCTTAAAATTATCTAGTTATTAACAAGTATTTCTTTTTATCACATTAATAACCTTGTTGCACAGGATTTTCTCTTTAACAAGCAGAATTAAAGCAAAGCCCCAGAACAATGTTCAGGCTGTGGCCCAAGTGTAACCATTAGTCAATTAATCTTTTTTCTTAGTGCAAAAGCCAGGGGTGCTGTCCCAGACGCTAGCCATGAAGATAAACAGAGAAAGGCGCATCTGTCTGAAACAGACCACGGCTGTATATTAAAGATGCACCTGCACGTGTTTAAGTAATTTATACAGTAACAATATGTACTGTTACAGGGAAGAAAAACTTCCAACAATTTACATTATTCTCCAAACAGTAAAGGGAGAGACACAACATTGACCATATGAAAATATTTGCACTTCGAATTGCAGAGTAAAGTATTAATGGAAATATAATCACTCTGAGTCATTTAAATTATTGGGTCTGAATATTCCTTGTATTTTATTTTCTTCTCATTTATTTGTATATTCATCTTGAGAGAATAAAATTACGTTCGTTGTTTTCCCACTCAGTATTTCTTACCTAGGAATCAAAATTAAAGAAAGCTCATGTATTGTCTTTAACTTCATATTTGTGATTTTTTTAATTATATTCAATGATCCTTAAATGATATGGAATTTCAGCAACAAGGAGGAGCACAAAGGGAAGTAGGGAGGGAGAGTGAGGGGCAGGCAGGGGGAGGGAAGGAGCGGGGGTCGGGGGAGGCAGAGGCAGGCGGGGAGGGGGAGGGGAAGCAGGTTCTCACAGCAAAGTTGACCTTGAGGGATGCGCGCGGCGAGCCTGGCTCTCACGGCCGTTCCTAAGACCAAGGTTTCACACGAAGTGAACAAAGCACTGACCCCTGAGCTGCCCGCAGGCTAGCGAAGGGTCAAGGGCGGGCGACCTGAGGACACACACGTGCTGCGGGCGCAGGGACAGGAGGCATCGGACGGCTCCAGAAGCCAGGAGTTGGCGTGTCCATAATGAAAAGGCACTTGAGCCTCTCATGGAAGAGCAGGTGTGGATGGGGCCGCCAGGAGGGGCTGCGGCCGCGGATGGCAGCGCTGGAATCTGGCCGGAGGTTTCTGCTGGTCATAAGGGGTGTGCGTTTTATGGATGTCCAGAAAAGTGTATTCTGAATCCAGTCTCCTATATCAGACAGCGAAGAGAGCCTGAAGCCAAATTTGTGGAAATTATTTTATAGGAAAAGCACTAAACTCAGTCCCACCTATAAACCCTGTGTTCGTCCCATGGCGTATGCGGTTGAGTTATGAAACAGAAAATAATAATAAGCGGTCTCTCCATCCTTCTCGTCAGCCGCACACGCGAAGGGCTCGTGCGTTGCTGGACAGTAACCCGGGAAAGCGGGCCAGTCCCCCTGCTGCGGACCCTCAACAAACAGCGTCTTCCAGAATGAAACGCATCTGCCCGTTGTGTGCCTCGTTCCTTGCATGTGGGGAAATTCCATTGTCCAAATTCCTCAGTCTGTGTGGCGGGAAACACGCTCTGGTTTTGCCGTAAACTTCCGCACTGGGACGAGGGTGAGTCCTGGACAAACGTGCTGACCAGCCTGGCGGCCCCTGGAGACACCCTGGAGGAGCCCACAAGTCTGGGGCCTGGGACTCAGGGGGATGGTGGGGACCAAGGGAAACGGAGGGTGCTGACCCACGACAGACATTTGCAGCCAGCCCGTCCACACCCCGGGAGGAAACACCTGGACGCGGGTCTGCTCCCGCGGCCACTCAGGCTGGGCGTGCCACGCACCGAGCTTCCCCGGGGAGGGTCACAGAGCACCCGCTGGCCCTGGGGAGGCAACGGCGTCCGCAACAGGGCGGGTGGGCAGAAACCCCCTCCGGTTCTCTGGACAGTCGCCCCTGCCGGAGAGTTCGGGCGGGTTGTGGTCCGTGGCGGTGAATCATGACCTTCACATTGTTATCTGACATGGTCACACTAAATGCACCCATTTAAACGAGCCCCTTGTAAAACAGCTTTGGGAAAAGTCAACTCCATAAAAGCGTGCGTTTGCGGAAAGGCGCCGACGCCTGCCCCGTTGCGCATCCGTCACCAGGCTGACTGGCTGACGGCAGAGCGCACACGAGCAACTCTTCGCGGCACGAGGAGAGGCAGGAAGCGCGTCACTGGGTCACCCAGAGGCAGCAGCGGCCCCGTCAGGCCACCGGACGCCCCGCGCGGGCTGGGCTGGCTCTCGCCCCTGCCGCCATGCCCCGGTGCAATGCCGCACGACGCGGTTTCCTGTGACCCGCGAGTTTCCACGCTCCACCCCTCCTTATCGTCTCTGGCCACCTTATTTTTTATTACTTTTTCCGTCTTTGTCAGTAACTGTCACCACTCCTTGATGATTTGTGTTTTGTTTCCAGTTACACTGAGGGAGCTTACTCACCCTTGCACCCCGATGAAGGGGCTGTTCTTGAGCAAGAGATCGCTGCGTTCCTGCACCGTGGCCCCGTTTACACATCGAGTCCTGTTTTGCATCAAAAGTGAGTAATTTGTAATTACATGTGTCATATTCTTCCTTTTTCTTGGGGTGGGGACATGATGGGCTGAACTGTGTCTCCCAGAAAGATCTACTGGAGTCCTTACCTCCGGTGCCTGTGAACGTGATCTTATCTGGAAATGGCCCCTGCCGGTGACCCAGTCTGGATGAGGTGCTGAGGTGGCCCCCATCCACCGAGGCCAGGGCCCCCGAAGGCAAGGACGCGGACCCTCGGGGAGAGCACAGTGACAAGTGCCAGCTGACACGCCCGAAGCCAAGGACCCCTGAGGGCCCGCAGGCCACAGGAGCTGGGGGGCACGACCAAACCCCCGAGGGGTCTCCAGGAGAGCGTGCCCACTGACCCCTCGACCCCAGACTTCCCGTGAGAGGAGAGACCCTGGGTTTCAGAAGCCGAGTGTGGACTTTATTGTGGCAGCCCCAGGACACTGCCACAGGGCGTGGGTGCTGGTGGAAGACCCAAGGCTGTTGTACGAGATGCTGGCACCCAGAACGAGGCCTCCTCGCCCCCGCCAGGCCCCCTTCCTACTGTCGGAGTCAGCATCGAAGCAGATTCTCGAAGGCCATCATCCCCATCAGCAACAGCAGACGGAGAATGCTCAGTACTCCGTGGCCGCGAGTAAACCACTTGGTGTCTCCAGAGAGATTCTTCATCTGCAAGGGCAGGAAGCTGTGCTACACGGTCCCCAGCATGTTCTTCATGACTCACGGCCGCTGACGTCTGGCAAATAAACGGTCAATTCTGCGCTGACCAAGCTATGCTGACATCCCCAGTGCCAGGCCCTGCTCCTCTTGGCAGTCAAGGGCGGCTCAAGGTCAGCGGACGTGAGAAGAGGCTGGCGGGCGTGGTGTTTGTCCCTCGCCCTGCTCCGCGGAGGCCGGGAAGCCGTGTGATGTGACTGATCTGCCCGTTGATGACAGTGTCTGTCGTGCACCAGCCCGCGGCCGCAGCCGTCCGACATGCTGGCCCACACCTTCCGAACTCCTCGAAATCTTAGCTTCACTCTTAGCCATCCTCTGCTAAAGGCACAATTCATACACTACCTGAAATAAAAATAACAACCATAAATTTTTCTAGATGGTCTCAGCGTGCTTGCCTGAGGACTGGGACATCACACAGGCCCTTTGGACGCGCCCTCCAAGAGCAATGACCTTGTGACACTGCTGTGGACAAACTGCTGACTCTGTCACACACCACATGACACAGGCGCAGCTCTGGCCTCTGAACGCTGCTGTCCCTTGCCTCCATCTCCGCCTGGAGGAGCGCGCGGCCGCTAGAAACCTGCACTCAGTACTTGCACCATGTGCTCTGTTCACGCGTGTGGGCACGCCGCTAGCAGAGAAGGCTGTCTGTCCCCCACGCCCACGGCCCGGGACACAGAGCCCACGGAACACCCATCAGTGCGTCGCTGGAAGGCAGCCTCCAGCTCCCACGGAAGTGGCCCTGCCCCAGCGACAGCCCGTTCCAGCCGAGGAAGAGACGTCCGTGCTCGCCATCCTCCTGCGACTCCGCCAGGCACCCCCGGCTGCAGTGCCCAGCCCCCACCGCGGGGGGCACGGTCAGGGCTGGCCGAGCGGGGAGCCCAGAGCGGGGCTGCAGCCACATCTGCCTCCGGCTCGGAGTCCATGGGGAGCTCCTGCTGCAGAGACAAGGGGAGGAAACCCGCGAGCAGAGAGCAAGGAATACGAACCCCCATGAAACACGGTCCCCGGACCCGCCTGCTCTGACAGGAGGCGCCTTCCTTGGAATAACGAACAAACTAACAAACAGAAAAAGTCTTGAAAACTGCCAATATGAGGGGCGCCTGGGTGGCTTAGTCGCTTAAGTGTCTGACTTTGGCTCAAGTCATGATCTCACAGTGTGTGGGTTCGAGCCCCGCGTCGGGCTCTGTGCTGACAGCTCAGAGCCTGGATCCTGCTTCGGATTCTGTGTCTCCCTCTCTCTCTGACCCTCCCCTGCTCACGCTGTCTTTCAGAAATAAAAAAAAAAAAAAAAGAACTTAAAAATTTTTTTTTAAAAACTGCTGATATGAGAGAGTAACAAGCTGTAGCATTTTCAAATACTTTGACCTCCCAGCCCCCATGGGAACAGGACAGCACAGGGGCTGGCTGTGCAGGGGCCACGTCCAGAGGTACCGTCTCTCGGCCACGGGCCTCTGCCTTGCCTGCTGGGCCCCGCCTCTCGGCTCTTCCTCAGCTCACCTGGCCATGGCTTCCAGACCCGTCCCCCCGCCGCCCTCGGCCTCCACCGCACCCAGCCATGGCCACACGTCGTCCCCCGTGGCCACACGCCGTCCCCTGGCCACACGCCGTCCCCTGGCCACACACCATCCCCCGTGGCCACACGCCGTCCCCGTGGCCACACACCCCCCCGTGGCCACACGCCGTCCCCTGGCCACACACCGTCCCCCGTGGCCACACGCCATCCCTGGCCACACTGTCCCCCGTGGCCACACGCCGTCCCCTGGCCACACACCGTCCCTGTGGCCACGCCGCCCCTGGCCACACACCGTCCCCCGTGGCCACACGCCATCCCCGTGGCCACTCCCCCTGTGGCCACGCCGTCCCCGTGGCCACACGCTGTCCCTGGCCACACACTCCCCCGTGGCCACGCCGCCCCTGGCCACACTGTCCCCTGTGGCCACACGCCGTCCCCTGGCCACACGCCGTCCCCTGGCCACACGCCGTCCCCTGTGGCCACACGCCATCCTCAGTTTGCAACCACGCCCCCTCCACAGTATTTTGTGTTGTCTTAAACTGCAGGACACGTGGTTGGGAGACCCCGGCCACAGAAAACACAGAGGAACTTTACTAATAAGAAAGGCACAGACAAGTTCTTGTGATAGGGTCATAATTACTCACATATACACTGTCCTTTTCTACTAAAAAAAGAAAAACGCTCTTTACCGTTGCAAACTAAGTGTGAGCAGAAGTGTGTGTCTGAACTGCGGCAGGGACGGCCCCGGCCAGTCCTTCCTCAGTCCCCCAGGGTTCATCTCAAGCTCACAAGGAAAAGACAAAGTTTGAAATGAAAATACGTTTTTAAAAAAACATAAGTGCTTCCAGGGACTTCCTCCTGAGGCTGGTGCTGGGGGTGCCACGCAGCAGAGGGTCGGCCGCTCCGTGTCCAGGGTCGGTGGGGTGGGCGTCCCCGGGGCCCTTCCCGAGACACGCTGCAGCGGGAGGGGAACGGCACCCCCCATCGTGGTGGCAGGAGCTGGTGTCACAGGACCGTGTGCCCCGTCACCACCCCCGCCTCGCTTCCCGGCTCGCAGGCGTGAGTTTCAGTCCCCGCGGCACCCGACCAGCCACGGCGCAGCCCACGTGCCCGAAGTAGTGGCTGAAACTCCCAGAGAAGCTGGGAAGAAGTAGACGTGTAAGGCGTGTGCAGTGTGCCCGTCACGGGACGAGCTGGGGGCCGTCCCACCTGGTGACGCCCAAGACCTGGGGCCTGTGTGCTTCCTGGGTCAGGAGGACATCTTGCCTCCAAGGAATCGGCTCTCGAACATAAAGATGGAGACGGGGTAAGACAGGTGTGCGTGGCAGATGGAGCTCCCCTGCTCGGGCACACCTTGACTTGGTAAATCCGGAGCCCTCCCCCCATGGTCCCCAGCTTCCTGGCGACACGCTGTGGCTCGAGCTGCTGTCTGGGTCCCCTCGCGGTGGCCTCAAGGAGCAGCCACTCGGACTCTTACCATAAGACACGCCGGGACGGTTCGGCCTTCGTGAGGAGCCCGGCTGCACAGCTCTGTGGCTTTCTCCTTGTCCCTCGGCAGTAACACTGGACGCCCCCGCTGCCCGCGCGGAGGGGGGTGCTCCCAGCACGCCCCTGGCCTCCGTAGGAAGCGGCGCAGGTTCGTGCTGGGTTTTCAAGCCCTCGCTCGGCCCGGACGCCTGAGGCGGGCTCCAGGCCTGAGCAGGGCGCCTGCCCCGCGGAGGAGGCAACATGGACCCGTGGGGCAAGCTCAGCTGACCCCCCGGACGTAAACGGAGTTTGGGGGAAGTGGCTTGGGACCAGGTGAGGACCCCGATGTTCTGTGCACAGAGCGCGCTCCCTCCTGCTCCTTCCTCAGGATGGTCCCGTTCTCCAGACCAGAGGCCGCTTTCCTCCAAGTCCAGGGGCTCCCGGTGTGACTGACAGAGCGTGGAAGGTCAGCACACAGACACGTGGCCAGCAGTCCGGGGAACGGGCTCCGGCCCAGAGTGACGGCGCCCCGTCTGCGCAGAGAGGTCTCACCCTTGGGGAGCCGGCGCGTCTGTGGGTGTCGGGAAGGACCTCACCAAGGGGGCGCGTACAGACCTCACTCCAAGTTCTTGCAAACCTCCCGGGGCAAGCCCGGAATCAGGTCCCCACCAGACTCGGTACCCAGTCCAGCTCACAAGACATCGGCTGCACTTCGGTGCCCGCCGTGCGTGATGGGACGGACGCGCGCTGATAAAAGTGGCTCGTCAGGAAGTAATGAGCCACCATGGGGACTGCCCACAGGGACTGCCCAGGGCCTGGGCAGCGACCCACCGGACCCCAGACACCTCTACCACGGGCGAGAGGTCGGCCCCGCGACCATTCAGGAGAGATGCGGTTGCTGCTGCTCCTTCAGCTGCGTGCGCACGGCAGGGGCCACGTTCACGCAGGCCACGGCGCCTCTGTGTTTACTGGTTCTGCACAGTAAGTCAGAGCGGTTCCGCGCCCCTCGAGTGGAAGCCCAGCCCCAAATCCAGGCTTGGGCTGCCCTTGGAGCCTGGAGCAGTGGTGGAGACTCAGCCCCAAGCCCAGGCTCGCTTCTCTCCAGAGGACCCAGCCCCGCAGCACCCAAGGGAGAAGTTTAAACAAAACTACTGGTGGAGAATCAAGTTAACCCTCTGGGGTGGGGGCCGGGGCTCACAGAGCGGACTTAGCACCTGACACGGCCCCCACCCCAAACTGACGGGGGGGAGGGGAGGGGACTGAAAGGGGCCGGATAAACAGCACCGGCTGTGACCCAGGAAAATGCAGACCCTGAGGGACCCTGGGTCCTGGAGTCCCATCATCTGATACCTTTCCACTTCTTTTTTTTAAAAGTTTACTTTATATATTTTGAGAGGAGAAGGGCAAAGAGAGAGGGAGAGAGTCCCAGGCAGGCTCCACACTGTCAGCACAGGGCCCGATGTGGGGCTCGAACCCATGAACACGAGATCGTGACCTGAGCTGAAGTCAAGAGTCGGACGCTGAACCTACTGATTCGCCCTGGCGGCCCTGATATATTTCCATTTCTTAACTGTTGCAGTGTCCACTCAGCCAGACTGGTGTCGGGAAAGCAGGTAAAGGGTGACCACAGTCTGTGCTCATTAAGTAACATCTGGTGTCAGATGTGGCAACACATATGGCCACCTTTTCTGGTAATGCCAAAGAGAATATATTTTCTCTCCGATAAGTTCACAGCAACCAAGAATAAATGTGCCTTTGAGCTCTCAAGAAAGTCATAGAATATAGAATAAAACCGGTTTTGTGCAATTAGCTGTACATAAATCCATAATTTGTATTCAAATCAGTGTAGCTGCCGTTTACTTTTCTCACACAATAGATGAAGGTTTGTTCCTTAATCGTGTGGCCCTCCCGAGGCGGTAACGGCGTGGCCAGGGCCATCCTCCTGGGGGCCAGGAGCCCAGGGCCACCCCAAGGGTGGCAAACACTGAAAGCCTAATTATGTTTAAATGTGACTCAGGACGCACTCACGGGAAGCGAAGCCCCCGGTGCTTTCTCTTGGGACCGTGGTGAGGTTTCCTCTCCAGACAGTGCGCTGTGAGGGATACGAGGAGGAAACCCGGCCTGGGACCCTTCAACGCGAGGACGGGATTTAGGATAGAAAACGCAGACGCTTCGCATGACTGCCCGGACCATCCCGCGGGAAGAGATCTCAGGTGGCGTCAGTAGCCCCACCTAACACGCATCCCGCTTCTAGGGTCCCGAGGCCTTCGCTGGAAAGCAGTGCGTGTCCGCGGGGACCCCGGGCCCTGGTGCCTGCTCGCGGACGGTTAGCGTGATTCCCGGCAGGGCCTGTGGAGCCACGAGAACAGGAGACAGATCAGAGGCTGTGAGTGATCCACACACAGAAGTAGTGGCTCCGGCTGATTTTTTGCACAAACGCGCTTAAGGTTTGGTGGAGTGTTCTTAAATCACAACACGATATTGCTTTAATTCTCTGTGAAATTGCTGCATTGTGACAAAATAACGGCAACTAAACTATCTCTGCGTTGGTGGGACTACGATGTGCCACGTACGTTTCACATGGGGTCTGAGGGGCTGGTACGGTCGCGTTTATAAAGACTTTGTACGAATCAAGCATCACGTGACCGTGAGGAAAACAATCCCAACTCCTCCCAGTATGAATTATAATGACAGTTCCCGGCGAGAAACGAGGGCTTAGAAGCGTGTGTGCCAGCACACCACACACGTACCGTTAGCACAATTACCGGGCGATGGTGTCCGGTGAGGCGCCGAAAGTGCCCGGCAAGGGCGTAGCAATTAGTTATTTTCCCAACAATTACTCAAATACACCACATTTTTTGATGGCTCAGTTCTTAATTAAACACGAGAATGCAGAGAGCACCTCAGAGACACTTATATGTTACCTAACGCTTGTTACATGCATTTTACATTGTTCCTCCTATATTGACGTTTTCAGCCACAATTTGATACAAAAGAAATCGTCCGTAAACGCAAACTGAAAGAACACAAAAAGTTAATAAAGCAGAAAATTCAAGCAAAATAAATTGTGTTTTTTTACTTTTCAAATAAATACACGACGTATGCCTCAATCATAAAGGGAGTTGCCTTTTACTTCAACCTCACACGCGTGACCTGTGGTCTCTGATAACACCACGTGTGGGGCTGCGTGTGGTGCTTCAGGTGGTGCCGCGGGCAGGTGCAGAGCAGGTGCGGGGCAGGTGCAGGTGCGGGGCAGATGCGGGGCAGGTGCTGCGTGCAGGTGCTGCGGGCAGGTGCAGGGCAGGTGCAGGGCAGGTGCAGGTGCTGCGGGCAGGTGCTGCGGGCAGGTGCGGGGGTAGGTGCGGGGCAGGTGCAGGTGCGGGGCAGATGCGGGGCAGGTGCTGCGTTCAGGTGCTGCATGCAGGTGTTGTGTGCAGGTGCAGGGCAGGTGTGGACAGATGCTGCGTGCAGGTGCTGCGGGCAGGTGCTGCGGAGCAGGTGCTGCAGGCAGGTGCGGGGCTGGGCGGGGAGTATCAGGGAGAAGTCACTTAGCAATTCATCTGTCTGCCTCATCTAGCAACTTCCCTCACATAAAGGATTCATTAGTTGCCTTTCAAAAGTTCAAAGACTAAAGAAATGGACCAAAAAGTGAAGTATGAGGGTCTGTACTCTGCAGAAACTTCAGTATATGAAGTTAGCTTTTCATAAGAACATTCCAAATTGGCCTAATTTTTAAAAATATATAATCAGGGGCACCTGGGTGGCTCAGTCAGTTAAGCATCCAGCTTCAGCTCAGGTCATGATCTCGAGGTTCATGGGTTTGGGCCCCACATTGGGCTCTGTGCTGACAGCTCAGAGCCTGGAGCTGCTTCAGATTCTGGGTCTCCTCTCTGTCTGCCCCTCCCCTGCTCACACTCCCAAAAATAAATAAACATTAAAACATTAAATTAAAAAACATAATGAAAAAATATATATCAACATCATAAAAATAATATGTGGTTAGACCAACTAAAAAACGATGTGGAAAGTTGCTGATTGAAGGCGTCTAATTTTCCTGCCTTGTCACATTACTTTCGCTCATTCTTATTTTTTGTGTTTCTCCCACTCCCTCCTGCTCGCCCGTCCCATCGCGGTGCCCAAACGAGGGTTCATGCTGCTGTTGGGTGTGCTCTTACACGTGTGACCACGCCGGCTTCGCTCCCGCAATGCCGCAGGTGCCGTGGGGCTGCCGCTTCAATGTGTGCGTCCTCTGTAATGGTTGACGGTTTCCTACCTGCTCTTTAATAAATGCTGTGGAAGTTACACACTACGATGTAAAACACTTTTGCTCACAATGTTAAATGAACATGTTGTGTATTAAACTAAGGACATGCCAGCTCGGAAAACGTTTACACAGCATGAACCTTATTCTTCAATCTCCCGGGGCCTCCTGTGGAGCACGGCGACGTGGACCCAGGACCGTCATGCTCTGACACAGACACACACGTGGGGACCGACTGGGGCGACAGACCTGCACTCAACCTGATTGTGGCGATCATCTGGCACGCACATGCTCACACGTGTCACACCAGCACAACGCACACGTCTACACAACGGTGTCAACTGCACCGCCACGGAGCTGGGGGGAGAAAGGGCCTCTTACAAGCCAGTGAGTACACGTTACATTTAATACCGAGATACGGAGAAGCGTGTAGACAAGGCTGAGAACTAAATAGGACGAAAAGACCGCACGCGTCACCTCCGGGAAAAGCAGCACCTTTGCGCACGAGTGGCCACACTGGCCGAGCAAAGCCTGGCGCGAGTGCACCGCCCCCAGGCCGGCCAAGGCTGCTCCAACTCTCAGTGGCGCACGTGGCAAGCACACCTTCCCGGGCAGTGGTGCTGGAGGCGGGAGCGTCAGGACGTTAGCCAGGCCTTGACCCACGCGCCCACGCGCACCAACAACAGAGCCATCCCAGCGGCGTCCCCACGCGGCGGGAGCGACCACACCGACAACGTGTGATCTCCCCGGATGGCTCCTGTTTTCTCTCCAGGCCGACCACGTGTAGAAGCCACGGTCAGTGAGAGACGATTACAAAGACCCTCATCTTAGCCACGTGGGAGCGATCAGGACTCACGCGGCCAAGGCCGAGGTCACGGCTGCTCGCTGGTGCCGCCACCCTGGCGGAGAGTCTGGACGTAAGACTCAGGCCTCTGACTCAGGGGTGTCTCTTCCAGAGACATAAAAGGGAGTCTCACGGGCAGAAGCAAACATTTAAACCCTCCATTTTCTTTTGCGTCCTCCCCAAACTGAGATGTTAAAAATCGTACGAACAGTGAGTAACCTAAGTGTAGTATTTGGAGGGCGGCGACCTCTCTCTCGGACGATGTTGGGGGTGTACTTTCTCTTTTGTCCCCAAATATTTGATGTGGGGGGAGTGAAAGACAATCTGGAGACACTTCATTTCATAGATGTGTTTCTGAAATGTGTAGAATAAGTTCTGTAAATTAAATCAAGTTTTCCCATTCAGCTGCTTTATAACTTTGAGGATGTTTATCTTACTTGACTCTTATCTTTGGTTTCACAGATCTTGCCCTGCATGGTGCCCAGCAGGCGTGCACACACACACACACACACACGTGCGCACACACACACACGTGTGCACACACAACCTTTGTGTTCCCTGGATGGTGGCTCATCGTATCTGTCATTGTGACTCAGTCATTCCCCAAATGGTTTCCGTCCGAGGTACAGCCACACCCACCCCCAAGCGAGCTCTTCCTTGATGTCTTTCCGTGTCCTGAGGACGGTGGACACTGACTCGTCCGTGACGCCTGGACGCCGGCCGAGGCTCTGAGCACACATAGGAGGCAGGACCCAAGAGCTTCTCCGTTCAGAGGGCCTGGCTGTTCTTAGTCTCCATGATTGCTTTACATCAGTTCCTTGAAACTAACCTTTTAAATGGTTCACACCTCTTATAAGCATCATAATTTTCAATAACTTCAAAAATCTGTGACACATCATAATGAAAATATTCTTTTTTTAAATATATTTTTATTTATTTCTAGGAGAGAGAGAGACAGCGTGAGCAGGGGAGGGTCAGAGAGAGAGGGAGTCACAGACTGAAACAGGCTCCAGGCTCTGAGCTGGCAGTCAGCACAGAGCCTGACGCGGGGCTCGAACCCACGAACCGCGAGATCATGACCTGAGCGAAAGTCGGACACTCAACTGACTCAGCCACCCAGGTGCCCCCATAATGAAAATATTCTAAAAAATTCACGCTCGGACTTAAGCTGTAAATGCACACACTGCCAGTGACGTACCGTGGGCACCGGCCCTGTGCTTCCTGTCACTGTTCCATCAGGGACAAAAGCTTCCAAATCGTCTGTAAAAACAAGGTGTTGGTTATTTTTATTCTCAAAAGCACCCGTGCATTCTGAGACTGGAGAAGGAACTACCATGTGGAGAATTCCTCAAATGACCTACAATACAGGGGCGAACAGGCATCTCAGGCATCTAACTCTGGAGCCAAAATCATGTTCGTGTGCAAGAACTCTGCCCCGGACTAAGCCTGGCATAACAGAGGACACAGCCAGCCCTGAGTACGCAGCCTGGGCCCTCGCCACGGAGCGTGCGGGTCATGGCCAGACCGCGAGGGGGCGGCAGGCTGGCCGGCCCGTCCTTCTCCTCCATCCACCGCCACGGGCCACGCTCACCTCCTCGCCCCAGATGCCGCTGGGTGAGCTCACAGCTCGCAGATCCCAGGGGCCAACCCTCCGGCCGGCGCGTCCGGTGCCTCCCTGCCCAGGCTCGGGGGGGAACCCTCCTTCTGTCCCGAGCCGACGTCCCAGACCACCGTGTCCCACCCTGGGCGCCCGGCTCACAGCCCGGGCCGGTGCTGGTGAGCACCTCTCCTCCTGACCCGAGTCGGCAATGGGGCCGCGGCCCACGCCTCGCCCGCCTGCCCGGGACCGCGGCCTCCGCCGCGCGAACTAGGTAGCGACTTCTCAGCTACAGCGTTGCGTTCGCTAGGAAACACAAAAACAAGAACAAAGCTGTCATCAGCAAATACTCAACGCAACCGTCACCAATCTCTTCGTGTTAGGCCTCCCAACATGTCTCTTTCTTTGTAAACGCTTATTTTTTTGAGAGAGAGACAGAGCGTGAGTGTGGAGGAGGGGCAGAGAGAGGCAGACGGAGTCCGAAGCTCCTCCAGGCTCCGAGCTGCGGGCACCGAGCCCGATGTGCGGCTCAGACTCACGAGCCTCAGGGCCATGACCTGAGACGAAGTCGGATGCTTAACCGCCCGAGCCGCCCCCAGGCGCCCCTACATATCTCTTGATCATAGAATTAATTCATCTCAAAACAAGATGTTTCCCAGCGTCCTCGTCACTGGAGCCCTCCCTTCCCTGGCCACATCCCACTCGCCACTGTTTGTCGTGACGGGAGTGTCTTTACCTTGATGGCAGGTGCGCGGCCGGCCGGCCAGTCCAGGGCCTCCGGGTCTCCATGCAGGGGTGTCCTGCCTGCTCGCAGGGCCGCTGGGGACAGGGCAGCCCCCTCCGCCGCTGCTCCCAGAGCCTCGACCGGGCCCTGGCCCAGGTCCCAGTCCTGGGCAAGCGTCGCCCTCTCAGCCCCCGTCAGCTCCGCGCCTGCCCAGGCCACCTCCCTCCTCCCCTTGCCCTCCACACTCACGGTCCCAGAGGGCCAGCCCAGGGTCCCCAGCACGCGTGTCGGCCCTCCCTTGCACAGCCCACGTGGGTGGTTCCCACCTGTTCTTGCCCACGTGCGGCCCCTTAGACTGCCCCCTGCAGCCAGAACCTTCAGCCCTGGGTGCCGCCTCGCCCAGCGGGCGTGGGCACCCAGGAGGGTCCGCCACGAGGGGAGAGCCCAGCGCCGAGGGCCTGTCGAGGGCCCAGCAGAGAGTCCCTGCAGATATATTCAAGGGGCTCTTCCGTGACGACAGAGACGCCTTCACCCCAGAGTTTCTTCAGGACGTTCCACCGGACAAGATTATCAGGAAAAAAAATGCAACTTGCCTGACAAAGATTTCCACTGTCAGACATCCCTGGAAGTGCTGAATTATACTCAAAAGAGGTTTCTTGAACTAGAGGACATATCAGGGCCTTTAAACTGCGAATACTCATGTGGAAAGTCCAGGAGGGTGAGTACCAGGCAGCATTTCCCAGATTTCTCTGAGCGTGAAGCCGCCCTCTCAGTGCGTCCAGAACCCCGCGCTCTGAGCCACACAGCACCCCTGATCACGCGGGTTTCGGCAGTGAGCCACGTTCCGGTCCTCACAACTGTCACTTAGCACGTTTAGACTGTATTGTAAGTTCCATCCGCCTGCTATTTTTAATGGTGCCTTCAGTACATTCATGTGTCATGGAAGCTTTCCTCGCAGCTGAAGTAATCCTCAGGTTTAGCAAACGTGGTCCTGAAATGTCCCTCCACCTTACTCGTCCCCTGCGAGTGCAATAAAGCCACAGATCGCACTTGTAGCCAAACCCGCGGTCGTGTGACTGTCAGGAATCGTCCGGCCGTTGGCCGCGCGCGGTTCAGCACGATGTTTCTAACGCGCCTGCAGCTGTAGAGGTAGAAGCCAGCGCTTCCCAAAAGTACCTAAGCAGAGCGTGTCGCATAAAATCGTGCACGGCTCCGGGCCAACAGAACGTGAAGACGCGCAAAGGAGGCGCCGGGCAGGGGCCTGGGCCCGTGTCTGCGGCCGCCGGCCATCTTCGTCCGACAGTTTTCATCCTCCCTCTCAAACCAGACGCAAAGCGTTGACTAATCCGCTGGTTGTGGTCACCGTGTGGTGAAAAGACCGCAACCGTGTGATATTCAGGTCCACGCTGACAATCACAAGGCTGATGCGTATCCACGTCGCCCGAGGAAAACCGCTCTCTATTTGTTTCTCCGACAGAAAAACAAAAGGTCGACATGAGTGCTGCCATTTTGCTTTAGTCTGAGTGAAAGGGTTGTCGGCAGGCGTTAGAGGAAAACAGGCGTGTGCCAGCGCCACACTCGCGTCAACGTCGTGAAATTCGGTGACCTTCTGTAGAGCAAAACGCCAGCTTCTGCTACTGCCCACTCTACGCTTCAGAACCTAAACATGCGCGACAGCCTGGGTGGCCATTTCCATGTCTGCAGAAAGTGCCTGCAGCAACCTCACCAGACCTGTGTTCTGGCCCCAGACGGTCCCCAGGCCGCACCCTCGCGGGCAGTGGGTCCTCTGATGGAGTTGGGTCAGCACAGGGCCTGGGGGCGGGTCCCTGGACTGCACGTGCCCCCCCAGACCCCCCACTGCCGCCGGGCAGCTGAGCACTCGGACCAGGCCCAGGCTGTGCCTCAGTTTCCAGGTGTCCCCACCTCCACACACGTTTCTGTGCTATCCTGTACTTTGAAATTTTTATCTCTTCTGATTTAGCACAAGAAATAGAAGGTTCTAATGACCAGGCAAGAGCTTTTAAATAAGTGGAGGCAATTTTCTCGAAACACAATCCCGCCAAGGTTCAGAGACTATGGAAAGAGCTGAGTCTTTGGAGAGGTCGGGGTGTGGCCAGTGTGGACTCACAGCGGGGGCTGAGCTTGCGGCCATAGGCACTCCTTCGCCCACAGCCACCCCACCACCCACAGAGCTCCATCGGTCTGGCCCCGGACAGGGTACCAGAGTTGTGGTGGCCTCAGGCACCGCCACATAACACTGGGCCCTCTGAGGGCCTGAGGACATGATGCACAGAACCGAGTGTGGTTCGAACAGTACATGATCTCGTGCAGGACACACGTGCGCAAACCATGTAGCCTCCATGACTGCTACAAAAATAATAAAAATAAGAAAAGAGGAAGCAGAGAATAAAGTACGTATAATCTGGAAACACTTCCTCAAAGAAAAATGTCACATTGGATCTGAAAATGGTCAAGGAAATGGAAGTAGATGGGACGCCTGGGGGTCTCAGTCAGTTGAGTGTCCGACTTCAGCTCAGGTCACGATCTCATGGTTCGCGGGTTCGAGCCCCGTGTCGGGCTCTGTGCTGACTGCCAGCTCAGAGCCTGCAGCCTGTTTCAGTCTGTATCTCCCTCTCTCTCTGACCCTCCCCTGCTCACGCTGTCTCTCTCTCTCTTTCTCTCTGTCTCTCAGAAATAAATAAAACATTTAAAAAATAAAAAAGAAAGTAGGATTATTTCAGATGAGCAGGGGCAACAGAGAGAGAGGCTTCAGTGGGAAGAGGGCCGGGGTGGGAGGGGCAGAGCTGAGGGCGTCTGGCAAATCCATCTGCACAATGTGATTTGCCCCCAAAATCCAACCAAGCAACAGCAACCAGGACAGGAGGGGCGAGGCCAGATGCACCCGCCTGGAGCTCCCGAGGAGGCGGTCCCGCGCCTACAGAGGCGGCGCACGCGTCAGCAGCAATGGGAACGTGCACAGTAACAAGCACGGCGGCGCTCGGTGCTGAGTCTCCAGACACGACAAAGTGCGTGCAGTCAAAAGACAAACACCAAGTGACCTTGGGCATGTCCTTAATATCCCCGAATCTACATCAGTGCATCTGTAAAATGGGTCAGTAAGCAGAGCAGCTGGAGAATCCAAGGGAATTGAAGGGATCCTGTCAGGACGCTGGCCTCGTGGGTGTTCAGCAAAGGCCCTGGGAGGGAGGTCCGGAGACGCGGGTCCCCTGGAATCAGCTCAGGAAGCCTCCTGGGCGACAGGCTGAGCACTTTCACCAGCGGGCACGTGGATGCGTTCGCGCATCTCGGAGAAACCCTCCCCGCGGCCGCTCTCGAGCCCACAGCGCTGGTGGCACGTGGCCGCGCCCACCGTGGCCCGAAGGCCTGGACACGGCAGGGCCTTCTGCCGCAGGCGCACCAAAGCTGGCTGCGAAACGAATTTAAGAATGAAATGAAATCTAACCAGAGCTGAATTATGCGGAAAGGACCAGAATCTTTGGGATCCACAGGGGAGAGCCAGTTGGAGAAAACGGGATCGTAGCTGAGCCTCGAACATGAGCAAGTGTGATTTTCTCGTTCTCAGATTCGCCATAACAAGTAGCAGCCGCCACAGCAGTTCTGTTTACCCAACGGAGCCAGCTGTTTCCCAACCACTGCGGGCGCCTGAGGGCGGGTGGTGCTCAGCCAGAGACGTGAGCGGGTAGCGAGTCCACGGGGGAGACCCAGCCTCTGGCTCCAACCTCTCCTCCGCGGTGGCACGGGAGGCCGTCACACATCACAGGCTCCTTCCAAACCTCAGCTCTCTCTTCGGGCATCCGAGCGAGCCCACTATCCGAGCCCCGGACGCCAACCACCTTCCCTCCTCGCTCTGCCCTCGCTCCCTGGAGACCCCCGGCCTCCGGGCCTGCACCCCGGCACACCTTCTCTGGTTTCAGGACCACGCGCCCTCTCCTCTTGACTTCCAGAGCCCGGGGTCCTCCGGGAATCTAGTGGCTACGGAAGCGGTTCCGACAGGTAGGTAAACATGCCCTCTTTGCCACTAACACCTTCATTAGTGTTTGTGTTTCTCACCCACCCGGGCGACTCTTCCAGCCAAACGTTTTCTCTGTCGGCCTCCGAGCATGTGCGTCCTTGGCTGTGCTGGGATGAGGCCCAGGGCCTCTGCTGTCCAACAGGCCGGACGGAGCTCCCTGTGGAAGAGCAGAGCCGTCCCTCCTGTGAGCTGAGCCGAGTGAGGAAACACACCCACAGCACTGGCATCGCCCAGGGCTCAGAAGAGCCAGGGACACAGGGCACCTGGCTTTGTGAACCGTGTGCTGCTGGAGGGGCCGGCTGACTCACTACCTTCCTACCGCTCTGCCTTCTTCAGGGAAGTCTGCAGCCCAAACTCCCGCACAGTGGAACCCTTTGTAAAGCAAATGAAGACCCCTTCCAAGGTGAATCCTAAGAAATCTGGTTTAATAGGGTCCCTTAGAGCAGAGGGTGCATGTGTAGAAGCAAGCATTTCCAGACTTCAGGCAAATCACTTTCCAGCCAGTGCTCAAAATTGTTACAAAGGATTCTTTTTTTTTTTTTTTTAACTTTCTAATTCCAAGAAGATCCGTGTCTTTGAGGGATGGTGGGTCCCCATCACTGAAGGGCAGGGACCACCTCCTTTCATGCAGAAGCCCTGCACGCCCTCCTCCAATCTGATTCCAAACAGAAAAGTCTGCATGAATCAGACGTATTCAGAGCTCAGCTCAGAGCACAGAATGCATTATCAAGCCCCATGGCTCAGCCCTGGTTACCAGCGGAGAGAAGAGGCAGCCTGGCTTCCTGGTGCAGATCCGCGGCCTCCGGCACGTGTGAGCTCTGGAATCCAGAAAGAGTCGTCTTTCCCTGAACAGGATGTCACCCAGGCATAGACACCTCCCCTCAGCGCCCTGCCTCGAGGCCAGCCGGGAGGTGGCCCCCGTGTCGGGCAGACCTGCTTTTTTATTTAGCTAATCAAGTCATATTGCATAGACTGTTCGTTCTGCTGTCCTGATGTTCTTCTTTTTCCTGTTTTTATTTTTTTCCCCTGGAGAATGTGAATGGACTCTAATCTGTATGATATTCGTTCCTCCTCTCCTGGGTCCTGACCGGCCAGGACAGGCGGAAAGATCTGTTCTGCTAAGAGTCCAGTGCGTTAGTTCACGGTGAAGACACCCCCCCTTGAACAGGAGCGGGGCCCCCAGCACCTGACTGCCTTTGTCCCCGGCGCCGGGTTCAAGGGCTCTGGGTGAGGGCCTGGCCCACAGGCCTGGCCTTCTGCAGAACTTCAGCTCTGCGCTTTTGCAGAGCTCGGAGCCAAAGCAAATGACATTCGTGATAATGAGAAAGCCAAGACGGATGGGAACGTCACATCAAAGTTGGGCCCGCTTTTCTGAAACTTCTTTGAACGTGTTAGGAAGAGCGTGAGCTCTGCGGCCTGGGAAATGGGCGGGGGTGACTCGGGCGCTGACAGTGCGCGGGATGCCCAGGGCAGGGGGCGGGCAGGGGGAGGCCCAGGGCAGTCCCGCCTGCGCCCTGCGGCCCCCACCCAGCAGAGGACTGCTTGGGGCCACGCTTGGGGCCGCTCTGACGCCGCCCCGCCCCCTCCCCGGCCCAGGCCCGCACACCTCTCCGGTAGCCCTGACTGCCGGGCTGCGCCAGGTCACGAAATCACTCTTGGGGTTTCGTCCAAGACACCCCCAGGCTGCGACCAAGCGCCAAAGGGGTGCGGGTGGGAGGTGCCCCTGAGCCTGGGCCCCAGGAGGAGGTCGGTGGGAGCAGCGGGGAGTGAGCCTGAGGCCGCCGGCGCCCCGCCCCCAGGGACCCCCCCCCCCCCACCGCCGGGCAGCGCCCCGGGACCTCCCTGGGGCGGGCCGGCCAGGGAGGGGCCGCAGAGCGGCTTTGTCCTACGGGGTGGAATCCGGGCAACAGCGGGAGCCGTGTGCCCCCAGCCCCCGCGGCGCTAATTAGGAAACCGCAGAGGTTGGGGAGGGGAGGCCGGCGCTGCGGCCACGTCCTTTTTACCCTCCGCCTGCCTGGGCCCCGAGGGCGACAGAAATGCGGGGGGCGGGGGGCAGTTTGGGGCGGGGAAGTCGAGGGAAGGGGGGGCTCCGGAGACAGCCGCCAGTCCACACCAGAACCGAAGCCTGGAGGTGCGCACGCCCGGCCGAAGAGGTTCCAGAACTCAGAAGCTGGGGTCCTGCTTGCGCCCCCGCCCGAAGCCCGGTCTGGAAGGGGCCTGGGCGTCCGGAGGCGCCGGCGGGGACGCGCGCCCGGGGGAAGGCTGGTCCCCGCGCCAGGGCTGCCCGGCCGGCGCGGGGGGCGGGGCGGGGAGGAGGGGGCAGGAAACGCCGTTAATTGGGGGAAATGCACACCAATTGCGCGGCGGCCTTTGATGTGCGCCTCCAGGCGCGGCCCCTCCACGCCGGCGGCCCACCCGGCGAGCGCCCCACTCCCCGCGCTCCCGCGCGCTAAGGACGGGCGACACTGGCTTGAGAAGAAGGGGCCGCAGGTCTCCTCCGTCACGCAGCTGTCGTGGGGCGCCTTCGGCCTGCGCCCGAGCCCCTGGCCCCCCGCGCTCCGGTCCCGGGTGGGTAGGGAGGCCGAGCGCCGCGGGTGCCGCCGCCGCGTGTCGGCCTAACGTGTGTACACACATGAATACGGTGTTCGTCCAGACGACATCCCGCTCCCTCTCCCTCCTGCCCCCCTTTTCTTTTCATCATCAGCAAATAAAGATTAGCTGGTAAGATTATAGAAAGGGTTTTCAGGCTGGTGCTGATCTTTATTCCAGAGGCTTTGTGATGATATTGATGATGATGATGGTCAAGTGGACAGTTTGATTTTTGTGTTTGGAGCTAGTTATAAAGAATCAATATTATATCAAGGGGTAACTTTCGTGATAAAGGACTTTAACCACTCTGGCTATTCATCATAAGTCTGTAGCAAGCAGATAGGTCAAAAGAAATTATATTGCACTAAAGAGTGAGTCTTCTTATCTCTCCCGTACCAGGGGAATAGGCACAGCCGATCGATACAGTAGCCGCTGTATACTTCTTGCAATTATCAATAGCTGATTTCGCCTTTTGAGGCCTGCATCTAATAACGCAAGCTAATAATAATCGTTTGAGCTTCCCTGTAAGCGAGGAGCAAGAGTCGGAGCGGGCCAGCGTTCCTTACGTCAGCACAGGGGCCCAAGTGCCCCTCCTGGGGCCGCCTGCAGCAGGAGACAGAGTCCAACTTCGCATCCCTAAGTGTGAAGACGGATGGCCGTGTGCCACGCTTCCTCGCGTGACATAAAAAGCCGCGAAATGTCTGCCTGGGATGCCTACTGGCGGGGTACTAAGCCGTCCTGCGGTGAACACGCAGGTGCCGCGAGCACACAGGCCTGGACGCATTTACGCAGGATGCTCTTGGCTCCCATCTATCGCAGACTTCGGCGTATTTACCTCCAGAGCTTTGCCAGCCGCGAGGGCGGCAGAAGCTGAGTGGCAGCGTGGCAAGGCAGGCGGTCGCGCACTGGCGCATTTAAGGAGAACAGTTTTTTTGAAGGGGAAAGTGATCTTCAAGTGGGTGAACAGGAAGCTTGGAAAAAGCATTTTCAAAAAGCCATAAACATAATTTGGGGCTACATGTTTCCTAGCGCCCCCACCATGTAACAGAAAGGCAACACCTTTATAACTGGCCCTTGACTGCTGTTTGCGTTGGGCTGTGGCGCACCAAGCACAGATTTCCTGTTGATGGAAACATCTATCATCGCGACTGCCCGGGAGTGGCAGGTGGTGTTATCAATTACCTCTTCTTACCAATAATAATATTAGTATGGTAATATCTTTGCTCAAGTGAGAACCAATTAGCGGTCACTTGTCACAGCATTAAAGACACAAAATCGTGCTGAACTTAATGGCAGGGATCTAACACAGAAGTTGGAGGTAGGGGAGGAAGCAGAGAAGCCAGTGAAGGCCAGTGACAAGAACTTTGATTGGGGGGTGGGGGAGAGGATGGAAGGAAACAGAAAATAATGCTCCGATACTTGAATTCTTTTTCCGGAGGAAGTGGCTGGGGAAATGAGCCCACGACAAAGTCCCAACGACCCCCAGGTAAATGCGTGCTACGTGGATGGAGAGCCAGGCAGCCTCGGTA
Organism: Proteles cristata cristata; assembly: GCA_017311185.1. Classification (NCBI taxonomy): domain Eukaryota; kingdom Metazoa; phylum Chordata; class Mammalia; order Carnivora; family Hyaenidae; genus Proteles; species Proteles cristata. The sequence continues at coordinate 54,184 of JAESUZ010000884.1, forward strand.
AGCTGGGAAGTTAAAACAGAACCGACTCTTCAACCTCCCCTGGTCAAATCCACCTTGCAGATAGGCTTTCTGTTTTATCTGAATAAAGGAGACAAATTTAATCAAACACCTAATTATATGTTCCACTAACGTAAAATCTACAGTATTCATTTGTAAATAATATTATTTAAGCAGACAAAATAACACGTCGCCTCATAAGATGAAAACAACATTGCAAGAGGAAAGACAATTAACAAATTAGATTTAATTACAGAGAAGAAAGGCAACTTTTGTTTTTGCAGGAGTATTTAGGTATTACAATATTTTAATGGGCAGCGGTCATGTGACCGTGAGCGTGTGTGTTCCGCCCCAGGAGCAGTGTCCGCACCTCCGGCGCACATTTCTGTGGTTGCCCTTAATCCAGGCGCGACTGGTGGATAATCCTGTCGCTCATCTCTGAAAATATGCTGTTGACACGCTGTCACCTCGCAATAAATCTACTGTTGTGACTCAAGCTTAAGATGCATGTGCTTCCATTAAAACTTGCCGCACTGAATAAAAACCATTAAAGAAAAGTTTAAGATCTCAGTGGCGGGCAGGCAGCCAGGAAGGCAGAGCAGGTAAGTGAGGTAATGCGCCTTTTGCTTTGGACCTTTAAAAAAAGCCATTGATCCTGTTTCCCCCAGTCGGTGTTCAAAAGGGTGAGCCACAGATCTGCACCGTTTTATCCCCGGCGAGAAATTCGCGAAGGTTCCCGTTTCACACCCTCCCCAACCCTTTCGTCCACTGCTCGGTTTTCTCAACGAAATCCCGGAGCAGGGCGCGCGGAGGCGGCGTGCAGCCTGCGGGCTGGCCCGGCCCCTGCGCCCTGCGCCCTGCGCGCCGGGCGGGCACCCGGGGCGGGCGAGGCGGGCGGCGGGGCTCCGGGTCCCCCGTCCACCGCGGCGCCGCGGCGCCCCCGCCAAGCCCAGCACGACGCCTCCACGATGCGAGGGCAGCTTCGGACACATAAAGGGCCGGGTCTCGGATGTGCCTCCACTGGAGGGACCTGGAAGATCCTCTCCAGGACCACACCTCGTAGAAAATGCAGAACAAGTGGACAAAATTAAACAGTTGCGTTTGGAAGTCCCAGGAAGAGCTGAGGAAATCCTGCCCGTGGGGGGTGGGGGGTGGGGGAGGCTGGGGGCGGGGGGGCGGACGAAGAAGGTGGGGGTCGGCGCGCGCAAAGCCGCCCCAGGAGGCAGAGCGAGCTGCGGGGCCAGGAGGCTGCGGGCCGGCCGGGCTCGGCTTCCTCCGAAGGCTTCGGGCGCGGCGGGAACCTGCGAGAGCTGCTGCTTCTTAGAGTGTGGATTTTTAAAAAGCCGGAAAGAAAGAGAAAATTAGCCAGGTCACAAAAAGCAGTGCGTCTTTAACCGGGGGTCCGACCCACCGAGGGCTGTTGTGCGTTTTCCTCTTCTGGGAAGACGTCACCGAAATCTACCTTTCTGCGGCGGCTCTGCAACTTCCCTCAACTCTGGCCGGTCCTGCGAATCTGCCAGAAACTTCCATCCGCCACAGCGCCCCATCCCCCCCTTTGCCGCCGCGCAGTCCCGGCCCCGCTCGCCCGGAGCCCAGGCTGCAGGCGGCAAACTTCACTGCCCGGCGCCTCTGCGCCGGATGCGAGAACCGACCCGAAGTGCTGGAAGCGTTTGCCAAAGTTCACGGGGTGGCGGCTGGGACACCTCCCCCCACAGCTTGGCCGTGAGAGCGTGGGCGGGGGGGCGCCCTAGACTTCAAACATCTTTTATTTGCTTTTTTTTCTTTTCAAAACCAAAATCGCCCACATGAATATGCCCGCCACTAAAAAGCAAAAAAAAAAAAAAAAACAAACCAAAACCAACCTTAAAGGGGTATTTTTGGTTTTGGTTTTGGGGTTGTCGGAAGGGGTGGCCACTGTGGCGGCGGGGGCCGTTTGGAGCCGATTCCGACCCGCGCCTCCTTCCTCCGTACGGTTTCCCTGCGCTTTCCTGGAGCCCAAAGCTGTTGCTTCGTGAAACTTACACAATTAGAGTCGGGCGAGAGAACGCAGGCTGGGAAGCGAGAAGATTCTAGAACGGGAAAGAAGCCTGCGGAGAGCTGGGCGAGCAGCGCAGGGTCGGGGTCGGTCCCGGGGAGGGGAGGGGAGGGGGCTCCCGCAGCCAAGCAGAGCCCCACCCCCGGCCACGCGAGGAGCCGCGGCCTCCGGGCGCCCCGGGCTGGCGAGTCGCCGCTTCCCGCCCCCCCGCGCACGGCCCAGGGGGGCCATCTGTGCCGACGCTCCGCACCACACACGGCCACTCGTGAGGACAAAAATCAGAAATTTAGGAAATGAAAAAAGACAAACTGGGGCCGGGGGCAAGGCGGGCGCGGCGGCGCCGGGGCCTGGGGCACATCCAGGCGGCCGCTCGGGGACGGAGGACACGCGCGAGTGCGCTCACGGGAGGGCGCGAGGGCGCGTGTGCGCGGGGACGCGGGGTGCGCGCGCGGCGCGAGGGCGCGTGCGTGTGAGCGCGGGCGAAGGGTGGGCGGGTGTGCGGGAGCGCGCCGCGCCGGCCGCCCTAGGGTGCGGGCCCGGGCCCCACGCGCGCGACCCTGTCACCTGCACCCACCCCCCACCGCAAGTCACCCCCGAAAGTCCCGGAACGCGGCGGGCCGCGCGCGGGACTTCCGTGGCCTCGGAACTTTGAGTCTCGCGGCTCGGGGCACCTGGTGCCCTCCGCCCTCTCCGCAGACGCCCCGGCCCGGCCCCCGTCGGGAAGGGGGGTGTGGGGGGAGGGCGACACCGCGGCCCCGCCGTCCCCTCCCTCCCCTCGCATTTCAGGAGCCGCTGGCGGCGGGGAGGCCCGGCAGGCGGGGCGGGCGCTCCGAGGCGGAGGGGCCCGGGGGTGGGGGGGGCGGGGAGACAGGGGACGCAGGGGAGGGGGGCGCGGGGAGGGGAGGGGAGGAGCCGCGCGGCCCGCGCCGCTTCCGAACCGGAAAGTTGGTCTTGCCGAAGTCCCGCCACCCCGGCGTGCGCACTCCGCTCCGCTCCGCTCCGGCCGCGAGCCTCCGAGCCGGCCGGGCGCCGGCGGAGCCCGCGGCGGGGACGCGAGCCCGGGGAGGAGAGCCGCTCCGCAGACGGGGGCACCTGAGCCTGAGCGCGGCCGGCGCGCCCAGCGAGACCCGCCGCCGAGGAGCCGAGCCGGCCGGCCGGCCCCGCGCGCCCGGAGGCAGGCGGCGCGGCGCCCGAGCGGGCCGGCGAGACAAAGGCGCCGGGCCGGGGCCCTGCCCGCGGCCGCTCGCTCCGGGAGGGGCGGCCGGGCGGCGGGGCGCGCGGGGCGCGGGCGGCGGCGCAGACGCTCTATAAAGGGGCGAGCCCGGCGCGCCGGCGGAGACGGCGCCGCGCGGACGCCGCCAAAGTTTGCCGCCTGCGCCCCGGGCAGCGCGGCCGCCGCGCCCCGCGCCCCGCGCCCCGAGGAGCGGCCGCGCCGGGGCCGCGATGTGAGCGCCGCCGCGCCGGCTCCCGCAGGCGCCCTCCGCGCGGCCGCTAATTGCGAGCGCGGCCTCATTTGCATAGGCCGCCGAGTCCGCTGGAGGCCGGCAATCGGCGCGGCCCGCCGCTAATGGCCATGCATTATTCACCAGCCTAATTGCTCAGCCCCATGCGCGGCCCGCGCAGCCGCCGCCGCCCGCGCCCGCGCGCCCCGCGCCGTCCCCGCCGGCCGCCCCGCTGACGCCGATGCCCCGCTCGGGGCCCGCGCGCCGCTAGCAGCATGTCTCGGCGCAGGCCAAGCCCCAGCACCTCAAGTCGGACGAGGAGCTGCCGCCGCCGGACGGGGCTCCCGAGCACGGTGAGGGGCCGCGGGGTCGGGCCGGCGGGGGCCGGGCGCGGGCCGGGCGCCGCGGGCCGCGGAGCCGGTGCGCCGCGCTCGCCCCGGCAGCCCGGCCGCGGGGACGCGGGGACGCGGGGCCTCCCCGGAGCGCGCGGCGCGGAGTTGCGGGCAAGTAAACTTGGCTCGGCTGTGGGGCGGCGCGCGGGCCGGTGGGGGCCGGGGCTGCCCGGGGCGGAGGGGGCCCGCGCCGCCCCGGGGCTCCGCGGGCACGGACGCCGGGCCGACCTCGGCGACCGCGCGACCCCGGGCCAGCGCGGCGGCGGCGGCGGCGGCGTCCCGGGCTCACCTCCGCCGGACGCGGGCCGGGAGGCCGCTGCCCGGGCAGCTTTGTTCGGAGCCCGGCCCCGGGGCGGTGCGCGCACGGAGCGGGGCCGCCGACCCCGACCCCCACCGCCGTCCGCCCCCCAGGCCGGCCCCGCCGGCGGCCCCTTGTGCGCCGAGGACCGCGGAGCCTGCGGGGTCCCGGGGCCCGGCCCGAGGCGGCTGGGAAGCCGGTGCCGCCCGGCCTTCCTCGTGGCCGCCGCGGGAATGAAGCCGGGCGACCCCGCCGCGGCCTGAGGGTGGTCCCTGCGCGCGGGGGGACCCGGCCTCGCCCGTTGTCGCCGCGGCCTGGCGGCGGCCCGGTACCAGGCACGAGCCGCGGGAGCCGGAGCCTGGAGAGCGGGGGGCGCCGGCCGGGGGTCCCCGGGGGTCCCCAGGGCGCGCGAGGGGCGCGGAGCCCGGCTCCTGCGGGACCGGGGCGGCCCAACTCTTGGTGAACGCGGCGCAAGTGGCTCCGAGGCAGAGACGCGTCCTGGCACCGTGGGACCCGGGCCGTGTGCACGGAAACAAAAGGAGTGAAAAGTTTATCGGGCGGTGGTGGAAAGTTTGGCGAAACGGCTGCGGGTCCGCGTCGGGAGGCGGAAAACGGCCCGGCGCGGCGGGAACTAATGAATTAAAGAAAACGAGCGGCCTCGTTCGGGTCTTTTTGTGGCCGTGGAGGTGGGGAGCCCCGTCTGCCGCCCCGTCACCCGAGATTAGAGCAGCAGATATGCTAAAAAGAAACGCTTGCATATGGTGGGTAGATTAAGGACAAAGAATCTTTTTGTCATGGAAATGGATTTTTTTTGGTTTTGTTTACTTCATCACATAGAATTTCTCACACTTGGTTTGTTTTGTATTGGCCTCAATGACTACATGATCAAATGAATGGATTTATTTCTGCCGAATGAGAAAGACAGTCTTTCCTTCAAAAGAACTACATTGCATCCCAGTGAGGAATTTTAAAGCTTTATTATTGTGCCTCGTGAATAGCTTAAACTGGGCTTTCACAGCCGCCCCAAAATGCAACAATGTAAATACTTCTCCGCTTTGTAGGGTCCTTATCAAAATGTGCAACGTCTCCTTTTATTAAAGCATATTTTAATTAATAGAGTAAAACCCCTTGTATTTAACAATTAAGCGGAGGCACTGCTATTCATTTTTAATTTCACGTCAGAAATGAGAGTGTGGCGAGCCTAATAGTGTAAACATGTTGAGGGATGTGTAGCCTGTATTTGAAAACCTAGGATGGAGTAAATTATTTACAAGTTCGCTTTTGAATTCTTCTCGTTACCGAATTTATTTAGTGGTGAAGCGGGCTCGCATTTTTTCATCCGTCGTCGGATTAAAGTTGGTCAGGCTTGTGTTTTTCACAGTCGTTGGGAATTGTAGTCAAGATGTTGCCACAGTTCCTGGTCATATTTTGCAACAGGCCAGAAATAGCCTGTCTGGGGCTGAGCCTGCTCAAGTGGTGTGTTTCCTGGATTGTTTTAAGGGTACTTTAGGCAAACTGTTTAAAAAATAGTTCTTTCTGATTTAATTATTCTGAAGCTGATTGTTCGTGGAGTATAAAAGATAGTCTGTTCTCTGCTCACTCAAGGAATGCTTTTGGACGTGTTACTCTGTCGTGATCGTCATTAGTAAGATAACGAAAATATTTTTTTAAGAGCAATGCTTGTGAAAACTCCCTTGCTCCCAACATGAATCAGATAATCCTCGAAATTTTAATTTTGTTAAATGCCGTGGAAATAAACAGACCGTGGGTGAAGTTATGAGAGAGCTAAGTTAGTTTGCTGCGTGGTAGAAACAAAGTAAATAGTTTTTTTGTATTACTTTGGGCGTGACATATTAATGAGAACAGTAGATGCGTGAAGTAAAATGGAAGGTTATCGATAATGCCGGGAAAAACAAACAGATGCAGAATTCTTAGTTCAAGAAGGGGGAGGGCGACCATGCAGTCATATTAATTTACAGTACAAAGAGCTTATTCCTTAAAAAAGGAAATACGACTGTTTCTCAGGCTTTGGTTTTTTGGGCAATGAAATGGTAGCAATCCAGAAAAGCCCCAGTGTTCCCTAAAGCTTATCATGGCAGAAATGAAATATGATAACATATCTAAAATGAGAAAAAAGTAGTGATGGCCAATGGTAAGTTCTAAAGTTACCCTGCTGTAAAATTTTATTTCAAGGATGCCTGAGAGTTCACATTCCCTGTAAGAACTGTCTTCTGAAATGGCAAATCATTTCATTCCTGTTTCTGAATGTGATGCAGCTCCAGAATTCAGTTAAATGTATGTCATCAATAATGAAATCCTCTGAGCCAGCTGAATGTTTTTCTTCTAACAAGAAATTAATTAAGACTTCTGCCGGAAAGGCACGTATACCCCTACCAAGAACTTTTAAAAGTGTGACACTGCTGCCCTTTGTTGTATTAAATACAACTTAATAAAGATTTTATTGTCATTAGACACAAAATATGTATTTAGAGTACCACAAAAGGACACTGTAATTTAAAACAATTTGCCATCCTGTACTTTGTTAGCACTAATTGTTTCAAAGTGTGTTTTTATTTTCTGACAACTTACAGTCCTGTGGCTACCTTAAAAATCTTTTTAAATGAGGCCAGCATGCGATTTAAGAATTTACCAGTGGTATTCACAGACTGTGTTTAAATTAAGGGGAAGAAGGCCACCAGCCCTCGGCGAAGAGATCTCTTTTCTTTTATCTGTATCTGCATGGTTTGCCTCCCGAACTGCCCCCAGCCCCCCCACATTTACAATTCAGCATTCCAAAAGGAAACCATACAGAAGCCACTTTCTAACGTTCAGGCAGATTGTTTTCTCTGAAACATGAAAGGTGAAAAGTAACTGGGGGCGGGGGGGGGAGGAGAGGAAGAATTTGCAAATATTTATTTTAAAAATAACATTTTAAAACTGTAACCTATTTTAAAAGGCACAATTGGGTGGTCAGCGAAAAGCTTGCCAACTCCCTCCTTCCAGAGAAGGAAGGGATTGTGTAGCAGTGAGAGGTTTCGTATGTGCGTTTAAAACTTCCACAACACATGCATAACCCAGTATTTTTAGATCCGTTCAGAGCCAGAAAAAGAAGACGACAAGCTGATTACTGTTTGTATACAAGATGATGGCAAAGGCCGGCAAAAGTGGGTCAGATTTCATTTTCCACCGTAACCTGTCAGAGGCTTTCCCAGTCTCCAGGTGGCTCTGAGTACATTCCGGGGAAGTCGGCGAGATCCAGCCAGGGCGTCCGTTGTGTGCACTGAGCATCAGCAGTTCAGCGTTCTTAACTGTGGGAATTGACACAGGGTGTCTTGGTTTTGTGTGGTGGTGGTGGTGGTGGTTTTAAAGTAAAGTAAGTCTTCGCTGCTAATAAGGTTCCATGCGCTGTCTCAATGTTGGCAAGCGGATTTAAGAAGGATACCCTTTGCATAATATTTGTACAACAGGAAGTTGGTTTTATTCTGTTAGGTTTTGTTTTCCTACGTGATTTCTAGACCAGTTGCTAGAATAGGAGCAAACTATCATCAGGCTGGAGCCCAGCACGTGGTGAGCACCACACATTTCATGTGAAATATGTGTAAGAATTGAGTGCTTTAATATTGCTTTAAATACACTCTTATAGTGTAAAAAAAAAAAAAAAAAAAAGCCCTGTCCTTAGATTTTTCCCTTGTAATTTGAACACTTTTAGGATTTAAAATACAGTTAACTGTCAGTGTGATTTCCGAGCAGACAAACAGGCCACGTCATGTTACAGAAAGTGTAAAATATTAACTGAAATAATGAAATGACATGATGGGCTCTGTTTATGTTAGAGAAGAAGATTGATCTGTTTGTTAATTAAAGGGGGCCTCCTCGGCGGAAGCGTCCACCGGAGACCTGACGCCATCGGCGTGGTGTCTGACTCTTGTCGTCCGTGGGCCCGTCTTCTCCAGGCAGCCGGGTCCACTCCGGCTTCCCCGCGGCCCCCTCCCCGCGCCGCCCGCCGCACCGCAGGCCTGGCCCGGGGCCTGGGGAAGGCAGGGTGCGGGGCGTGGGGGCCTGGCCGGGCTCTCCCGAAGGTGGGTAGTTAGAGGCGCCGTGACAGGCCTTGCTGATTTAACCTTTGCTGGCTTTGCCCTGCCAGGGGTGGCCACTGGATGTCAAGCTCATAATACAATTAGTGCATCTGTGCTGTTGACCTTGGCAACAGGACTCAACACTGTTCTATTAAGTGTTAACACTGAATCTGAGTGTTAACTGGAGACCCGCGAGCCTCCTCCGTGCTGCCCGCTTATCGAATGCCCATCGCGTTCAGCACAAGTGTTTATAGTTCTTCAAGAAGAGAGGACGCTTTTCTTTTGTGCGGCCGTTACGTCTCGAACTGTGTAATTAACCCTGCAGGTGCCGTGACACTCTGTGACTCCGCCGGCTCCCTGGGCCCCGTTTCTCGAGGCCGCACCGTCTGAGGGTTCCGCCGTGTGCCTCGTAGGCGTGCCGAGCCGCCGGCCTCGACGACCCAGGGCCCCGGCTTTTCCCAGATGATTTTTTGCGTGTGTGTAGAGCGGTGATGTGCTGACAGATCCTGGAAGTGATTTAATAACCTGACCCGGGTGCAGGACGGCTCGGAGGCCTGCCCCTGGACGCCGTGGGCTGGGGCTCCGCCGGGGCTGCGTAGACCCAGGTGTGTCTGCGGCTCGGCGGGCTCGCTCCCTTCCCGGTGTCTGCGTGTAGTGGGTTTGGCGAGGGCAGGGGTGGAGCGCTTCAGGGAGGCGTGCCGTGAAATGGGCCGTCAGGTCTGACTCGACGCGTCCCCGTCTTCCCAGGAGTGACCCCGCACGGCCCCTGTCTGCACCCCTCGCCACGTTCTGGTTGTGACATGGTTCGCCTGGCGGCCGCGTGTGCACCCTCACAACATGCAGGCTCGGAGCATTTGAAGGCAGGGGCTGCTGTGTGACCCTGGGAGTGTAACAGGCGTCTTATCGGGCGCAGCGTTCAGGCAGAGTTCACGCCTGTGTGTGTGTGTGTGTGTGTGTGTGTGTGTGTGTGTGTGGCTGCTTTCCATCTGCGCGCGTCCGTAAAGGAAACCGTGTTTTCCCTCCCTGGTGCTTCCCCACACAGATTAGAAACTGCAAATGTTTGAAACAGAAGACATTTGGTGACTGTCCACAGGTGGTCGTTACTTAACAAATTTGAGATGTGGGCCACTGAGCCGACGGAAGCGGCGTGCAGGTCAGCGCTGGCGTTCGGCATAACCAGAGCGCCCCCCACTGCTCGGCTCCGTGTGCACAAGCTCGGAGGTCCGGGGGAAAAGGACAAAATTTTTCTATTGCGTCTGGAATTTCTTCTACATTGTTAAACACAGTAGGGGTCTCTATTTGTCTCCTCCTGTTTCACAGCTTGGGCTCAGTATGTGATAATTCATCTTTCTTTATGGGATTCAAAGCTATCATAAGGAGTTAAAAAGAATTAATTTGCAAGAAAAAAAGTGTCTCCTAACAATTTAGGAAAACTTGAAAAATGCTTTCTGGATTTTTAAGGGGTGGTAAAGGCAAAGGAGAAAGTACCTTTCCCTTTCCTGAGGACCCACGTGGCATTTTCTGGTTCACGATGAAAATAGAAAAGTTAACATCCCTTCCCCACCCCCACCCCCCCTGCACTGGACAAGTTTTGCTTCTCGTTTCGTTAATTGCAGAGAATTAAAAATGGGCAGCAGAAGTGTAGCAGAATAAACGTGAGCCTTTGAGGTTGATAGCCAAAATTATAAAGCCCCTATTTACGTTGTGTGTGTAATTGGTCAGCTTGTCTACAAGGCACTGCACTCCTGAGAAGAGAAAACGGAAGAGCCTAGCAAGGAAGCGTAGTTTGAAATTTTTGAGGGAAGCATTACACCTCAGAGATTCTTAAGTCTGTCGCAGCCGTGCTTCTCACTCGTGGCCTGAGGAGATGGTCGCGAGTGTGAATTCCCGGCCTGGGCTCTCCTGCGTCAGCCCTCAGAAGACTGTTCTGAACTTTTACAGACCGTGGAAACGGGATACGTGTTATGTAACAGCAGGAATTAAAACAGAATAATGAAACAGTTTGGGGGGGGGGTTCCTTTCACATCGAAGGATTTGTTTTTAAGAATAGACACATTTCTCGTAAAGAATCCCTATGTGTTTTATTAGCGAGAAGAGGGAAAAAAAATCCATATATTTTGAAGATTGGTATTGTACCTGTTTTTTTGTTAGAGGCTTGCTTTTCTTAAAAGGCCGTGGGACCTATTTTCCTTCTGTAGAACCGAGCACTATAGAACTTGCTCCGGCATATTTGAACAGTGATAAAAAAAAACCCTGAAAATCTTCAGTATAAATAGCAAGTGTGAGGCTAGCTGTGAACTGATTATACATTCCCTCCCGTAAACTGAAACAGCTTTATTTTCCAGCCCCTACTCTGTCCCCTCCTCCTGACCGCGCTCCGGAGGACCAGCCCAGCGTTAAAGCACCACCGCCCGCTTGAAGCCACAGCCGGTACACGTTTGACATTAGCCAAGGAGACCTTTCCCAGAACACTCCGTGTTCTCTCCCGTGTGCGGACGCCGCACGTATCCGCCGGGCCCTGGCAAGAGGAGCCTTGACCAAATGTGCCTGCTGCCCAGGCGGGGAAGGCCCTGGTCGCCAGCTGGCGGTTGCTGGCCGGCTGGTCAGCAGGTCCGTCCCTTGCTGTGGCCCTCGCTCCTGCCTCACGCCCGGCCTGTTCGCACCCCGAGGTCTCTCCGTCCTTGACCAGGCAGGTTGCAAAAGATAAATCACCTTGGCGATAATGATAACGATTCTCATGCTGGTTTCCGTCCCCTCCCGTAAGCAAGCAAGCAAGCATTTCTAATCGCTTTGGAAACGGACCGCACACTCTCGCGCCCTCCTCTTCTTACACGGGCTCGCGGGCACGGGCGAACCTTGAGACAGACGTTCTCAGCCATGTTAAAGGACGGATGTCATAACTTTTATTTTTAAAATACAAAGGCCAGTTTCAAATATAAATTTAATTAAAGCACAGCTGCATGCATGTGAATCCGACATAGAATTGCCCTAAAACAGTGGCAGGCTGAGAGGGCCTTAGAAGTTCTATAAATTGTGAGCTGCATTCAGATTTTTCCATTTTTTAAAAAATCGCGTGCTGCTGGCTCAGAACGTACACACTTAATCACCGGAATGAGGAGAGCTGTCAAAGCGAGTTACACAACTTCCTCCGCGTCCCCTCTCCTGCGAACGCATCAAGAGTTGGTGGCCTCGCTCTGCACGTCGCCTGGAAGTCCCACTGCTTCTAAGAGCGTGGCTCAGGGGAGCTGTGTCTCTGGCAAAGTCCGTTGAGGCGCTTGTTGCTGCTGTTTAAGAACATTCTTAAGACGTGCGGTCCGAACAGCAAGTCCGTAGTGAAGTATCTGGGCCTTCATCTGTGGGCGTCCTGGTCCAGACCGTCTCCGGGAGCCTGCGTTCCCCTGTAGTTTGGAGGGGGTGCTGATCACACTCAGAGTTTGATGGTCAAGACTGATCACGTTGTATTTGTACAAACCCCAAGTTAAAAAATATAGGTGGGGATTCTAAATTATTTGCCCCAAATAAGAAATCCAAATTATGTTGAATTCTTTCCTTCGCTAATTGTAGTGTTTAAAGTAGGTTTTAGTTAAAAGGCAGATTCATTATGAAACTTAGCTTCTAAGATCCAACAATGGTCTATCTTGTCAGGTTCATTAACATAATGAACTGTTCGCAGGTCCAAATGGCCAGAATTGGCGTTTTTACACCATTTCCTCCCCCGGTTTGCTCTCCTTCCTCAATTTTAAAGGAGTATGTGGAAGGTTATTCTCCTTTGACAGGAATATCTTCACTGTGTTTAGGCACTTATCATTTATAATTACTTTAAAAACAGTGGCTTATTCTTCGATAGAAAGTGCTGGAATACTCCACACAGGTTGTGCAGCTGAGAAACACTTGCGGGCTTTGCACGCCTGCTGGGAAGAAGGAAGTTCCCGGGGCCACACTTCCTACCTTCTATGAATTTGAACACAAACCCCCGAAGTCCCAGCACATGAAAAACCCACAGAAACATTAAAACGTTATCTTTAGTAAACAGAGATGTGCTTGGGTCCCTGAAGCTTGGTGTGAAAACAAAAACAGTATTTCTGTATTTCATGTGTTTGTTATACAGAAAATCTGGGAAATGTTCATTTGTGAGTTATTTATTTACCATTAAGTGAGTAAATTTCTCCAACACTGAACACACTCTCAACCGGCCTAATTTTAAGCATTTATTCAGTGAATTGCACCTAACACATAATCCCCTTAAAGAAACTGCATTCTTTGAATAAGACATACACAGTGTTTCATCGTATATAGTATCAAATGTTTATACCATGTGAGTGCTTTTGCACGCCCGCCCTAGGAGTTACCCATTTTGTCTCCTCTGAGGAGCTAAAGGTGGAAAACATGTCCACAAATTAGCAATATTTAATTTCTTGATATTTTTAAAGGGTTAAAATAACCATCTTTGGAAGATTATGGCAAGCCTTTAATCTCATAGCTTTAAAATATTGAAAAGAACTTTAAGAAACGATCTGCTCTGAGTTTAGTTAGAATAGTTACGATCCAGTGTACGGTGGACTCCCAAGTTGATTATTTAATGTATCAAGAACTATTTACCTGAAGATTTTAGGCTTTTATTTTTTTTCTGTCCTGTTCTGCCATGTTTAAAATTAGATTTTGCAAACATCGAGCCAAGTGCGGTGCCGCGCGCGTCTGTTTCGCTGATGTGCCCGCCTGGGTGTGAATCCGCTGTGCCCCCCTCACGGGCATCTGCCACATTCCTGCCCCGTACGGTCATCGTCCCTGCAGCCCAGGCTTCGGCATGGAGTTTAGCGTAAGGGTCGAGCCTGTCTTTATGGGCTGCGAGCTCTGACTCCCCTGCCCCTCTCCGATGGGTTAGCCAGTTCAGAAAACGCTAATTGAACGCCGCTAATAATTTTTTAAAGGCCTGTATAAATTACCTGGAAATAACGGCCTCGCGCAGAGCAGCTGACCAGGCCTCAAAAAACATTTTTGTTTCCTTTTCCAGGAGAGGAATTAGAGGGACTAAATGTTTTGACAGGATGTTTTTTTGAAAAATAGATTTCTCTTTTTCCAAAACCCGAAGGAAGAAGCACAGAGGGCTCTCAGCAAATGCTCTTGTTGACGTTGCAGCGGCAGGTTCGTTCCCGGGGCGCAAACTCGAGGGCGCCCTGCTCCGCCCGCCCCCCGCCCCCCGCCCCGCTGCAGAGGGCGGATTCGCAGCTGCCGTTTGTGTCTGTTCCCACTGCCGTGTTGCCGTCGGCCATCGGCCGCCCGTGAGTGGACGGGCCGGTAACACGTCGGCCAGCACCGTGAGCGAGCCGCTGTCGCCTGTTCCCTCGCTCCCCGGCGGCCCCACACCTGGGGGCTAGAAACGTCCTTGTGCCGACCCCTCGCCCCTGTGTAGCTATTTATTTGATCAGGTGTGAATTAGAATTGTTCATTAAACATGGTTGTTATTCGGCACAAGAGGGTCCGGGAAGTCAGGAAGTAGCCGCCTACAACAGTAATTAAACATGTGTAGCCAATTAGAGGGCTTTCCACTGCGCACAAGCATGTAATTTGCAAAGTCTTTCTATGAGGATAGATGAAAATAGGTACAGAAAGTGTGTCTGACTACAACATTCTCATGTTAAACATGTCAACATAAATGAACTTTAAATATATAATTTCTAGTTTGTTCAACTGCCGGACTCTCTTGGCTAATCACAATAACGTGTAATTTTGATTCATCTCACCAAAAAATATTGCATCTGACAGAGCCAATTAATGGTATTAAACGTGATTAATTTTAGGCCCAGGCTATATTGATGATATTCATGTGGCAAATCCTAAAATGCAGAAATGTGCCCTACGCGTAAGGAAGGTACAAAGGCTAAGAAGATACGGGATCGATTGGTCAATCGAACCGGGCGACAGGGAGACGATTTCTCTGAGCAGAGAGGCGAGAGGTATTTACGTTCTCCTGGCCGCATTTACAGACAAAAGTATTCAGATGAAGTTTCATACACGAAATAAACGCCCGTTGATTTGAAAGGTTCTGTAGAACCACATCAAACGTGTAACATCTCTGCGCTGCATAAAGACAATAAATCTCGGGCCCGGCCCTGCCAGAGCCACGGCGCCTGGCTCCCCTGTCAGGTGCTGACGTGAGTTTGAAAGGTTACAGATTAGTTTAGCAATGTTAAGTGAACTGGCAAAGGCATCTCTCATTTTGCTGGAAACGAGGAAGCCCGGTGGTAGGGGGGAATCCTAATGAGCCCGTCGAAAGCTGGCTTTGGACCCAACAGACAGGGTGGCTGCAGATTGTATGAAAATATTGGAAATCAATGGCTTCTATGGAATTTCATTAAGAAGCAGTATCCACAATTGATAGAGCCTCATAATTTGATGGATTGTGCCGAGAAAATGATTAGCCAGCTAGAAAGAGTCATAGAATACACACGCTGGACCGTCAGGAACGTTGAAGTGGGGTAATTTGTACAAAATAAAAAATATTGATTTTACTTATGTGCGAAATTTTGAAATGGAGGTGGCTGTCTCAGGAGCCTCTGGCTGACGTGATCTCTTGGTTTTTGTAGCCGTCCCCGGGGAAGGGGCCGACGATGGCGACAGCGGCAGCGAGGGCCGGAGCGGCGGCGAGGACACAAACGTCTGCGAGAAGTGCTGCGCGGAGTTCTTCCAGTGGACCGACTTCCTGGAGCACAAGAGGAGCTGCACCAAGAACCCGCTGGTGCTGATCGTGAACGAAGATGAGCCGGCACCGCCCTCCGAGGAGTTTCCAGAACCCTCCCCGGCCAGCTCTCCCAGCGACCGGACGGAGAGCGAGGCTGCGGAGGAGCCGGCCCCCCCAGACAGCGGCGAGGCCGGGGAGCCGAGGGCCCCGGAGAAGGAGGAGGAGCCCATGGAAGCCGAGCCCTCGGGGGACAAGAGCTTCGCAAACCCGGGCCCCCCGCACGCAGGGAAGCCGCCTCTACCTCAGCTCCCCGGGCCGGCCCCGGTGGCCGCGTACCGCATGCCCAACACCAACGTGACGCTCGAGACGCTCCTGAGCACCAAGGTGGCCGTGGCGCAGTTCTCGCAGAGCGCGAGGGCCGCGGGCGGCGCGGGCCCCGGCGGCGGGGTGACGGCGGTGGCCATCCCCGTGATCCTGGAGCAGCTGATGGCGCTGCAGCAGCAGCAGATCCGCCAGCTGCAGCTCATCGAGCAGATCCACAGCCAGGTGGCCGTGATGGGCCGCCAGCCCCTGCGGCCGCCGCTGAACCCCGGGGCGGCCCCCGCGGCCCAGGGCGCCCCGGCGCCGGCCTCCAGCCAGCTGCAGGGGCTGGCCGCCCTCGGCCCTGCAGCTGTCCGCCGGCGCCCCCGCCCCGCCCGCCGCCGCCTGCGGCGCCCCGCACCTGTCGCAGCCGGCCCCGGGGGCCAGCGCCCGCACGTGCCCAGCGGTGGCCCTTCCGTCCCCGCCGAGTCAGGCGGCCCGCGCCTCCGGCGCGGCCCCGCGCCCGCCGCCCGGCCCCAGCGGCAGCGCACAGCCGCAGAGCGCCTCCACGCCCCCCGCCCTGGGGCCGGGGCCCCTCCTCAGCTCGGCCCCCAGCCTGCCAAACCCGCTTCTACCTCAGACCTCCGCCAGCAGCGTCATCTTCCCCAACCCGCTGGTGAGCATCGCGGCCACCGCCAACGCGCTGGACCCCCTGTCGGCCCTCATGAAGCACCGCAAGGGCAAGCCCCCCAACGTGTCGGTGTTCGAGCCCAAGGCCAGCACCGAGGACCCGTTCTTCAAGCACAAGTGCAGGTTCTGTGCCAAGGTGTTCGGCAGCGACAGCGCCCTGCAGATCCACCTGCGCTCACACACGGGCGAGCGGCCCTTCAAGTGCAACGTGTGCGGCAACCGCTTCTCCACCAAGGGCAACCTGAAGGTGCACTTCCAGAGGCACAAAGACAAGTACCCGCACATCCAGATGAACCCCTACCCCGTGCCCGAGTACCTGGACAGCGTGCCCACCTGCTCCGGCATCCCCTACGGCATGTCGCTGCCGCCGGAGAAGCCGGTGCCCACCTGGCTGGACAGCAAGCCGGTGCCCACGGCGCCCCCGGCGGTCGGGCTGCAGCTCCCGCCCACGCTCCCCGGCGCCAGCAGCTACGCGGACTCCCCCAGCCTCACCCCCGCCAGCCGCTCCCCGCAGCGGCCCTCGCCTGCATCCAGCGAGTGCACGTCTTTGTCTCCCGGCCTCAACAGTTCTGAGTCGGGCGTCCCAGGGACCGCCGAGTCCCCGCAGCCGGTGCTCAGCGGGTCCTCTCTGACCAAAATGGAGCCCGCGAGCCTGCCTTGCGCCAACAGCAGGGCAGGGGACGCCCCCGCCAGCGGGCAGGTCTCCGCCACGGCCGCGTCGGCCACCGCCGCCTCCCTGACGGACGGCGGCGTCTCCACGGGCCTCTGCAGCCCGGTGCTCCCAGCCGGCTCCGACCAGTTCAAGGCCAAGTTTCCCTTCGGGGGGCTGCTCGACTCCATGCAGACGTCCGAGACCTCGAAGCTGCAGCAGCTGGTGGAGAACATCGACAAGAAGATGACGGACCCCAACCAGTGCGTCATCTGCCACCGGGTGCTGAGCTGCCAGAGCGCCCTGAAGATGCACTACCGGACGCACACGGGGGAGAGGCCGTTCAAGTGCAAGATCTGCGGGCGCGCCTTCACCACCAAGGGCAACCTGAAGACGCACTTCGGGGTGCACCGGGCCAAGCCGCCGCTGCGCGTGCAGCACTCCTGCCCCATCTGCCAGAAGAAGTTCACCAACGCCGTGGTCCTGCAGCAGCACATCCGCATGCACATGGGCGGGCAGATCCCCAACACGCCGCTGCCCGAGGGCTTCCAGGACGCCATGGACGCCGAGCTGCCCTACGACGAGAAGGCCGCCGAGGCCCTGAGCGGCTACGACGACGACGCGGACGAGAACTCCATGGAGGACGACGCCGAGCCCCGGGAGGCGGCCGGCGACCCGCCCAAGCCGCTGCTGCCCTACGCGGGCTCCTGCCCGTCCTCGCCCCCCTCCGTCATCTCCAGCATCGCCGCCCTGGAGAACCAGATGAAGATGATGGACTCGGTCATGAGCTGCCCGCAGCTGACCGCCCTGAAGTGCATGGAGAACGGGTCGGGGGACAGCGACCGCCTGAGCAACGACTCCTCGTCGGCCGTGGGCGACCTGGAGAGCCGCAGCGCGGGCAGCCCGGCCCTGTCGGAGTCCTCATCCTCCACGCGCGCCCCGTCTCCCATGAACAGCAACAGCGAGAGCTTGCACTCCAAGTCCCCGGGCCTCAGCGCCCAGGAGGAGCCCCAGGAGACGCCGCTGAAGACCGAGAGGCCGGACAGCCCCCCCGCCGCCCCCGAAAACGGAGGCGCGCTGGACCTCACGGCGGCCCAGCCCGGCCGGCCGGCCGTCAAGGAGGAGGCCCCCTTTAGCCTGCTGTTCCTGAGCAGAGATCGGGGTAAGTGTCCGGGCACCGTGTGTGGCGTCTGCCGCAAGCCTTTTGCTTGTCGCAGCGCGCTGGAAACCCACCACCGCAGCCACACTAAGGAGCGCCCGTTTCTCTGTGCGGTCTGCGGCCGCGGCTGCTCCACGAGGGGGAATTTAAAGCAGCACTTGCTGACGCACGCGTTGAGCCAGCCGCGTTCTCAGCCATTTGACCCCGACTTTGCCCTAGGTCCCGGCCAGACCACCGCTAGCCTGGTCACCGGCTCCGCGCCCACCGCCATCAAAATGGAAGTGAACGGGCACAGCAGGGCCATTGCGCTGGGCGAGGGCCCGCCGCTGCCGGCCGCCCTGCAGGTGCCCCCGGGGCCCCAGGCCGTGATGGGCCCCGGCCTCGCGCCCATGCTGGCGCCCCCGCCGCGCCGGGCGCCCAAGCAGCACAACTGCCAGTCGTGCGGGAAGACCTTCTCGTCGGCCAGCGCCCTGCAGATCCACGAGCGCACGCACACCGGCGAGAAGCCCTTCGGCTGCACCATCTGCGGCAGGGCCTTCACCACCAAGGGCAACCTCAAGGTAAGGTGCGCTGGCGCCCGGCTGAGCGCGGGGGGGCTGGGGGGCTCAGCCTCCAAGGCCCCCCACCCTCTTCCGGTGCTGCAGGCCGGACCTCCACTGCGGTTCTGGGGGGCGGAGGAGCTGGGGACCTCCCCCGGCAGCGAGGTGCGCGTGGTCCTGTTGCGTGTGCCTGTGTGTACGTGTGGGTGTCCAGCGTGCACGTGTGTCTGCATGCGCACGAACTCACACCTGGGCAGGAACTGAGTGGGCTGCACGCGCCGTGCAGCGGCAGCGAAGGGCTGGCCCTCCAGTGTGGGCCGCGTTCCCCAAGGGGCTGGAGGAGGCCATGGGGGGGTGACCGCAGGGGGCGGGTGCTGGTGCAGGGGCAGTGACCGCACGGCGGGGGTGGGGGAGGCCCCACAGGCTCGGCTCTCGGGCTGGCCGTCTCGAGGCTCTTCACAGTCTCGAACACAGCAGAACACGGCTTTAAACGCTCACACGAGGCACAGATGACACAAATCCTGTCCGGGGCCAGAGCCCCGTTCTGGGTGGGCCAGCAGGGGCTCAGGGGCATTTGGTGAGCAGCCCCCCTGCACCAGGGCCAGAGGAAGACAGCGCAGGGAGTGTTCGTGTTCAGGAGGGGCACACCGTACACTTTGCGTGGAAGGTGAAGTGTGGGCAAGGCGCTAGACGACTGCTCTTGGCCAAACGTGCCCCTTTCTGTCCACGTCCTGGGCCTGCCTGGAGACTCCGGAGAGCTCCGCACCGGCGGCTGCTCCTCACGGGCAGGACAGGAGCCGCCTGAGGTCTCTGCTGGCTGCAGATGCTCCAGCCGTTCCGTCCGCGTCTGGGGGAAAGCCGCCCTAGTGTGGAGGCCAGGGGAGAGGACTGAGGGGCGAGGCTGCGTGCCCTGGAGCTTTGGAGCCTCCCCGGGTGGCTTTTCAACTTCGTGGGGGACAGTCACCCCATCAAGCTCATCAGCTGAAAGAAACACTTGAGAACGTATTGACTGGTTTTGCTCTTTGTATTTTGTGAAAAGAAGTGTCGCACATAAAATATAAGACGCACAGAAGAGGCCACCGACGCTGCGTGGTGTCCCGATGGATGCTCAGAGTGGGGACGAGAAGCCCAGTTCCGCAGCCATCGTGCTGGGTGTCTGGTGACACGTGGGAAGCGTGGGGCAGGCTCGCACCCGCCCCCGGTGCCGGGCTTGCTCACCTGTGCCTTCTCTCCGTGTGTCTCACGCAGGTGCACATGGGCACCCACATGTGGAACAATGCCCCCGCCAGGCGTGGCCGCCGCCTGTCCGTGGAAAACCCCATGGCTCTGCTAGGTGGCGACGCCCTGAAGTTCTCGGAGATGTTCCAGAAGGACCTGGCCGCGCGAGCAATGAACGTTGACCCCAGCTTCTGGAACCAGTATGCCGCGGCCATCACCAACGGTCTCGCCATGAAGAACAACGAGATCTCCGTCATCCAGAACGGCGGCATCCCCCAGCTCCCAGTAAGTCTCGGCGGAAGCGCCATCCCTCCCCTGGGTTCCCTGGCCGCCGGGATGGACAAAGCGCGTGCCGGCGGTAGCCCGCCCGTTGTGGGTTTGGACAAAGCGAACTCCGAAGCAGGAGCCACGCGTCCGTTCACGAGGTTTATCGAGGATAACAAGGAGATCGGTATTAACTAGCTGCCCGCGCGGCTCGGCCCGCCCCTGCCCCACGCACGCGCCGCCGAGTGCGACCGTCAGGCTGTGCAGCTGCACGTCCGAGTTCTCCTTAAAATCGTACCCGTAGCAGAAACTACGTTCACCGTGTGGCTGCCGGAAGGTCATCGCGTGGGCCCTGCACGGTACTTCTTCCCACGGTGAGCTGGACTGCGCTTGGGGACCCTCACCTTTTAGATAAATTTAAATCAAAAAGAGAAGTCCTTGTACAACCGCCTTGGGAATGGAAAGGGCTCGCACCACATCCAGTTCGTTCCTCCCCAAACCTAACCTCCCCCACCCCCAGAGGAGGGAGGAAACCTGTGCTGTTCCAGCGACACTCACTCGAAGGTTTTGTTCGAATTAGTTAGAAACTTGAACTCTGTTTTTAGACTATTAACTGAAAGATGTGGTCCGGTACCCCTAGCACTGTGTCCTTCCACAGTACCTTCGTCTGTAGTATTTATAACGGTAAGAGTATGCGGGTAACAGATAATACAGCCCCGGACTTTAAAGGAAGCTTTTGTACTGCGGAATACATCTGGTTATGTGATTTTTTTTTTTAAAAGCAGAATTTGTTTTACTATAAATAAGTGAGTAATTTCAATGCAGGCAAATTGTGAAGTTACACTGGGAAAGAGCATGCTTCCGTGTGCGACTACCTGTCAGTGACAAGCCTTTTTTCTTTTTCTTTTTTTTTTTTTTTAATTTAAATGTTTGTAGCTGCTATGTGGACAGTTGTTCCCTAGTGTGGTCTGTAGCCCAGCAATTGGGGACAAGTTACAGACAAACGTCACCGTAAATTATTCACAACATTATAAACAGTTGTGAGGAAATATTTCACGTTATGAAAGCTGTACAATAAAAAGGTAATGTTTGTATAATGTGGTTGCAAACTCTTAATTTATACTATTGCACTTTTAGTATTTTGTATTAGAGAGGTTTGTCTATAATTTGAAAACTTAAAAAGATGTAAAGTATTTTATAAATAGTACTTTGGTTTAAGGAAAATGAAAAAAAAAAAACTTACGGTTTCTTGTTTTGTCTCAAGGTCAGACAGTGTGGGAATGCAGAAAAGCCGCCAGGGCTTGTGTGCTCCTCCGTAAATGAGGGGCTGCCGTTTCTTAAATTAAAATGATTTATTTAACTTTTCTACGAAGCCCGGTAAAACCCCTGACTGCCCCCCACGCAACTGAGAGGAGGGAACCGGAGGCCCGCGGAGACCGCGCGGGTGCGGCTGGCCGTCCTCTCTGCCTCCCCCGCACCCCGGCCCGGTCTCCGCACACCCGTGTGCAGGCGCCCGGGGCGAGGCGTCGGAGGCCTGGCAGTAGTCGGTCGTGACCGGGACGTTCTCTGAGTTCCTGGTTTATTTATTATCTTCTCAGATGAGAGCAAAGCACAATGTCGGCTGATTACTCAAGTACAGTCTGAAGCTGCTGACTGGGTCGGAGCTGCTTGGGATGTGGCAGGGCCCGGGTGCTGGGCGGCGGGCGGGCGCCAGAGCGCCGCCACCCGCCTTCTACCTCATTCTGTGCGGCGGGCGGCTAGTCCAGCAGTGTCCCTCCCGAGGGGTCGTGGGCGGCTGGGTGGCGCTGGGGTCCTGAGCCCTGAAGAAGGGACCGGATGGTTATGACTTCCCGGCCGAGACGGACCAGTAAGACCTTGCCAGCAGGACACCAGCTGCAAAGTCAAGGGTGTGACCTTGAACGAAAACAGGCGTGAAGACCCCTCGTCCGCAGACTGAGCCCTTTCCCCCCGTCGGATGGAGCGTGCACCCCACCTCTGGCCCCCGAGCCCGGAGGGGCAGCCCGTTCTCGGGGGCTTCGGCCCGGCCACCGGGTGCCGCTGGGCTTCAGCGGTTGAATGTTTTTATTATTTATGTGTCCTTTTTGGTGTGATTTTTGGTTTGGGTTTTGGTTTTTCTTAGTGTGTGGTTCCCTGTGATGTTCTCTCTTCTCCCAGAAGGACGTGTACATAACTTCAGAGAAAAGAACTGTAAAGTGTTGTAAATACGATGGCTCGTGAAGGGACTGCGAGACGCGGCCCTGTGTCTTCCGGGCCGGTGGTCCCTCCCTGTGTGGTGAAGAGAGACACTATTTTTCTACTGCAGCACCGCGTAGGGCCGGGGCCCCCGACCGGCCGGCGCGTTTCCTGAGATCCCATATTTTTTATGACAAATCTGTGGCTCGACACATCTGGTTGAAATGGATGTCTTAGTCTAGGTGACTATTTTTGTCATACGGAAATGAATAAAATGCAGGATGTAATCTAATCTCTGAATCGAGTTCCTTGATTATTCAGATGGAAAAAACGTGGACCCTGAGGTTATGGTCATCCGTGGCGGACGTATGTCCACAGCGTTTCTCCGAGGAGAGTCGGGGGTGGCAGCTTAGAGTTAAGCGATATCTAAATGTGTTATCTCGATTGGTCTTGAAATTTTTATTTTTCACTCTTTTCTAAAATAAAAGTGCAGTCTCCCAAATCTGGATGTTTTTTACATCTGTGATGGAAGAAGCTGTCATAGAAAACATCTGCTCGTTAGAGCCTTGGCGGTGTCCAGAAATGACCGCCGCTCAATGGCCTTCCTGTCCTCAGTGCTGAGTCAAGTGTCGGCTCTTCGGATCACTGGAGCTAAGTGGCTGTGCGTCGAGCCAGGCTGTGGGCGCGGGAAGGAAGGGGCGCCCGGCCCCCATACTGTGCGTCCAGCACCAGCACTTTCCGTCCGTTAGCTCCCAAGGGAGGACGTCTTTAAACGAAGTTCTACCTCCCCGGTAACATTTGAGAAGACGTGAGACTTTACATAATTTAACAGCTCCTGGTTTCAACACGCGTGATCCATTTCTGTTTTCAGTAACTACGGATACCTGGGAGTACTTCCTGCCTGGGAGGCGGGGTGCCTGCAGAGCACCAGCCAGGGCGCTAACCACCGCACAGCCGCCCAGGCCCCCTCCCAACACCACACCCTACGCCTTGGGGGTGAACCCAGGCGGGTTTCGGTGCCAGGATGGAAATGTTGAAACGTGAGCTAAGTCACACAGCAAATTCAACTTGTTTTTTAAAAAGGTGAAATAAAGGTTCCTATATTTAACATAAAGTGAGTTTAAATGCAGGGAAGATGGGATCTGCTGATTTCCAGAGTCAAACGCAGGGCTCTCTCAGCTTAACAAGCCCGGGTTTTTACTTCCGACGTCCATTTCTCTTTGCTCAGACCTCACATCGATCATAAATGCCAACAATCCCTAAAAACTATTTATTTAAATATTTTTCTATTTCTAGGTTCATTACAGGAACCATTCACTTTTAAAACTAGTTAAAAAGTATTGCTGAAGGGCTAAAAAGCAATTGTTTCTAAACTGCGCACTGTTTAATTTTGTCCCCGCGGAAGCGAGAAGGCCGTGGCCCCCTGCCCGCCGTTCCTCTATGTGGCCACCGCTGCCCGGCCCGCCTGGGCTTCCCGAGGCCCCGGCCCCGCCAGCCCCGGGTCGCCGTGGTCGCGGCCGCCCGTCTGGCGCCACAGAAGCCCGGAGCCCTCACAGGCTTCCTCCGGCACTCGCTGCAGCTCCGCGACCAGCTCGTCGCCTCGCGAGGTGCCAGGCGGCCTGCGGCCTTGGGTTCCAGCCTCTTGCGCTGCAGTCCTGTGCGCGCGGGCTGACTGGGGTGGGCGCGGCCCTCGTTCATTCCCCCGAAGGGTCTTGTCCGACACGCGGGGAAACAGGCCACGACAGGCTTCTGCGTGGCAGGCCCGTTGGCTGACGTTTTAGCTTTGTGAGATTCGGGTCACGGAAAGTCCTACACGCAACTAGGGGAAACCTTAAATTCCCCCGTTTTCGTTCCCTGGGAAGGACCACGGTTACTTCAGCGTCCTTCACGCAGGGAGCGCGTCAGAGTCGGCCGCCGGACACCGTTTCCCTCATGGTCACACCCGTGTTCCCCGTTGACCGGCCTGGGGGTCGGCGCCCGCGGGGCCACAGCACAGGGCCCTGGGGGGCGGGGCCGCGAGGGCGGGATTCGGTGGCATTCAAACCCTTTCTGGTTCTAAAATCCAGGGTGGTGGTGGTGGTCTGTTGTGGTTTTGAAAGAACCCTGGCCTTCCTTTTTCTTCCCCAAATTCAGTAGACAAATCGACGGTATTTATGTAGAGAGAACACAAGTGATTACCAGAGACTATAAATATGAAAACTCTATTAACAAATGACTTTGCTAAAGAAAATCTATGAAATCATTTTTGGACCCTGAAAGACGTGTTGGTATCTCTGATTATTTTAAATCATTGCATTTATGGAAGCTTTTCAAATTGTGACTATATTTAAGGTAAAATAAAGGCGAGCTCTGTGAACATCGTGCCTGCCGCATTTCCTGTCGGAAGAGTCTTTTCAAAACGATTTGCTTTTGGAGATGCGTGTTGCCTGCACAGGCGCACACCCGCCTCCCCGTCAAGGGTATGTTCGCACACGTGGTGTGTGCCCCCACCCCTGCTCAGAAGAGTATGCCGTGAAAGCAGTGCTCATTTCTTTCCAGTGAAGTTTTGGACCCTGTGAACTACCCCGTCGGGTCCCCGTGCCCTCACGTGTGGCCACGCCCGCAGGTTCTGGCCTGTCTTCGGATGTATCACAGGCTGTGTCTGCACAGCCCGCTTGTCGTCCCTCCACGTGTGACTGAGCTCAGAGGTTTCCCGAGCACTGGGTGACGGGGGCGGGTGACGGGGTTGGGTGACGGGGGCGGGGGGAGGGGAGGCCAGCGGGACAGGGTGCTGGGGCAGGGAGAACCAAACGTCGGCGAGGCAGGCCAGGCAGCACGCGCACGGGTCCCGTGGCGGCCGCGCCCTGCGACCCTGGGAGGAAGGGACCCTGCGCCCGCCGCTGTGAGCCACGCCCTGGGCATGATTCACATGTGGAAATAAACGTACGATCTGAGGAGTTCCAAACGTGATTGTCTGTGCTCTCGAAGTTGGCAGGAATCACGTATTTTTAAGTTCCAGAATGACCCATAAACTCAATTTTCACAGCCTGGATGGTCACTGATTCCATTTGTTTTCTTTCTAGCTTCATTTAAAGGACACGTGAATTTTAATAATTTTAAATTAGCTATATAATATCTAATATAAAAATCTTATGTTTCTTCTACAACTAGCAGATTTTTTTTGATCACGTGCAGGACACAGAGCATTTCGATTTTACTCTTCCTATTTGTTGTCTGAAGGACGAGGTAAACACAGCTCTTGTTCTGACCTAGAATCACCTGCAAGGAATCTGTCACAGCCTTCACGACGGCTCCGTCGAGGGAGGGGCGCCAGAGGCTCAGAGACGCGTCTTCCACGCTGCAGACGGTAAGAGTCCGGGACACACAGTGGAGACCATGTAAAACTTCCCCACATCTTCAGATGCTTGAAAGATGAATTAGGCTTTGAATTTTACACCCGTTTCCTGTCACAAGTAAGCGCGCAGTTGCCGTGGTCTCCGCGGGGACCCTCTGGTCTCGTGGCTCGGGCAGGGACGGCGAGGTGCAGAGCCGAGCCCGCGCAGCCTGGCCATCCGTTACTCCGTGTTTGTGTTCGGTTTTGCTTTGTGAGTTTTAGTAACGGCATTTGGTGCCGGCGTCCACGCAGCAGGCGGTGCTTGACGCTCGGCCTGGGGCCACTGACGAGTGGGTTCTGCAGCCCCGAGGTTTGGTCTCCGGGGCTTTACGGGACTTTACTGAGCCTTCAGAAGAAGCAGGTCTCGTCAGGGCGCTCTCTCGATGGTGAACGAGAGTTCTGCTACTCGGCCTCCGTCCGTAGACACACGTGCTGAGAATAAGTCGAACCAGCCCTTGTCCTGCCCCGAAAGCACCCCAGGCCCTTCCCCACCGCGTCCTGAGGGAAGCGCGCAGACCTGGACACGGCCCGCGACGGGAGTGAGGCAGAGCCGTCGGAACCCGCCCGCGTCTCAGACTTTTATTTGCCGCATTAACCTCTTAGGTTCTCCGTCAGGAGCGACAGGCAATTGGGGAAAATGAACTTTACCGATTAATATTTGCGGATGGTTCATGTTCCCCGAGGAAAACGCCAAACGTAATTTCCATAATCTCCGTTCGGCCGGGAGTTGATCGCGCACGTGCTGCCGACACCCGTGGTTCCTATAACTCGTTCGTGAGTAATTCCTGGCTATTGAAAGACCCGCCTTTGGAGGGACCTCCTTTGTGTCGTCTCTTACCCAGACCCCTCTGCTGGCTTGGGGTTCTGCTCTCTCGGCTCACATTTAGACCCTGGTCCTATAGCCTTGTCTGCTGCTGTGCTGAGGGCTGCGTAGAGGAACAAGGGGGTTTGGTCTTGGTTTTTAACGCAGTTTCCTTTTTTTGAGTTTTTTTTTTTTTTCTTGAGAGAGAAAGCATGAGCAGGGGAGGGGCACAGAGAGGGAGAGGGAGAATCCCAAGCGGGCTCTGAGCTGTCAGCACAGCACGACGCGGGGCCCGACTCCCGAACTGTGAGACCATGACCTGAGCCCACGTCGGATGCTTACCCGACAGCCACGCAGGCAGCCCTAGAATTTGGGCATTTTTAAGGATGGTCCCTCGGGCGAAGGGACCCAGTCATGTGTCCCAGTGGTCCTGAATCAGGTTCTCGGTTGTAGAAACACAGACTCCTGGTCCTCGAAGAAATGAAAATCATGGCTCGTCTTGGTATTTAACTGAAGACAAATTCCGGGTTTTCTCACGAGCCCTGAGAAGGGAAACCCAGAGACGAATAAGCATCCTGACCTCTGCCCTTGACCACTGGCTTCAGTTTGGCTCAGACAGAGGCTCCTCAGGCCAATGGGCTGATGCGCGCGCGTGTGTGTGGCCTCTCGTAGGTAGGCCTCCGCGACGCCGGAAAACGGTCCTTGCTGCTGGGGTGGGGGAAGGGGACGGAGCCGGACGGGGCAGTGTGTCGGCCGCCTGCGGGGGAGCCCGCACGTCCCGCTCCAGGACCTCTGCATCCTTGCACGGAGAGAATCTTGCAGGCTGTGGAAAAGCTAGGAGGGTTTCGCGAGAGTGTTTGTGGTCCAGGAAGGGAAGTCCCCTCACCCCAAATCTAACCGTCGGGAACGAACTGCAGAGAGGACGTTGGTACGCCATCGGGCAGGAGGAGGCACTGCCTGGCTCTTGCTAAGCTCATTTCAGCAAATACCCCCCTTTTTTTTTTAATGTTTTATTTATTTCTTAGAGACAGCATGAGCAGGGGAGGGTCAGAGAGAGAGGGAGACACAGAATCTGAAACAGGCTCCAGGCTCTGAGCTGTCAGCACAGAGCCCAATACAAGACTCGAATCCCCGAACCATAAGATCATGACCTGAGCCGAAGTCAGACACTCAGCCGAATGAGCCACCCAGGTGCCTCTCAAGAAATATTCTTAAACCCCGGTCTTGACCTTGCAAGTCTGTGATAAAAACTAAATAGTTCTGATCTTTACTTCAATATGCAGTAGAAATGTCTACTTTGTCAATAAGCTATATGTGCCTCAGAGGGTGATCCCCCAAAGTAAGAACTTTCTAGGGGGGTGCAGTTAATTCAGCTAAGTGAATATCTGTTTGTCTGGAATAACAAGTAAAGCTTTTTGAGTAGAAACTAATGCTGAGCTTAATTATTGTATAATGCGTCTTTCCCGAGGTCAGGAAACGCTGGCATCTCTGAGCTCTGCCGCCACAGATGAAGCAACTGGAATACGTTTGCAAGCCTAGCTTGATGTTATATGAGAAAATATTCAATATTTCACGTGCATTTAAAGATTGCATATTCAACTATAATTGCTTTTCCTCTGCTTTCGTAATTAAAGAGATTGGAGCTTTTCCTTTGATGTATGGAATTCCTTTAGAACGTTTAATGGTTTAGAGGTAGTTCTGAAATGTTTAATCCGCTAATGTGCGTGTAGCCAAGCGTCTTGTGTTTCAGGATGAGGAGCCGTTGTGCGAATGCGTAAGCGATACGTTAGCCCGTGGGCTTCTTGGAGCCGGTGATGGTTAACTTCCCTTCCCTGCTGTCACCTTGGATTTTCAAGCTGGAGTTCGTTTCCTTAGAAATGCGAAAACAATATGCAAGCATTCGCACCTTTCTGAACATATAAAATACTTCCCGAAGGTAAAAATAAAACCTGGTCCAAAGCCAGCCCTACAGCGTCTGAGCGTCTGAAGCTGCAGGCAAGGAAAGCGGGTGTCCCCTTGCACCCAGCTCTGGCAATACCTCTGGTGTCTGGCTGTCACCTCCACCCGCTGTGGCTCCATGATCCCTGGCAGATGCACGTGGGCGTTCGGCTGTTCCTTCTCAGGGACTCGCCCACTGGAACCATTGGCTTCCTTCCTTCCTTCCTTCCTTTATTTTTTTAATTTTTAAAAATGTTTTATTTCTAGGATTTTTTTTTTTCTGAGAGAGGCAGGCAGCGTGAGCAGGAGAGGGTCAGAGAGAGAGGGAGACACAGAATCTGAAGCAGGCTCGGCTCTGAGCTGTCAGCACAGAGCCCGACGTGGGACTCGAGCCCACGAACCGTGAGATCTCGACCTGACCCGAAGTCAGACGCTCAACTGACTGAGCCCCCAGGCGCCCAGTGTTTCTTCAAAGTGGCGTGTATGTGTGTGGGTCTGCACGTGTGGACCGGGACGTGCCTCCCGGAGGCGGGAGTGCGGAGCGCAGCCCTGTGCATCCCCAGGGCCAGAGGGACGGGGAGTGAGACTCCACTCATATTTGGGCACTCGGGGAGCCTGCCCACCCATCGCGGGCGCGGCCATGGAGGGAGCGCACATGTGACCAGGGCGCCAGAGTCCGGGATCTCAGGACACGTGTCGTGGGGATGATGGCCCTGAGCTCACAGGAAGCCTCAGTGAGTCGGCTGCCTGGAAGTTCGCTGGGCCCAGACTGGCTCGGCCACAGCCGCGTGCGCCTCAGTGCCCCGTGCGCAGTCATCCCCGGGGCGACACCAGCCCTCCCAGCTGCGGCCGAATAGTGTGACCCAGGTAGACACAGGCAGCTGACTCATTCCCAAGGCCCGCTGGCGGCTGTCAGGATGGTCCGCACAGGCGTGGCCTCAGGCGGGCACAGTGTCCCGTGGCCCTTCCCAGCCAGCTCCGTGGGCGACGGTGTGTCCCCTGCGCCTCACCCCGCAGCCGCCGTCTGCTCTGCCTGTCACGTCCCCAGGCCCAGGGCCGCTCGAGTGCTGTGTCGGGAGGTGGGAATCAGCACTGCTCTGTCCCACTCGCTGCCCCGTTCTGTCCCCTTCCGTTGCAAACACCGCGCTCTCAGGTGCCTGCTGTGCGCTGCGGGCGCAGCCCTGGCGCCGGAGGGCTCGCTGAGCATTTGCTGGTTTCCAAGGGGCAGAGAACCTTCTGCTCCGTGATGGGCCGGACTAGCTAGCTCTGCTCACCAATCAGAGTAACTTAAAGCGTGAGGAGGACACCCCCCACCGCAGAGAGAGGGGGGTTCCGGTGACAGGTCTGTGCCAGGGACTTTGAAGATGATAAATAGGAGCAGAAGTGTGTGTTCCATCCTTCTGTGACATTCCTGACTTCATCTCTGCAAGGTGACTGCCTGGTGACGGACGGAGACCGGACGGATGGGTGACAGATAGGATAGGTGGAGGACGGACGGACGGATGAATGACAGATAGGTGGAGGATGGATGGATGGACGGATGGACAGGTGAATGGATGGATTGGTTGGATGGGTGGACGGACGGACGGACGGATGGATGGGTGAGAAATGGTTCCAGTATTCTTAGAAGGAACAGACATTTCGGTGATACTAGGGACCTGCCCTCAGGAAACTGCTCAGCTAGGAGCCCCTGTGCTGAGAGTCCACGAGGCCCCGTCACCTCACCCTGCTCACCACGTGCCTCCTGGGCCCACCTCCACGGCGCGGGGTTCCTGGGCGGTCCCTACACCGCTGATGTAGCGACGAGAGCAGAGACTCTTCCGTTTGCAGACTGGCCAGCCTCCCTGCGAGCAGGCGGTGGTGCGGGGCATTCAGCACCGCCTCGGGGCTTTGGGAATCGGTAACCCCCAGCCCCCTGGAGTCTTGTTGAGAAGCGGATTCTGGTTCAGCAGGGGTTCGGCCGTTCCGGCGGCATGCGGTGAGGCCGGGCCTGGAGCTGTGCTAAGCACAGAGCAAACCAGCAGCTGGGATGCCGCTCAGAGGCGGGATGGGGCCTGGCTGTGAAGCAGGAAAGGCCCACCCCGGACATGACCCCAGGCACCCGGCCCCGTGCCCTCGCGCTGCTGGGCTGCGGCCGACAGAAAATCCAGCTACTAGTTAAATAGAAGTTTAATTCTCCCGAATAACCCACAGGCCAGAGTTCCAGTTGCTGGGGTCCGTTCCGTTGCCACCAGAGGCAGCAGTCGGTCTGTCCTCGGGGCTGCTCCCTCATGACCTCAGGGTGGCTGCTGCTGTCCCTGCCATTGCACTCATGCTCCACTCAGACCAAAGTGGACTGCGCCGACTGCGTGGAGCAGGCTCCTCCTTCGGTTCCCTGGACTGGGGCCTGTGTCCCTCAGCCACCGCTTGCTGGAAGAGGCTAAGAAAGTTAGGTGAGAGAAAGAGACAGCCAAAACCAGATGCTCCTGCATGGGTTCTCTCTGGCATCTGCTGGTGGAATCTTCCAGAACAGCGCCATTTGCCCGCGGTATGCTCTGCTACTCTTGCGGGTGGGGGAGGCTGTGCCATCCCGGTCAGACCAGAGCGACCGGTGCTTGGGCTTGTTTCTCTGACTGTGGATGACCCTTGCTCTCTGGGTCTTAATTCTGGGGTCTGTGCAGTGGGCGTCCCTGAGCCCACCCAGCAGGCTAGCCTGTTCCTAGGAAGCTCCCTCTGTGTGGCTCCCCCCAGGCCGCTCACTCCTGTCTTTCAGACCTGCCTCACCAGGGGCGGGCATCCAGCTTCAGCTCAGGTCGTGATCTCACGGTTCGTGGGTTCAGGCCGCGTGTCGGGCTCTGTGCTGACAGCTCAGACTGCTTTGGATTCTGTGTCTCCCTCCTGCGCCTGACCTCCCCGCCCCCACACAACCGGCCCCTCCTGAAGGGGGCACGCTGCCTTCAGAAGGCACTGGCTGGGGCACCGCACCGGTCCGGGCGCAACGGACTGTCTTCCTAGCAGCTTGTGCGGTGACCGGCTGAGAGCGAGTGTGGCAGGGGTGGGGGGCCGGGCCCCGGACACTCGGGGACCCCCACATGCGGAAGTTGGAGGTGAAGCCCAACCTCCACGAAGGGAATGTGGGGTCTCTCCTGAGAGGTAAGTCCGATGATGAGGGGACGGGGTAAGGGGCCCCCGAGCTCTGTCACAGTGAGAGCAGGTAGAAGCGTCTGGTTAGAGGCGGCCCTCGCGAGACCGAGTCTGTGCAGGGACCTCCCGGCGAGTCAGCCGGGGGCTCGGCCCGTCCGGCGTTGTCCCCGTGCGCAGTAAGCGTGGTCCCCTCCGCCCCCCCGACGCCCGCTGTGTGGCCCCCGCCTGCCTGGCTTGCACAGGGGAGGGGCTCGCTCGGCCCGCCGCTGGCGACGCAGCCCAGCGCCGGGCGGGGTGGCGACGGGCGGCCCCCACGGGGGGCGCGACCTGCAGGAGCGATCCCGCGTCCCCGAGAGCAGCTCCCCGGGCTCTGGCTCCCGCCGCCACGGGCGAGCCCGAAGCACACCGTCCGTGTTGAAGCTAACGTGTCGAGGCGCTGAACTCGGTGCTGCGTGTGCAGAATTCTCAGGACTTGAACTTCGGGGCGAGGGGCAAGGTGAAGCCAGTCTGCCCAGGAGCTTTACCGACCCCGGGTCTCGTGCCTCAGTGGGCTCCCGGCCGCAATGCTGAGTGGTTTCCCCGTGGCCACACCTCCGTCTTCAGCCGAGCGAGACGGCCAACTGCAGATGGAGGTGAGGTAACTTGAAGAGAAAAGGGTATTGTCGCTAAGTGCGCTGGAAGCCCTGCAAATGCGAGACGATAAATTGAAATTTTACAGGACTAATGAGTTTTTGAAAACCGTTAGCCAGGCTTGTCCAAACAGTTCTCTCCCTGTTTAAGATTTTCTAAATTAGAAACTCAGAAATTTCACTAGGCGATTTGGTCCTGGAATGAACAAACAGCCAAGTACAAGGCGTGTGTCCGTTATTAAAGTTACATTGTATCTGGCTTCCAGTAAGATCAGAGTGTATCATTCTTACTGTAATTGATGGTCTGTTCAGAGCACTTGCTTTATTGAACCAAATTCTAGACACTTTGTAACCATCACTGCACTCAGCTGTCGAAAATAAGTGAGTGGCTCAGTCGGTTAAGCGTCCGACTTCAGCTCAGGCCATGATCTCACAGTTTGTGAGTTCGAGCCCCACGTCGGGCTGTGTGCTGACAGCTCAGACCCTGGAGCTGCTTCAGAGTCAGTGTCTCCCTCTCTCTCTGTCCCTACCCCACTCATGCGCTCGCTCGCTCTCAAAAATGAATAAACATTTAAAAGAATTTTTTTAAATAAGTGAATTCCAGACATTTACATTTAATTTTTTTAAAATCTACTGTGGGGTCCTGAAACATTTTCATATAAGCCTAAAATTAAATTTTGAGGTAAATGCACTATGTTTTCGAAATTGTTCTTGGTTTAGGGCACCAAGGTGGCTCAGTCGGTTGAGGATCTAACTCTTTTTTTAATGATTTTTTTTTTAATGTTTATTCATTTCTAGGAGACAGAGAGACAGCGTGAGCAGGGGAGGGTCAGAGAGAGAGGGAGTCACAGACTGAAACAGGCTCCAGGCTCTGAGCTGGCAGTCAGCACAGAGCCCGACGCGGGGCTCGAACCCACGAACCGCGAGATCGTGACCTGAGCGAAAGTCGGACGCTTAACCGACTGACCCACCCAGGCACCCCAAGGATCTAACTCTTGATTTCAGCTCAGGTCATGATCCCAGGGTTGTGGGATCAAGCCCCACGTCAGGCTCCACACTCATCTCTAAAATAAATAAATGAATAAATAAATAAACAAAAAAATAAATAGCGCCTGGTCATTATCCAGGGTTGTGGGATCAAGCCCCACATCAGGCTCCACACTCATCTCTAAAATAAAATAAAATAAAATAAAATAAAATAAAAAAAAATAAATAGCGCCTGGGTGGCTCAGTCAGTTAAGCGTCCGACTTTGGCTCAGGTTATGATCTCATGGTTCATGGGTTCGAGCCCCGTGTCGGGCTCTGTGCTGACAGCTCAGAGCCTGGAGGTGCTTCCAATTCTGTGTCTCCCTCTCTCTCTGACCCTCCCCCGCTCATGCTGTCTCTCTCTCTCTCTCTCTTTCTCTCAGAAATAAATACAACATTAAAAAAATAATAAAATGAAATCCATTTGAATTAAAAAAAAAAATGAAATCGCTCTTGGTTCAAACAGTTTATAACCTTAGTAGTTATTACAACCTTGAATTTGATCTTGGGCTTAAATCATAGGGTCAAATTTGAATTGCATTCATCATTGAATATGACTATGGACCCAGAGGCTCAAATTTATAGGTGACGCCAAAGACTTCCCTTTTGGGCTGAACCTTCCATACACTTTGAACTGCACAAATAACCTTTATTCTTATTACAGTTCTCAACAATTTCGTCTGATACTGCTGTCAACTGGTGTCAATACTGTGCCCCCGTGTACTTTGCTGCTCCAGGGAATCGTCTTCCCACGTATTTTACTTGCATGTGTACACTTCCATTATGTAGCAGTAAGTAGTCAAATGTGAGGAATACGCTAAATATTCTTAAATGTAATTTTCTTAAGCAGGTCATCTGGGGATGTTTTGTCTTCTGCCATAAAGCCATCTGTAGAATATTTTATCTCTATTGCCTCAAAATGTTCTTAATACTAATAAATCAAAATCTAAGTTGCTCACCAGTTATATTGACAATAATCTGAGAACTAACTACAAATCCTAAGTTGTGGGGTTTTGTTTATTTGTCGTTCACATTAAAAATGTGACAGGGGGACTTGGGGGGCTCAGTGGGTTGAGCATCTGACTTCGGCTCAGGTCACGATCTCGCGGTTCATGGGTTCGAGCCCCGCGTCGGGCTCTGTGCTGACAGCTCAGAGCCTAGAGCCTGTGTCAGATTCTGTGACTCCCTCTCTGCCCCCACCCCTCTTGCACTCTGTCTCTCTCTCTCTCTAATATAAATATTTAAAAAATTGTTTTAATGTAAGGAAGGTATTGTTAACAAGTTAGGAGGGAATCTTTTAAGCTTTAGGTTTCATCCATAGCATTGCTTTGACTTTAATGCTAGAATAATTGATTCTGGAATTTTTGCCTGTCACCTTCAGAATAAGAATTCACGGGGCACCTGGGTGACTCAGTCAGTTAAGCATCCGACTTCAGCACGGGTCATGATCTCACAGTTGGTGGGTTCAAGCCCCACATCAGGCTCTGTGCTGACAGCTCAGAGCCTGGAGCCTGTTTCAGATTCTGTGTCTCCCTCTCTCTCTGACCCTCCTCTGCTCACGCTCTCTCTTTCTCTCTCTCTCTCTCTCTCTCTCTCTCTTTCTCTCTCTTAGAAGTAAATTTTAAAAAAAAAAATTTTTTTTAAAGAATAAGAATTCACAATTTGTACAGACACCTCCCCTTTTTAAACTGAACCACACGCCCATTCTGTCAGTCAGGCTTCCACCAGAGTGGAATTTTCAAAGTGTGAGTCATAAGCCGTTTGTGGGTCACGAAATCCGTGTTGTGGCTCTAAACCGGCATTCTTTCCATGAAGGAAAATAGAACAGAAAATATAGACCGCACGGCAGGTTGAGACCGTGAGTCCGGTTTTCCATCACAGGTGCACACACAGACCCAGGACCTCTCCGTGAAGTGACCGTGGCCAAGACATTTGAAAAACATGGCTGTCTAGATCTTTCCTTTTCTCTCTTTCTTTTCCTTTTCTTCTCTTTTCTTCTCTTTTCTTCTCTTTTCTTCTCTTTTCTTCTCTTCTCTTCTCTTCTCTTCTCTTCTCTTCTCTTCTCTTTCTTTTCTTTTCTCTCTTCTCCTGAGCAATTGGGTTACTTAATAAGGATTAAAAGCTAAGGCAAAAAATCTGAAGTCTATTAAGATTTGAATTTGGGCCCCAGCATTTACTAGATGGCAAGGTGATTGCCCTGTGTGCCTTAGCTGCCTCGTCTGTAAAATGGGCATCATTACACACCCGCCTCACGGGCTCGTGGGAACTTGGATGAGTTTGTGTGTGTAAGGTATTTAGGCGAGTGCGACCACATGGGCCGTGGTCAGAGCCGTTACCAACCCCAAGTTCTCTTCTGCTCAGATATTTAAGGAGGTGTTTTTTTCACTGTTGCTATTTTTACCATTTTATACTCGTTGTATATTATTCCTTCAATGTTTTATTTTTGCAGTTTGGTTTCTAAATGAAGACATACATCCCTTTAGACTAGAATTGTCTACACATTAGTTTTTTGCAGTTCCTGAGGTGGAAGCTTTACTAGATGTTAGGATTTTTTAAAGTTTATTTATTTTGAGAGTCAGGGGGAGGCACGGGTGGGGGAGGGGCAGAGAGAGAACCCCAGGCAAGCCCTACGGTGGCAGCACAGAGCCCCACGCGGGCCTCGAACCCACGAACCCTGAGATCACGACCTGAGCTAAGATCGGGAGTCAGACACTTAACCGATCAAGCAACCCAGATACCCTGCTTTATTAGATATTAAAAAGATCGATTCCTATTTGAATTTAAATAGACTGGAACAAACTTAATGAAATTTCACCAGATACATGCATTTCTTTTTTTTTTTTTTTTTAATATTTTTATTTCTAGGAGAGAGAGAGAGACAGCGTGAGCAGGGGAGGGTCAGAGAGAGAGGGAGTCACAGACTGAAACAGGCTCCAGGCTCTGAGCTGGCAGTCAGCACAGAGCCCGACGCGGGGCTCGAACCCACGAACCGCGAGATCATGACCTGAGTGAAAGTCGGACGCTCAACCGACTAAGTCACCCAGGTGCCCCCATGCATTTCTGATATAATCGTGAAGGATTTTAATAACATTGGTTTTGGATTATGAATATACAGGGGGAGAGGTCATCTGCTACTTGGTAACAAGATGATGAAATGCACCAATTTTTAAGGTGAGATGCACTTACGAGTAAACACTAAGACCTGCTCTTGAAGCTTGCGGAAGATTGTTTGTAATTCCTTTAAGGAGTGAAAGAGGTCTAGCTACACCAAAGAAACCAAAGGCCAGATACGCTTGTTCAGCCAGAGCTAGTGCAAGAGTCAAGAATAAATCAGACTTTGAGAAATCTAAAATAAAAGAGAGGATGCTTATTTACAGCAGTTCTGTCCGGCCGAAACATTCCATCTTCAAGCAGATAAAACCATCAGAACTGTGACTTTGCAGCTCTGGCCGAATCCGATGGTGGGAAGGCCGCACGGAAGGCCAACAGGGGAGCGTTCTCAGCGACCAGGGGTTATAAACGGAACTCAGAAGGAGACACAGAATCCACCAGTCACCGTAGCTGGCAAGACCCGCCTCACGTCAAACACTTGTCTGGGCGAATAGCACTTTTCGTATTTTTGACAGTCTTACGAGAAACAGTGACTTAGTAACCCTGGGAGCCCTGAGATGTGCTGAGGCCGTGCTCGGATGGGACTCCACCCCCGGCTTCCTGCTTGGTGCAGCCGGCTCGCCTCCCAGAGAGATCTAGAAACCTTCCTCTTCCTCCATCCTTACGACCGGTCGTGGAGGGAAGTACATGAGTTTTACGAGCACCAGCCTGATGGAAGTGTCCGGCATCTTCCGGAAAACGGAAATAGCAGCAGAACCAGAGCTGCCCTCGAAAAGGAAAATCCCGCACGTAGACGGACGCCCCCGCCCAGCAGAGGCGCCTCCTGGTGTGGCCGCGCTGCTGTGCCAGCGGATCGCCGTGTAGACCCACAGAACGCCGCGCTCCTGCGCAAGTCAGGGCAGGATGTGGCCCCTGGAACGTGACCGGACTCAGAGGCCACGCGAGAAAGCCGCGTACCCCATCGAGAGGCAGCTCCGCGAGCCAGGTGCGCAGGGTCACGCGTGCTCTGGGCCCCCCGGACTCCCGTCGCATCACTCAGGCCGTTGGGTCCTCAATTGTTCCGGAAGCAGACGCGCACCATCTGCCGCCATAAAAACTCTGAGCTTCGGGGCATCTGCTCCACGTCAGCGCCAGGGCTGCTCCGGAAGAGGCTTCTCCGAGGCTTTGTCTTAATACTGAATCTTCCTGGCTTCCTTCTGGGTCTCCGTCTGTTTGCTTTGGTCCACGCGTGGCCTAGATAACTTCGTGTCACATATTCCTTTCATTCTAGGACAAAATCAAGAAAATGGTATTTCCCACAGCAATCCTTGCCTAACTTTGAATTGTAATGTCGGCCCAGTGAATGTTCAGTTCGCTTCGCCCCATGGTCACACGATCCAGGTGATTTGCTTTAGCGTCTGGAGCAGTGGGGGGCAGAGGAGAGGCTGCGGCACCCAGCAAGGGCGCGGGAGCAAGTCGTATGGGAAAGCACGTGATGGGAAACCAGGCTCCAGCCGGTTTTCTTTGCTGCAGGGCTTCTCAGAGCCTTAGATAGCTAAGGACCCCTGGGAATCTCTATGAGAAGAGCACGGCGTGTGCGCTTCCCCGACGTGGGCCACAGAACCAAGTCTGAGGAACCCGAGTCGCTCTGGTCGCTTCGGCTAGAACCGTGCGTCGCCCGCGGTTTGCCAGGCGCTCTCGCTGAGAGCTCGCCAGCCAGGCTCCCGCCTCCTGGTCCTGCCGGCCGTGCTCGGCCCCTAGGCCAGGGTGCCCGTCCTGCCTCCGCCCCGCTGGCTCCTGGGGCTGCGGGATGGAGACCAGAGTCGGCCCACGACAGCGATGTTCCCGGACCCCGGAGCCAGAGGCGCAGGCCTGGACGTGGGCGGGCCGTGCTCCCGGGGAGGCGGACGGGGTCGCTCGTCATCTCTTCCGCGTTCGGGTGCTGCTGGCGCCTTGGCTGGCGGGCGTGTCCCCCGACCTGTGCCTCCGCCTCGTGGTGGCCGTCCCCGAGAGGCCCGGGCCTGTCACGCAGTCCCTGCGGTAGGACCCACCTGACCCAGCACATGGCGTCTGCAGTAAGGGGGCGCTCCCGGGCCGGGTCACCCGTGCCTCCCGTCTCTGTCCCTGCCGTCACTCCAAGTGGCAGTGCAAGCAGAGCTGTAAAGGGACGGCCCGCGGGCGGGTCCTAACCCCCGTGCTTCAGCTGTTTGCAGTTGGACTTGTGTGGAATTGGACCCCGAAGTCCAGGTTTCTGCGTGTGTAACAAGGCCATACCTGCAGGGGCGCCTGGGGGCTCAGTCGGTTAAGCGTCCGACGTCGGCTCAGGCCGTGATCTCGCGGTTCGTGGGTTCGAGTCCTGCGTCGGGCTCTGTGCTGACAGCTCAGAGCCTGGGGCCTGTTTCAGACTCTGTGTCTCCCTCTCTCTGCCCCTCCCCTGCTCACGCTGTCTCTCTCTCTCTCAAAAATAAACATTTAAAAAAATGACGAGTCCTGGAGACTTCGGGCCTGCTGCCCACAGCGGCCAGTGCCTGGAGATAAGGCACGGGGACATCGGGTTTCCACCCAGCCGTCCCCGGCGAGGCCCTGAAGCCATGTGTGCACCTTTCGCATCCTCATGGGGGACCGCGGCTTTTCCTTTACTCGCATCTGCACACCCGCCTGCCTAGCGCCACCTGCTCTGTGACACTGGGCGTCCACGCCGGCTGCAGGCACTGGGGCAGCTCACGGTGCTGGCGGGAGCGCCCAGACGCCGGGGTCAGAGAGGAGGGACACTATTATTTACCAGAGTCTCACACCGTGCCTGGTGCCAGAGGGCGGCACAGAGGGCCGACGAGACGCACACACAGCTGCGTTACACGAGGGAGCCCTGGGTGGGGGGCGCCCGAGCCTCTTACAACAGGCAGGCAGGGGCCGCTTTGCCCCTCGGGAAGCACGGTGGCCGCCGTCCAGGGCCGTTGGCCAGCCTGCCGCTGGGACACACTGCTTCTGCACCTCCGGGTGCCTTCGCTGTCCTGAACTCTTGAAGAGCTGGTTTAGAGCAAAGAGCACTGGGTGCCTCCCTCCTCACAGGAGGGGCAGGAACATAAGAAATCCATTACGACTTGTCTTCCAAGGGCGCCTGGGGGCTCAGCCGGTGAAGCGTCCGACTTCAGCTCAGGTCATGATCTCGCGGTCTGTGGGTTCGAGCCCCGCGTCGGGCTCTGTGCTGACAGCTGGGAGCCTGGAGCTGCTTTGGATTCTGTGCCTCCCTCTCTGCTCTACCGCTCACACTCTGTCTCTCTTTCTCAAATAAACATAAAGAAAAATCATCCTCCAATGGGAATTTGACCTGACCCCACAAAAGGCTCCATCTTATGGAAAATGCAACCATTTGGTAAAAATGGGTAATCAAATATTTCTTAGACTCTCAACCGATTTCTAATAGAAACTCTGACTCTTATTAGACAGAAAGGCGTAAGGCCCGGCTCTTACCTCCACACGTACGACTCCTCCCGCATATCGGCCACACGTGGTCTTCAGGCCCATGTTCTCCTGATTCCCCGTCACGGAACAGCACAGGAAGCAGAACAGGACGTGAGCAGCGCGGTCCCCTCACGCGGCCGCTAGCACTGTTACGACGCCGGCATAAGTGTGCTTCTCACAACCGTCGTCGCCTCGTTCAGCTTCCCAAAACGACACTGATGGGAGGTTCCTTCCAAACAGACGACTTTTTATGCCGAATCCGCTTGGTTTGGAAGAGAAAGAAGTGAAACCGGCAGCTGCACGATGCCAGGAAGCATTTCCCATAGTGTCACTGTTCAGAGCACGTTGCTCCCTATTGCCTGAATCCCTGTTACTACGAAAAATTCCTGCCTGAAGGGTGTTGTTTTGTGAGTTATAGTGACTGGATAAAACCTAAGAAATAGCGTGACTCATCAGCCGCGTCCACAACGCCCGCCGCCCACCACCGTCTCCACCACCTGCTGCCGTCGCCTCCGCGTGCTTCAGGGCTTCACCCGTGGCCTCACCCGCCTGGACCAGGGTCCCCATGGTCTCCACCAGGTTAATAACAAAGCGTCCAGTTATCTGTATGTTCTGACAAACACGAGGTTCTGGGATGAAACGTGTATTTATTTTATTAAAAACATTTTTTAGGCTTATTTATTTTGAGAGAGAGTGTGTGTGTGTGTGTGTGTGTATGTGTGGAAACAGGAGAGGGGCAGGGAGGGAGGGAGACAGAACCCCAAGCAGGCTCCTCAGCGTCAGCACAGACCTGATGTGGGGCTCGAACTCCAGAACTGTGAGATCATGACCTGAGCCGAAATCAAGAGTCAGACGCTTAACCGACTGAGCCCCCGGGTGCCCTGAAACATGCATATTTAAGCTGAGCACGGAGCAAGGCTCTCTGGACACCAGCGCGCTGATTGCAGTGGCAGATGTGGGCCGGCCGGTGTCCCCAGGGTGTCCCCAGCACCCGGCCACACCTCCCGCACCCCCCCAGACCTCAGCACGGGGGGTTGGCACTTAGAGGCCAGTAGTATTTGATCTCGGGCCCAGAACTGAGATTTGCACACAATTTGTTTATGATACGGGAACAGAGGAGGACCCTCCTTTATAACAAAAATGAAATGGAAGACTTTTCTGAGCCCACCGTGTAATGAGGCGCAGGCCGGAGGCTGGCACCGCTGGGTTCCTGTGTGAGAAGGCGTGAGACTCGCCCTCCGTCTCTGGGGAGTGCCCAGCTGCGCGTGCACAGAAACGCCGCCTGAGTCCCCGCGTGATGGTGCCGTCAGGATCGTGGTCTGATCTGACTTGGCTAATCTAATCCCCAGCCCCGGATCCTGGTCTGAAAACACGGACGTGACCTTGAGCCACTGGGACTCAGATCCTGGAGTGGAGGGAAGCACGCAGCCTGCACCTGCCTGAGGACTAACGCCACCCGGATCCTGGGGCTGAGCGGGGACGGTGGGGGAAGCCAGGGGCCCGAGTGAAGTGCGGGCCGTCGGGTGTTACCACGTACCGACACCGTCTCTGTTGGTTGTAGCGCTCGTACGACACCAGCGTAAAGCGTTACAGAAGCTGGGCTCCGGGTACGTGGAGAACGGTCTGCGCTGTCTGCAAATTTTCTATAAATCTAAAGCTGCTCTAAAATAACCTTTATGTAAAGTAAACTAAGAAATGAACTGAACCGGGTCACACGCTATGTGTTCCATCAAGGGTTGTGAGGGAAGATCGTGAATCTCCCAGAAATTCAGAAGTGACACACAGACATAAGCCTGTGTATATTCTGGGGTTACCTGACCCTGGGTCACAAGCCCTCTGCTGCATGGACAGGAGAGACGGGCACCGGATGGGCAGATGGCGACGGCGAGGTAGAGACAGGGTGGGATGTCCTCTGCGATATTTTCTGTGACCTGTCACCTCCGGCAGCACCCAGGCTGGATCCACACGAGTCGGCGACAAAGCCCTCCAAGGTGGCTCCTCCACACCTCTGGTTAAAAATCGCTGGGTGCCTCCACGTCCCCTGCGAGTTAACCGCTCTGACTGGTGCTCGCTTAGAGCAGCGCCTCCAACCGACCTCCCTACTGGATGACAGTGTCTCCAAGTTCCAAAAAGAGTGACCTTGAGTTGAGCCTCCCAGAAATGTTCCGGAGTGTTCCGGAGTGTTCTGGTACCAGTAAACATGATTGTTTGCCTAATGCACACTATCCGCCCGCCATTTTTAATGGTGCCTTCAGTACATTCATGGGTCTTGGAAGCTTTCCTCACAGATCAGGAAATCCTCAGGTTTAGCAAACGTGGTCCTGAAATGTCCCTCCACCTTACTCGTCCCCTGCGAGTGCAATAAAGCCACAGATCGCACTTGTAGCCAAACCCGCGGTCGTGTGACTGTCAGGAATCATCCGGCCGTCTGGCCGCGCGCGGTTCAGCCAGGAAGGAGAAACCTGCAGAGAATCTAGAAAAACCGTGTGCTCTGGTGTCTCCAGTGGTGGTTGTTGACTATGAACTTGGCTTTAATCTAGAATGGCCTAAATATCAACTAATCATTTACTAACAAGAAACATGAACAAGCTTAAAATGATAAAAGAGAGAGAGGACCCTTGGCTTGGAAGTATTTCCCGTCTGACCGAAGACCGAAGGAAGCCAGGTGTGATGTTGGGGGCAGGGAGCTGGACCGCGGCGGGGGCGCGGGGACGACCCCCTTCGTGTGGCTGCCGTCTCGGTAGGAGACTTCCGCCCAGGAGGTCAGGGACTCCGGCCTCTCTCCCAGCGGCCGCTGGGGTTGTTGGTACAAGTCCGATGACGCAGCCGCCTGGGTCCACGCTCAGAAGGGTTCTGAGGGTCAGCCAGCTGCCCGTCTCGCCTGCTTCCAGGGCTGTCGCGATGAAAAATGAAATACTTAAGGCCTCAAGAGCTGCTTTTGATTAAATTGCCAAGTTGCCCGTTGGGGTTGCCTGCAGGCTGTGCTGCTTGCTTGCTTGTGCGAAGTGAGCGTTGCTCCCTGGGAAGCGCCTGAAATGCAGGCCCCTGTGGTCGGCCTGGAAGGGTGTGGACGGCGGGATCACTTCACTGTCCCGCTGCTGGGCCTCCGTGCCCACGAGACCACCCAGTGGCCGCTCTCCCTCCCTCTGCCCCTCCCCTGCTCACACTGTCTCTCTCTGCCCCTCCCCTGCTCCCACTCTCTCCCTCTCCTGCCCCTCCTCCCCTGCTCACCTCCTCTGCCCCTCCCCCTCCTCTCTCCTCCCCTGCTCACACTCTCTGCCCCTCCCCCTGCTCACTCTCTCCCTCTCTGCCCCTCCTGCTCCACTCTCCTCTCTCTGCCCCTCTGCTCCTCTCTGCCCCTCCCCTGCTCACCTCTCTCCTCTCTCTGCCCCTCCCCTGCTCACACTCTCCCTCTCTCTGCCCCTCCCCTGCTCACACTCTCCCTCTCTGCTGCCTCCTGCTCACACTCTCCCTCTCTCTCTGCCCCTCCCCCTGCTCACTCTCTCCTCCCTCTGCCCCTCCCCTGCTCACACTCTCCCTCCCTCTGCCCCTCCCCTGCCCCTCCCTCCCTCTCCCTCCTGCTCCTCTCTCTCTAACCCTCCCCTGCTCCACTCTCTCCCTCTCTCTCTGCCCCTCCCCTGCTCACACTCTCCCTCTCTCTGCCCCTCCCCCTGCTCCCTCTCCCTCCCTCTGCCCCTCCCTGCTCACACTGTCTCTCTCTAACCCTCCCCTGCTCACTCTCTCCCTCTCTCTGCCCCTCCCCTGCTCACTCTCCCCTCTCTGCCCCTCCCCCTGCTCTCCTGTCTCTCTGCCCCTCCCTGCTCCCCTCTCCCTCTCTCTGCCCCTCCTGCTCCACACTCTCTCTCTGCCCCTCCCCTGCTCACTCTCTCTGCCCCCTCCCCTGCTCCACACTCTCCTCTCTCTCTGCCCCTCCCCTGCTCTGCTCTCTCTCTCTGCCCTGCCCCCCTGCTCCACACTCTCCCTCTCTCCCCTGCCCTCCCCTGCTCACACTCTCCCTCTCTCTGCCCCCTCCCCTGCTCACACTCTCTCTCTCTGCTCCCTCCCCTGCTCCCACTCTCTCCCTCTCTGCCCCTCCTGCTCCTCTCCCTCTCTCTGCCCCTCTCTCCTCTCTCTCTGCCCTCCCCTGCTCACCTCTCTCCCTCTCTGCCCCTCCCCTCCTCCGCACTCTCCCTCTCTCTCTCTGCTCACACTCCTCCCCCCTGCCCCCTCCCCTGCTCACTCTCTCACCTCTCTCCCTCTCTGCCCCTCCCCCTGCTCACACTCTCTCCCCTCTGCTCCACACTCTCCCTCTCCCTCCCCTGCTCACACACTCTCCCTCTCTCTGCCCCTCCTGCTCACCACTCTCCCTCTCTGCCCTCCCCTGCTCCCACTCTCCCTCTCTCTCTGCCCCTCCTGCTCCACACTCTCCCTCTCTGCCCCCTCTCTCCCTCTCTGCCCCTCCCCTGCTCACACTCTCCCTCTCTCTGCCCCTCCCCCTGCTCACACTCTCCCTCTCTCTGCCCCTCCCTGCTCACCACTCTCCTCTCTCTGCCCTCCCCTGCTCACACTCTCTCTCTCTCTGCCCCCTCCCCTGCTCACACTCTCCCTCTCTCTCTGCCCCTCCCCCTGCTCCTCACTCTCCCTCTCTGCCCCTCCCCTGCTCACACACCTCCTCTCTGTCTCTGCCCCTCCCTCTGCTGCTCTCTCTGCCCCTCCCTGCTCCTCCCTCTCTGCCCCTCCCCTGCTCACACTCTCCTCTCTGCCCCTCCCTGCTCCACTCTCCTCTCTCTGCCCCTCCCCTGCTCACACTCCCTCTGCCTCTCCCTCTCCCTCCCTGCTCACACTCTCCTGCCTCTCTCTCTGCCCCTCCCCTGCTCACTGCTCTCCCTCTCTCTCTCCTCTCTCCTCCCTCCCCTGCTCACAC
This sequence comes from Proteles cristata cristata, assembly GCA_017311185.1. NCBI lineage: Eukaryota > Metazoa > Chordata > Mammalia > Carnivora > Hyaenidae > Proteles > Proteles cristata. The sequence continues at coordinate 98,482 of JAESUZ010000884.1, forward strand.
CTCTGCTCTCCTCTCTCTCTGCCCCTCCCCTGTTCACACTCTCCCTCTCTCTCAAAACAAATAAACTAAAAACAAAGGCAGAAAACCACTCGTCCCTCCAGGAACAGGAAGCCCTCGGGCCCCAGAGGCCACTCGCGGCAGGGGGAGAGCGAGCAGTGGTGACGGGCCTGGGGAAGCGGGGCCGGCGCGGCGGCAGCGGGTGTGAGGGGAACGAGCAGGGCAGAAGGGGTAAAGGCGCAGTCGGCGTCCAGGCGAGGAGGCCCGGGAAGCGGGGGCCGGGACGGGGGTCGCGTCCGGGTCTGAGCGGCAGGGAGAAGCGGCCTCGGGGACACGCACGGCTCTCCGGGGGCCGCGGACACCGTGTGCGGCGCGCGAGGGAAGGCAGGACGGAGGCCGGACACGGCCCGGATCGTGTGGGGACACAAAGGTACGAACTCAGGACGCTGAGTGAAGGGACGCCCAGCGGCACGAGCCGCACCCACACGGGGACCCGTCGCAGACGTGTGCGAACATTCAGGGTCGAGGGAAAGGCTTGCAGACGCTGGAGAAAACGTCACCTAAAGGGAGAGACCGTGAGAACAACAGCACACTTGTCATCAAGAACCAGAGCCCGGGGGGGGGAAGGAGCCAGGGGCCCGTTGTTGCTCAGAGGGGCGCCGCTGGTTCCAGCAGGGCGCAGAGGGCCGGGGCCCGAGCTGGGGGTGCGGGGGGCGGGGGAGCCCGGGGGCGGGGCCGAGCTGGGAGCGGGGGAGAGCTGGGGGACAGGGCCGGGGGGGACAGGCCCGGCTGGAGGGGGGGACAGGGCCGAGCTGGAGGGGACGGGGCGAGCTGGGGGGGACGGGAGCGAGCTGGGGGGGACAGGGCGAGCTGGAGGGGGGACGAGGGCTGGAGGGCAGGGCAGGCGGGGGCCGGCAGGGGGACAGGGCGGCTGGGGGGGGCAGGGCGAGCTGGGGGGACAGGGCCGGCTGGGGAGGGCAGGGCGAGCTGGGGGGACTGGGGGCGAGGGGGGAGGGGCCGAGCCGGGCCGAGCTGGGGGACGTGGCAGGGCCGACTGGGGAGAGGGCAGGGCCGAGCTGGAGGGCTGGGGAGGGCAGGGCAGCTGGGGCGAGCGAGCTGGGGAGGGGAGCAGGGCCGAGCTGGGGGGACAGGGCCGAGAGGGCTGGGGGGGGCAGGCACGAGCTGGGGGGGACAGGGCCGAGCTGGGGCGGCCGAGCCGAGGGACAGGGCCGAGCTGGGGAGGGCAGGGCCGAGCTGGGGGGACAGGGCCGAGCTGGGGGGCAGGGCCGAGCTGGGGGACAGGGCCGAGCTGGGGGTGGCCGAGCTGGGGGCCGAGCTGGGGCGACTGACAGGGGACAGATGAACTGGGGAGGGCAGGGCCGAGCTGGGGGCAGGGCCGAGCTGGAGGGGGACAGGGCCGAGCTGGGGGGGGCAGGGCCGAGCTGGGGACACAGATGAACTGGGGAGGGGGACAGGGCCGAGCTGGGGGGGCGCGGCCGAGCTGGGGGAGGGGACAGGGCCGAGCTGGGGGGGCGCGGCCAAGCTGAGGGCTGTCTGGCAGCGGGGGTGACATACAAGTGTGGTCTGATGGGAGGGGGAGGGTGGTAACGAGTCGAGAGGGGACATTTCAGACCACAGTAGAGGCAGGTGTTTGGGAAAGTCAGCTGACCCGGAAAGTAGTGGCATGGACTGTGCAGGCGTCCCCGTAATGTGGGGCCCGGAGTGGCCGCGGGGAGGCTCCCCAGGGAGATGCTGTCCGAGCACACACAGTCCTGGTGTCCCAGCGGTCACGGGGCCCAGCAGGCCCAGTGGCCGAGACCCCAGAGCCCCAAGACACAGGCAACACCCACGCCGCGGACCCGCTTTCCACGCTGCCTCTTCGGTCTGCCGCCCACGGTGTGCAGGAGCTTGCCTGTGGCTGCTCACCGGAGCCCTCCTCGCCACGCGTGCCTCTACGAACTTCTGAAGACACGTGCGTCCCTACGTGATGCCAGCACACATCCCCGTGTGTGACTACAGCCCCGAGCCGCCGGTGGGAGAAGGGTGAGCGTTTGCATGCGCGCGGGTGCTACGTTGCTGAGCAGTCGTCTGCTGACCTGGTATCAGAGGGACAGCCAGCCCTAAACCCCTTGGTGTTGTCATCACTTGTTTAGTAATCTTCACATACTTAACTATGTGCAGGTGACCAAGTAAGAACAGGGTGATTGGACAGACAAGAAATCCAGCTCCTCCCACACAGTCCAAAATTCCCAGCTTGGCCACAGGTTTGACACAGGTCAGCATTGCTGTCTCGGGTAAAGGCAGTTTCCTCTGAACACGCACCTGAGCCCTGGCCCTGGGCCACAGGACACGGTGGTGACACAGGACACGGTGGTGCTTCCCAGGCCACCCAATGCCCTCCTCTCTCATTGCCACTGACAACGGGGGTCTTCACATTAAGTATGCTTCCTGACCAGGGTTTCTGCACTGTATTTTTTTTTTTTTTTTTTTAACAAATAGTTTATTGTCAAGTTGGTTTCCATATAATACCCGGTGCTCATCTCCACACGTGCCCTCCTCCATGCCCATCTCCCCACTCTCCCCTCAAGCCCATGAGTCCTCAGTTTGTTCTCAGCATTCAAGAGTCTCTCATGGTTTGCCTCTCTCCCTTTCCCCCACCATTTCCGCTCTTCTTCTCGCCCTTGTTCCTCCGTCAAGTTCCTCCTAATCCTCCTATACGTGCAAACATATGATATTTGTCCTTCTCTGCCTGACTTATTTCGCTCAGCATAACACCCTCAAGGTCCATCCATGTTGCTACACAGGCCAGATTTCATTCTTTCTCATTGCCATGTAGTATTCCATGGTATAGATAAACCACATCTTCTTGATCCATTCATCTGTTGATGGACACTTAGGCTCTTTCCATGTTTTAGCTATTGTGGAGAGTGCTGCTATGAACATTGGGGTCATGTGCCCCTATGCATCAGCACCCCTGTATCCCTTGGGTAAATTCCTAGCAGTGCTATTGCTGGGTCATAGGGGAGTTCTAGTGTTATTTTCCTGAGGAACCTCCACACTGTTTTCCAGAGGGTCTGTACCAGTTTACATTCCCACCAACAGTGCAGGAGGGTGCCCGTTTCTCCACATCCTCGCCAGCATCTAGAGTTCTCTGATTGGCTCATTTTAGCCACTCTGACTGGCGTGAAGTGGTATCTCAGTGTCTGCACTGTATTTTTAACAGTTAAATTAAAAGTAAAAATTTCCTGGGGCACCTGATTGACTCAGTCTGTGGGCATCCAAATCTTGATGCCCACTCAGGTCACAATCTTGTGACCCATGAGCGCAAGCCCTGAGTTGGGCTCAGTGATGACAGCCTGGAGCCGGCCTGGGATTCTCTCTCCCTCTCTCTGCGCCTCCCCTGCTCTCACATGCTCTCTCTCTCTCAAAATATATAAACTTAAAGAAAAATCCTCGCATGAAATTGCATTTTAAAAATAATTTCCTTCCAATTTCCCATGTACTCTGTGTTCATTGTAGAAAATGTGGTAGATATAAATAACAAAAGGGAAAATCAGATCCCATGACTGTATTTTAGATGTTGCCGCTAACATTTTCACATGCTTCCCTCCTGTCTTTGTGGAATGTAACAACGTTCATTCCACATACAGACAGACACACGTGGGAGAGTTAGGGTGGTGGCGCGCTGGACACGTGGTTTTGTCTCACTTTATGACTCTCGTTTTGAAGACGTGGCCTTTGCAGCCGCCGTCCTGACACAGTTTGTGTGGGATCTTTTCACGACACGGTATTGGGGAGCTCAGTGCTCCCTGAGACCCTGTGATGCTGCGAAGGCCGTTGCCCCGTACGACCTCCCCAGTGAGGAGACTTGACCCCATTGGAGCTGCCTGGGGGCTCAGTCGGTTAAGCGTCCGACTTGTGTTCTCGGCTCAGGTCTTGATCTCAGGGTCCTGAGTTCAGACCCCGTGTTGGGCTGTGTGCTGGGCGTGGAGCCTGCTTAAAAAAATAGTGAGTGTGGCCCCCACAGAGCAGGCCTACAAGTAAAATAAAATAAAGAGTGCCTTCATCTGACGGGTGTTTTTGAATATCTTCGTGATGTCACTACTTTTTGAGGACAGATTGCTGAGGTTAATATTTTTAAATTGAAACAAGAAAACTGCATTTATGTCCATAGGTGGTTTTCTTCAACTTCTTTAAATATGTTTAATAATAGTTGATCTGCCCATAGGTGTTTGCGCTCACAACAAACACGTGCTGCAATGCACGCGTCTTGCATTTCTGTTCTGCAGGAAATCACTGGAAACAGTGTGGCCTCTTGCAAAAAGCCGCTAATCCAGCTGTACTGCTCGAGACCCTGTAGTTTCATTGTTTATCTTGTTCTTTTCACGCCATCTTTTCTTTGCGGAAGGAAAGAGCTGTCAATGTTTGATAATATGTTTGTGTATCGCACTGAAAAATAACTTGGGTGCCAATCGTATCCCACAATTACCCAGCGTTCGACGGAGGACAGGCGAGCACCTGCCGAGGTGACCAGGGACAGGTCACCTGGACGGGGGGGTCAGGGCTGCCGCCATGAACTCAGCCTCCACCGTGTCCACGCGCCTCCGTCTCATGGAGCATTTGCACGTTTCAGTGGACAGAATCAAAGGGCGATCTGAATTCGTTCCAGGCAATTTCTCCTTTTGTTTTTCTTACCTCATGAGTATTAATATTCTTTACGGAGGATTTTGTATTTTGAAGGTTTTTTTGTTTTGTTTTTGGAGGGGCTCTGCTCCCTCCCTCCCGGAGCATCAGGCATCTGCAGACCCAAAGAAGGGACAGGCACAGCCCCGGGGCGAGGAGGGGGCGAGCGCCCTGATGCGAGAGGGCGTGGCCGCCGCTCGGGCCTCGGGCGTCAACGCAGGCAAGTGGCGGTACCGGCACCCGAGGCCCTGCCTTGCAGGCTCCGTCTCTTGGAAGACAGAGCAGACGCGAGGCATGGCCCTCAGGCGCAGATGTCGGGGGTAAGGTCATGACTGGCGGCGGCCTTGAGGCGGAGCGGACACGGAGCTGCTGTCACCACGCGTGTTCGCGGGCGCGACCCCACCGCGCTGGGTGCGTCCCATGCAGTCTCCCACGCAGTCCTCACGTGAAGCTTTCAAGTGCGTACATGCTGTGCGCACGGAAACACACTCGGAGTTTACAACGTGCTCGTGCTCATAGGCAGGTCGGTGGGAGAGAGACCAAGCCCCGGCGACGCGCTTTGTTCTTAGATGCTGAGCGCTATTCACGCCTCCATTTAATGAAGGCAACGCCATGCCTTAAAATACATCTAAAAATAAATGTGTACCACTCTGATGGGTGTGAAGTTTCTGCAGCTTCAGTCAGAAGAGCTAGAGTCATCCTCAAATAACACATGTGGGTACTTGGTGGGCTCTGTCCGTGGACCACATGGCTCTTCATATCAGAGCCCTGAGTTCAAGTCTCATGCTGGGCGTGGAGCCTACTCATTAAAAAATGATAAAAAAAAAAGTGAATATATAATAACAAGTAACAAATGCGATGACAATATTAGCATCTGTAGAGTATGTTTTCAGGAAACAAGCTGGCGAGTGTGTTAAAGGTTAACGTCCTGGAGTGTCTCTCTGGAGAGGAGGGGACACAGAGCAGGCGAGGGCAGTGTCCCCGGCACGGGCGGCGTGGGCTACTCGAGGAGAGGGTGCTGGCGTTTGGGAGGGGACAGAGAAGAGCCACCGGGCTGAGGCCCGGGACTGAGGGTGGCCGCGCGGCGGGACGCAGCCCTGGGGGTCGCAGCGAGGCCGGCAGGTGGCCGGGCTCCCGGGACGTAAGGCTGCGTGTCGCGGGCTGGCCTTTCCGGGCGCGTGGGCGCAGCGACGCCAAGTCCAGGACCCATTCTGAGTCTTACAAGCGTATCGAGCATATCTGAAAACTACCGGTTACATACGTCAACTTACTAATTTTAAAGTCTCTGAAAATACCAAAGAAAAAGGGTGTAAGCATTTGGCTTATCCTCTGACTCTTTTTTTTATTTTTTTATTTTTTTAGCATTTATTCAGTTTTGAGAGACAGAGAATGAGTGGGGAAGGGACAGAGAGAGAGAGGGAGACACAGAATCTGAAACAGGCTGAGCCATCAGCACAGAGCCCAACGTGGGGCTCGAACCCACAAACCGTGAGATCATGACCTGACCTGAAGTCGGATGCTTAACCGACTGAGCCCCCCGGGCGCCCCTCCTCTGACTCTTAAAACAGAATCAGGAATCCTTCAAGTCTCCCTTAGGAGCAGGGGCTGAAAACCAGCGCGGGGAGCGCATGGGAAGCACCGGCGTCCGTGTCAGCGGTGACCGTGTGGACGCGGACACGCCGGCGTCCGTGTCAGCGGTGACCGTGTGGACGCGGACACGCCGGCGTCCGTGTCAGCGGTGACCGTGTGGACGCGGACACGCCGGCGTCCGTGTCAGCGGTGACCGTGTGGACGCGGACACGCCGGCGTCCGTGTCAGCGGTGACCGTGTGGACGCGGACACGCCGGCGTCCGTGTCAGCGGTGACCGTGTGGACGCGGACACACCGGCGTCCGTGTCAGCGGTGACCGTGTGGACGCGGACACGCCGGCGTCCGTGTCAGCGGTGACCGTGTGGACGCGGACACGCCGGCGTCCGTGTCAGCGGTGACCGTGTGGACGCGGACACACCGGCGGCCCGCATGGCTCTCTGTGCAGAGAATTCGCGCCGCAGGGGATTCAGGGGAAGAGCCACGGTGTCACCATTCAGTACAGCAAACATCTCATAGACGCTTGGTGTGGGAGCCGCCAGACAGAACAAGTGACGAAGGCGCGTGTCGGGGTGTCTGGGTGCCAGGCAGCTCTGCCGACAGCAACGCTCAGACCCGGCCCTCCACGCAGGCCTGCAGGTGCTGCCGGAGTTCGGGGGATGGTGGCTCTTGAGAGGGTCCCCACGGCACGCAGGCAGCCGGGCGGCCACCACGGGACCCCCACGGCCCTGAGGGCTGAAGGCCGGGACCCAGGCCCTGGCCCACCCCGTGTCTGAGGCCCCGCTTCCTTCCTGCACGGCGCCCTCCTGAGGCGTCCTCGTGGGGCTGAGCGGGACGAGGGGCTCCCTGGGGCCTCTTACAGGCGCACAGCCCTGTTCAGAGTGTCCTACCCCGATGACCTGAGCGCCTCCCAGAGGCCCCGCCTCCTAAAACTATCACTTTGGGGATGAAGTCTCAGCAGGTGAATTTGGGGCCCCCAGCCCTCAGTCCTTAGCACAAGACTGTCGGCTGGAAGGGGACAGAGAAGGCCAGAAACAAGGCTCGTGGCCACAGTGAGGGGCCACGGGGGCCGGGCCCAGGAGGCTGGGCAGGCAGGGCACTCGGCGAGCGGAGGCCACCCCACGCCTGGCCCCGGCCCTGGAGGAGGGAGAGGGCAGGAGATACTACCCGGGGCATAAACTTCTGCACAAACAATCCCTGCAGTCTGCATTGTTTTAAAAGCAGTTCCTGGGGCGCCTGGGCGGCTCAGTCGGTTGAGCGTCCGACTTCGGCTCAGGTCATGATCTCATAGTTCGTGGGTTTGAGTCCCGTGTCTGGCTCTGTGCTGACAGCTCAGAGCCTGGAGCCTGTTTCAGTCTGTGACTCCCTCTCTCTCTGACCCTCCCTTGCTCATGCTGTCTCTCTCTCTCAAAAATAAATAAAAAACATTAAAAAACTAAAAAAAAAGCAATTCCTTTAAAAAGTTGAGAGATGTCCAAGTCATGCAGTTTCTCAGGGATGGTGATGGAGGCTCACGTGCAGCTCAGACCGTCAGTGGCCGTTGCACGTCTCCTGCATGTGACCGCTCACCGCCCGCAAGCAGGGATTGGCTGGGGCTTCAGGGGCCCATGTGCAGCCCCTCCCCCGGCCCGCGGGTCCCCACTTGGTACGCAACCAGATGAGCGGCTAACACAGGCTTGGGGACAGCGCTCCGGGGCTCCAGAGCGCGAGGGCAGAGGCCGCCGAGGCCCCGCTCCGTCGGCCCCCAGCGGCCTCCTGGCCCCGTCGCCTCCTGCCCGGAAAATAGCAGCAGCTGCATCATGTCCCCATGCAGTTGGAGCATAACGGCGGCCGAGGTTCGCATGGCTACGGGCGGGACGGGGCTGTCCCCGGAGGCTCACTGCAGGAAGGGAGTCCCCATGGACGGGGGGGCTGGCTCCTGGGGAGGGCGCGTCTGTCCCGGGGGTGCCGTGGGTCCCTCTGAGTGTGGGGTTCAGCCCAGAGGATGGGAGGAGAAGGGAGAACTTCAGGGGCTTGGAAGCCACGTTCTCAGGTTCGGACGCAGCCTGAGCACAGCCGTGCGGGTAACACCAAGGGCCCAGGCCGTAGGTAAGTGGGGCCTGGCCTGGCCCCCGGGCCCCAGAGCCCAGGCCAGCAGCCTGCCGGTTCCCAGGGCCGCTGGCTGAACGTGCTCGAGTTCCAGTGGTTTTGATTTTGTTTCCACTGTTCCCTTGACTGTAGCCGAAGAACAGGTTCCTAAAGCAGAGTTGAGAATATTTGCAATTATCTAGCTAAAGATAGAAAGTGGAGACAGTACAGTGCTGTGTCGTGTGACACGTATAATAGCATAATGTTAGGCTGTAACCTTGCTTTTTCCTGAGTCACATTAATATCGCAGAATCAAACAGCATCTGCAGTAAGGAAACGGCACTTTTTGTCCTGAAATATCTAAAAGCGACACCCCAGACCTTTTAGTTTTAGAAAATGAAAGCCAGTTAAATGTTTCGGCATTCTGGCGTCCAGGAGACCGTGCCTTGCACACTCGGGCACAGCTAATGGGAGTGTTTCATGACTCCCTGTGTAAACTCGCCCAGCTGTGAACAAACCACATGGATATGGGACCAAACACTAAGCCGGCTGCCTGGACGGGGCAGGAGGGGTGACGTCAGAGTGAGTCGTAGCCCCGCAGATGCCAGACAGAAGGGGCTTCGCTCTGTGTCCTCGCCCAGGTATAGACTATATTCTGAAGAATTCAGCGTGTAGATTGTACGTCCAGTGGCTTCACAAACTCCGACATGCGGCCATCAACACAACCTAATTTTGGAAGATTCTCTTCACCCCCCAAAAAAGACCTGTGCCCGGTAGCAGCCCACTGCTCACCTTACCCAGCCCCAGCCCACCACCATCCACTGGCTGTCTCCGTAGGTTTACTCATCCTGGACGCTTCCCGTAAGTGGAGTCATAAAACCTGATCCGGGAGAGATGATCTTTCACCGCAACGTAGCGGCCGTAATGACAGTTTGTGCTGCAGCTCACCGCGCTGTTCCTAAGGAAGAGCAGCGGAAAAGGAGCCAGACTGGTCACGGCGCCCAGGCTGGGCCTGCTTGTCACGGCCGCCTCGCCTGCTGACCGCCTCGTCGGGCGGCCCGCACGGGCCGAGTGGCGGCACGGGGTCACTGCCCGCTGGCCCTCGGAGCGCGTCCCAGTCCCGGTCAACAGTCCAGCGTCACCAGACACGTCCTGCAGAGGCTGGTGCACGTCTCCCCCAAGGGCGCACGCGCACCGTGCAGGCGCCTGTTAACGGCCGTCCCCGTAGACCTCGCTGCACCAGACTCCTTTCAATGACGCTCTGTCTCTTTTATTACATACGGAATGAAGTCCAAGATACAAACGAACAAGAAAATCACGTTTCCTGACCAGCCTACAAATTTTCGTTTGCTGTTAACTTACTCAGCAATCTTTCACGTGTGCCTGTGCAGCTAGTTACCACCCGGCGCCCAGGCCTCCTGAGCTCCTCCAGCGGTTCAGCCAACGCAGCTGCCCCCACCACCGCCCGCTGGGCGGAACCCAGCGTCAGAGTTCGCCACGATTTCTCATCCACAGGCGACGTTATTACACTACGGCCGGGCCTCCTTGCTAACGCACTTCCGCTCTTCCTCACGGGCTCCTCATACTGCGATTCTGTCTCCAAACCCAACTCCGCATCTAACTCAGTTGTACAGAAATAGACCAACTTGTCGTTTTTTCCATTTGAAAAAGTTTTTTTAAATGTTAATTTATTTTTGAGAGAGAGAGAGAGAGAATGCAAGAGGGGGAGGGGCAGAGAGAGAGGGAGACACAGAATCCGAAGCAGCTCCAGGCCCTGAGCCGTCAGCACAGAGCCCGATGCGGGGCTTGAACCCATGGACTGCGAGATCATGACTTGAGCCCAAGTCGGACACTTAGTCGACTGAGCCCCCCAGGCGCCCCTAAAAAGTCTTTCTTAAAAAAGAAGTTCCTTATAACATCCCAGTGAAAATATTCCCAAGTTTGTTGAACACAGACTGCTATGGTAACAAGTAGGCCACTGAATTAAAAGAATCCTGCCTGTAGAGGCCGTTGTGTGTCTGGGATTGTGTGTGTGTGTTCCTGTCATCCTGCACAGCACAGCAGCCCTGGTCCAGACGCCACTGTCCCCCCGAGCGCCAAGTGCCGGTCCAGGAGGCCGTGCGGCTGCAGGAGCTTGCTGTCCTGGGGAGGGAGAGACGGAGGTGAGTTCTTCGGGTCCTCGCACGGCGCCGTGTGTGTGTGGCTGGCTCAGCAAAGTCCAGCTCTTTGAACTTCTGTGACGTCCTAAATATCTGCACGTTAGGCCAACACCACCTTTCCTAATGACAGTTTTTGGATTAGGGGGGACATTTTGCTCTTCGATAATTATAAAAATTTAATAGCAGCCCCACCTTAAAACTGCTGACTTCGTACCTGGCACTAAGCTAAATGCTTAAAATGTGTCCTGCCACTGACTCCTCCTGAGAGCTTGGCGGGCAGGTGTCGCTGCTCCCACCAAGCAGGGCAGGCGGCCAGTCCGCACGCTCCGGAGCGGCGACACCGGGGCGGGACTCGGTGCTGACCTGTGCCCTCAACCACTTCACCCTTCTGTCTGAGCACAGGTTATTCTCGTGAGGGAAGGAAACTTTCCTTATTTAATTTAATTTATTCTTTTTGATTTTTTTGAGAGAGAGAGACAGAGCGTGAGCAGGGGAGGGGCGGAGAGAAAGAAGGAAACACAGAATCCAAAGCAGCTCCAGGCTCTGAGCTGTCAGCACGGAGCCCAACGCGGGACTTGAACTCACAAACCGTGAGATCATGACCTGAACCAAGTTGGATGCTTAACCAACTGAGCCACCCAGGCTCCCTGAAAACTCCCCCTTTTTTTTTTTAAATTTTTAAAGAAAAACATTAATAAGTGCTTTTGGGGTCTTTCCTCGAATTTGGCACCCTTTGTCATTGACAGTGTGTGACTTTCAGAGGCCGGTTTGCACTGTCAGCAGCACATTCTGTAAAGCTTCTGGTAAATGCCAGACATTGCTGGAAGTGACACTTAGCCGTGGCTCCTGCCCTTCCAGCCCTCACTCTGTCCCTTGTGGACACGGAGCAAGGGCGTCTGTGCTCAAGGCCACACGGCGCCGGCGCCACCACAGGCAGCGATGGCCAAGGCAGACCCAGAGCTGCAAGCGTTGGGCGCTGAAAATGTCAGCTTTTATCCCAGAAAAGAGTCACGGTCACATGTTGTCAGGACCTGCATCTCTGTGTCCATGGTCGAAAGACAGCCGTCTCCATCTCTGTCTAAACCCAGACTTTCATGGTGTGAAAGGTTCGTGGAAACTGTCTTCCACATAATGAGTACAAGTAATTTGTCTGACACAAGAATGTCAACAGCAAGTACGTATAATTTGCGCGGTGACAAATTGTACCCGTCCTTCCCAGGAAGAAAGGGACGCTGCTGTGCGCTGAGGCGGCGGAGCAGGCGCACGGACGGGCCTCGCATTTAGCCTGCAGCTCTCGGCAGCGCTCACGGTCCTTTCAGAGGGTCGGTGCAAATTATACCAATAAAGTTATTATCGATAATTGCTACCTCTCCTCCCCTGCGTAATCAGTGAGTTTAGAGTGGAGAGCAGGCAGTGTGGACGAGAGACGCCTTCGATTCTGAACCAGAGGCGTCTCATGCAGCACCCCAGTCTTCACAGAAGTCATGGGTGCGCTTTCCACGATTAGTGACCTCGTACGAACCCCGAGGCCACAGCCAGGGAGGGCGAGACACCCTGCCTCCGGTGCGTCTTCAGGATCCACACACACCACCTCGCACCCTGGAGGGTCACAGGAAGACACTTGTCCCCACGTGAGAGCAGCTGGAGAGCAGTGGAGACGTCCTGTCACGGGAGAGGATAAGTCACCTGTGAGATCACGGCCACCACATCCCAGAACCACGTGGGAGGGCCACTCATCCCCACAGTGTTCATTGAGACGCCCGTGCCCACGCTGAGCCAAGTGGCGGGGGTCCCTTGGCAGGCGCCAGGTGGTGAGATGACAGCGTGGAGAGGGGACCTCCGTGGGGGAGGGGACGGGGACCCACACCAGCCTTGCCGCGGCCAGGCCAGAGCCTTGAGCCCCCCGGCCAGACGCCCTGCGACGAGCCGGCCCCGAGACCGTGGACGACAGTTTGCTAGATGGTTCTCTTGGCACAGCGGTCAGTGTCCCTGGCAGGCGAGGGGGGCCGTCGGCACACAGCGGGTCAGGAGGGCCAGGGGCGCCTGACGGGGCTCCTCAGCCAGGCCACATGAGCCTGGGGCAGGGCGGTGGTGGATAACCAGACCCTTAAATACAGAGGACAAAGTGGTGCCGCCCGTACGTGGGGGGAGGCGGGAGGTGAAGAGGTAGAACCGCCGGTTATGGTAAGAAACGGGCAGCAAGAGTGGTCGGTAGTAACACTGCACTCGCGGCTCACGGTAGGTGAGGCGGCCACACGGCGCCAGCGCAGAGCGGGCCCAGGGGTGCTGACTCACCGCGCTGCACACCCGGCACTAAGGGAAATGGTGTGCCCAGTGTCCTCCAATAATAAAGACATTTAGTTAAAAATACATTAAGAAGGGGAAACGTCCTTGCAGTATCTGTGGGCTCCCGCGGTCGGCCGCAGGCACGCCAGCAAGAATAGCATCGTGTGAGAGTTTGAAATGGTTGTCTCCACCCGCCTGACGTGGTAGAGACAAAATGAGGCTTTGGTACAGGAGTGACTTCTTCTAGAACTCTCTGAAGACACTTCCCAGGCCTCTCAGTCCTGAGACAGCTGTACCGTGTCTGGGAAGAGATTCGCTAGGGCTGAAAGTAAAGGTAGAAAGACTCTGTGGCCACACAGTCGTTGATACAGGACAGCATGTCCATCCCAGCCCCCAACTGACCGTAACGGGGCTTCAAGGGCACAGTTAGATTCCGGTGTATCTGTTCTGGATGCAGCCCTTGGAGACTCTCCATGAGAAGCTATTAATTACATTTTCCCCATTTAGTGGAATAGCTGAGATGTGTACGGTTCATTACAAAATGGTACTTGAATGTGTGGTTTAGAGGAAACTGGAACTTTTCTAGATTCATCCGTCTAAACGCACCTCGGCCTGAGCCTGGACAGGAGGCTCAGCTCCAGCCTGGGCTTTCCCGGGCACAAGTGGAGCGTCACATGCAGTGTAAATGCCGTGTGTGCACGCACGCGCTCACACTCCCACATACGTGCTCACACGCGCACACGTCCCTTTGGCCGACTACTTTCAGAAAATGAAATGCTGGAATAAATTCTGCGCAAAACATATCTTTTATTTATTTATTTATTTGTTTGTTTGTTTGTTTGTTTGTTTATTTATTTCTAGGGGAGAGAGAGAGAGAGAGACAGCGTGAGCAGGGGAGGGTCAGAGAGAGAGGGAGTCACAGACTGAAACAGGCTCCAGGCTCCGAGCTGGCAGTCAGCACAGAGCCCGACGCGGGCTCGAACCCACGAACCGCGAGATCATGACCTAAGCGAAAGTCGGACGCTTAACCGACTAAGCCACCCAGGCGCCCCTAACATATACTTTTAAATGACGAGCTTGCTGTGATTCATGTGAGCCCATCGTGTAATAAATGGATGCCTGGAAATGAAACTGTAATTATATCTTTTTCCTTTTATAACCAATCACGGCATCCCACCTTAGGAGGGTGGTTGATGCCTCCCCTTGTACGTGTTTTCAAGGAGTGACACGTGATGTGGGAAATCTCGCACTTTGGTCCCTGTTGGGAGGCTCTGACTTCAGATGGTGGTCGAGGGGGTGGGAGCAGCTAACTTGGTCCAAAGCCCGGCACCCGGCTGCCTCAGCTGCTGGGAGAGGACACACGTCTCCCGGGCGGAGCCCCAGGAGAACAGAGCAGGAAGGTTTCAGTAAGACATAGCACTAAAATTGGCCTGTGACGGTGCATTTAAAGATGGCTTTTCACAAGTTCCATCTTTCGTGGTAGTTTTTTTAAAAAACAAACCTGTTGTGCCTGACAATAGCCGTCTTCAAGGTTCTTGCTGGTTGACCCTCTGAAAGGATTTTGGGTAAGTATGTATCCCTTCAGGCGGCTCGTATTGACGCTACAGTTTCCACTGTGACCGTGAATACTTACAAATGTTGCATTTCGGCATGTTGTATTTACACTCACAAATGGCACTGGGACATCATTTTTTAAAAAGTATTGAATGACATTTCAGTTCCACGATATGATACCCACTGCCATCATTGATTTTTAAAAATGCATGTTGAAGCTCTTTTTTGACATTTGAAACTCTTTCTTTTTTGCTAAAGCATATATATTTTTTATACAGTTTGCTGAAAAGTGTTTGTTGGCCTTCTGGACAGGAATGGGAATGTGTTTGCTAGGAGGTCATACGTCTGCTGGCCCCAGTGCGGCTTCCTGTCTGCTGCCGGCACCCGGCCCCACGGACTGCGCAGCGGGCCGCGACCTTGAACCCGGCCCCACGGACTGCGCAGCGGGCCGCGACCTTGAACCCGGCCCCACGGACTGTGCAGCGGGCGGTGACCTCGCGCCTCCAGCTGCCGAAGGGTGTGACGGTGTCCCTAGCTCTGGGGAACACCGGGGTCCAGCCCACCGCCCCGGCACCTCCAGCCCGGACGCCGTGTGTCCCCGCGTCCCCGCAGAGGGGTCGGGACAGACCTGCGGTGCGAATTTCCCGTACGGGGCTCTCCTTGCCAGCTTGACCCTGCGCCACGGCAGAGAGCCACAGAACAACCCCTGCAGTAATCGTCCCCCTCGTGGACGTGCGTAATGAACACGTGCCCAGATTTCATCATCTTGTGAATCAAGAGGATGACGAGGGAAGGAACGCGAAGACCCGACACGGCCGCAGAGAGTGTTTCAGGACCTAGAATTCCTAGATGTTAGGATGAGGTCGCTGAGTTAGATACAAAGTGGTTGATATCTTAAGGGACAAAATATCTTTTGGGTTATATTTTCTTCCTCGACAGAAATTATTTGCTTCTCTGCTGGCAAAGATCTTCAAGTTAACATGTCATTTCCCTGGGGTGAGGCCTTTGAACACCAGTGAGCAGTGAGTGGGACCACGAGCGTTCTCCCCGAGGGCGGCGCCCTGCGCCCTCCTAGGGCTGGAAATGAGGCGCCAGCTCGTTTTTCCTTATTTCCAGGTCTGGACGGTCACATCCTGTCCCTAGAGCTCAGCCGGCAACTGTGGTTTGGACGCTGACGACACGCGCTTCGGAGCCTGGGTTTGAGCTCCGGCTGTGCTAGTTGAGCGCTGTGACCCAGGGCAGGCTCCTAACCGTTCTGTGCCTCGGGGTCCTGATCTGCGCGGGATGGGGGGCGGGGAGGGCGGTCACAGAACCCTCCTTCTTGGGGAGTGCTTGTGGCCAGTGATCGCGTGGTCTGTGTCTTCCATCCTTTTACTTTCAACTTCTCT
The DNA here is from genome assembly GCA_017311185.1 of Proteles cristata cristata. NCBI lineage: Eukaryota > Metazoa > Chordata > Mammalia > Carnivora > Hyaenidae > Proteles > Proteles cristata. The sequence goes on from JAESUZ010000884.1 coordinate 114,203, forward strand.
GTGACTTTACACTTTGAGTGAGGCCTCTTAGGCCTCAGGCATAGAGTTGGGTTGGGTTTTAGGCCAGCGTGGCAATTTGGGTTTTGCTGGGGCGTTGAGTCACATTTAATGGACGTGAACGGACATTGGGCGTAGTGCTGCCATCTTACCTGTTTGCTCTTTCTTCCACCTGTTCCTATTTAACTTTGTTAAAAATTTGACTTAGGTAATCTGTACATCCAACGTGGAGCTCCGATCATGACCCCGAGATCAAGAGTCGCAAGTTCCTGCAACTGAGCCAGCCGCGTGCCCACATCCATACAGTGCTCGCCCCCCTCACCATTAACTTGTTCCTGCACCTTCTTTCCTTAGGCCTTGAGCGATGGCCCCAGGGAAGTGCGTGGTGCGTATGGCATCAGCGCACACCCCCACCCCGCCCCCTGCGCTGGCAAGGCCCTGGGCCCCAGCGACAGGGGTTGGCAAATTTCCCTGCAAAGGGCCACCTGGTAAATAGGCTCTGTGGTCACATGACCTTTGTCGGGCCTCCTCGGCTCGGCCATTGTGACTGGAAGGCACCCATAGACACTGTGTGGGCAAGCAGCGTGGTGTGGCCAAACCGGCTTTTTCTTCACCAAACAGGCGACAGGTAGTTTCAGCTGCGGGCAGTGCTGACCCTGCCCCACTGGGGGCCGCCCGGGGACGCTCTCCCTCTTCCGCGTCTTGGACCCTGGGGCGTTGAAGGCTTCCACTCCACCTGTCACAGGGAGTCCACCAGCCACCTCAGTCCTTTATGCCCCCCACACCGTACACGGGCCCTCGCCTGACCGAACTCTCTTCCGCTGAGTGCTGCCGAGGCCACCCAGCTCCCGCTGCCGCCCTCGCAGAACGGCTTCCGTCACGGCGAGCGAGCGCTCTGCTGTGCCCCCCGTGACAGTCAGCTGTTTGCAGATGGGCCTCGGTTACACTCGTTCCCCACAAAACCTCCCCCACCCGGGCACACGGGAATGAAGGGTCTTGGCTGAACTGAACTAGTAATGCAGAGATGGGGGGGCGGAGGTGGTCAGAATTTGGAAAAAAGACTTGAGGGCTCTTTATTTTAAAGTGAGTAGGCTGTGACAGAGCCGGTTCCAGGAGAGGCGGGGTTCACGGAGGGGGAGGGCCAGGGGGTGTGTCCCAGAGTTCCCCCAGGAGGAAACATTTCAGGACCTGGTGTCGTGTTGCCAGCTGTGCGGGGTGGGTCAGCTCCTGGTGTGACAACGCCTGCTGCTGTGCTGCCTCCGAGCAAGGGAAAGAATGAGTACAGTTCATTTTGCAATTAGGTCACTGTGTCCTTTGAGCGTGGTGGCCACGAAGTGGCCTGTATTCAAGCCACATAAAACGCAGCTAAGTAGCAAACTGGAACCAGAAAGTTGGGGCATCTACTTAAGCATATTGACTTATTAACAAATAGGTTTTTTAATTGAGAAAGTAATACATGAAAATACTTAGCCAAGATGAGCCTCGCATCTAGAGCTTTATGCTGAACACGGTGCTTCCTGCCCATAGTCATAACGGGTTTGTAAGTTACAGAAATAGAAAACAAGAAGATACAGCAGGGCTAGAAAATAGCAACGTTACTGGACCAGGAGCAGGTCAAGGTGGTGCCAGTGGGCTGGCCTCGGGCTGGAAGTGGGCCCTGGAGCGGGGGATGGGCTCACCCCAGGAGCCGGCCAGGCCTCCCTGGGGAGCGCAGGCTGAACAAAACTAGCCACACACCCTGGTGCCGCCTAGGGCCTTTGAACCGGTGCGGGCTCAGGAGCCTGAAGACCCAAGCTGAAGACCGAGAACGAGTCCCCCCGCCTGCAGACCCCGGATCTGACGCGTCACCCTAGTACCCATGTGAGGCGCAGACGGTGTGGAGGCAGCAGGCAGGGGTGAGGAGGCGGAGCGCAGGGGCAAGGGCCAGGGCCCCCCCGCCCACTTACCCTGTGCCTGCAAACCTAGATTCCAAGACCTGTGAAGACAGTTAACAAATCAAACAAAAGTTTTTTCTTCTTAGATACCTTTTTATTAAAATTTTTTTTAAAATAAGTTTATTTATTTTTGAGAGAGAGTGAGAGAGAACAAGTAGGGGAGAAGCAGAGAGACAGGGAGACCCAGAATCCGAAGCAGCTCCAGGCTCTGCACTGTCAGCACAGAGCCCGACGCGGGGCTCGAGCCCACGAACCGGAGATCACGACCTGAGCTGATGCTGGAGGCTCAACCGAGCCCCCGGGCGCCCTCCTCAGATAAAGTAAGAAAACAAAACAGCCATAAATGAAATAATCACGGATAGAACACAGGACTAATGAGAAACCTTCACAATAAAAAATAAAGTCATTGGGGCGCCTGGGGGCTCAGTCGGTTGAGCGTCCGACTTCGGCTCAGGTCATGATCTCGCGGTTCGTGGGTTCGAGCCCCGCGTCGGGCTCTGTGCTGACTGCCAGCTCGGAGCCTGGAGCTGCTTCTGATTCTGTGTCGTCTCCTCTCTCTGCCCCTCCCCCGCTCGTGTTCTGTCTGTCTCTCTGAAAAAAAAAAGTTAAAAAAAATAAAGTCATTGAAATAATACCTCAAACTGTTAGAAACAAAACCAGCTCGAAGACAAAACTAATAAAGGCCGTTTAGTCGTAAACTTGGGCGAAGTAGCCCTGCTGAGGTCCCCGCTGTCTTCCCGGAGTTCAAGGGTCTTAGAGAGGAAGTTTCCCAGGTAACCGGCCGGCGCCCCAGGAGGTGGGGCTCGGGGGGGGGGCCCTGCCCGAGGGCTGCGCGGGGCTGCGGGTGCCGTGGGCCCCGGGTCAGGGTCGCGTGGCCACCCCGCCGCGTGAGCCCCCGGGGCTCGGAGGAGAACCCCTGAGGAGCCCGGCCGCGCGGGGCCGCCCCAGTGCACAGCCGGTTGCCACTGTGTCTTCTCGCCGGGTTTGTGCGGTAAGAACACACCATGTCACGCACACGGCCCACAAAACACGTGCTAACGTCGGTCACCAGCAGGCAGCCGTGTCACCCCACGGTCGACGGCACGCTAGACTCCGGGCCCCGTGTCCGGCCCGAAGCGCGGGAAGGGTGGAGAGCAGACGTCCCCGCTACAGGCGAGAACGAGGCGGCAAAGCAGAGGCCCGGGACTCGGCTGTTGAGCGGCCCGCTCGGGGGCCGTGACGGAACCCCCGCGAACAGCGGGCTCGCGGCGCCTCCCCATCCGGGGGCGCGGGGCACACGCGGCGGAGGCGGCGGGACGGGCAGCGCGGGGCCGCGTGCGCACGCGCCCAGCGCTCGGGGCGGGGCCGCGGGGCCGCGCTGCTTCCACAGGCGCGCCGGCCGCGCGGGGACGCCGTCGGGCCCCGGCGCGCGGGGGGCGGAGCCTCGGGACGCCACAGCCTCCGCTCGCGCCCGCGCCGCGCGGTGACGTCATCAGGCCCGGACGCGCGACCGGACCTCGCGGCGCCGCCGCCTTCTGCGCCTGGCCTTCGCCGCACGCCGTCGTCATCCGGCGCCGACGCGCGGTGACGCCATCGGGCCGCGACGCGCCGGGGGCGGGGAAGGACGGGCGGGCGGTGCCTCGGCCGGGTTGGAGCTGAGGAGAGAGGGCGGGGAAAGCTGAGGTGGAGCCCGGGAGGGGCGGGAAGGTGGCGGCCGCAGGATGGCGGACCAGATCCCTCTGTACCCGGTGCGCAGCGCCGCGGCCAGCCGCAAACGCGCGGCCTACTACAGCGCGGCGGGGCCCGGGCCGGGGGCCGAGCGGCCCAGCAGGTAACGACGGGGCGGGCCTCCCGCTCCCCGCGGCGCCTCTCCCCACCCCCGCGGCCTGACCGGCTGGGGGCCCCGTGCAGGTGCGGCCCGTCCCCGGGTCCCCGGCCGGTCTGCCCCTCCCGCAGGCCGCGCACGGTGCTGCCGACTCCGGCGCGCCGGGACCCTGGGAGGGCGCCCGCCCGGCGGGGAGGCCCCGGGCCGCGCTGCCAGGCCCCGGGCCCCGATCCCGGTGTTCTGGGCGCCCGTCGCAGGCGGAGGGGAGTCTCGGCTGCGCCAGGCGGGACGTCGCGCGGACGCGGGTGTCCGAACCCCGCGCGTTCCTGTAGACATTGCGGGCGTGACCCGCGCAACTTGCACTTAGAGTCACAAAAACGGACCTTCGTGGACGAGTGCAGAGTCTCACAAATATGAGACGCTTCAGTTTATTTGCAAACTACACTTGTTCCTTAATCATGGGTTTCCCAAGTATTTTTTTGTTGACAAGAATTTTTGCTTTGGCGTCGGGAAACGGAAGTCCGGAAGGCAAGTCGGTTAATGGGGACCACAGTTTAGTGGTAGATTAAAAACGTACCACCTTTCATTTTAGAATGGCAGTCTCATACCGTAGTTGGTTTTAGCTCGTGTGTGTTTCTCACCGAAAGAAAAGAATAGTGCATTTAATAAATGGTAGAGTTATTAGCAAAAGAAACTCATGAAAAGAAATACTGTTCCCTGCAGTTAGTGGTAACTTTATTCCTGAGGAATTTTAGAAGCAATTAACTTTTAATACACAAGAGGGAAAAAAACTACCTGTTTCAATATCCAGTTGCTTCAGGATTCGGGTTTTAGAGCAGTTTTTGTTGCAGGCTGTTTGGGAGGCTGTGATATATAGTCGAAGAATGTATATTTTAATGTTACAGAGCTGAATTGATTCTCTCTTCATTTATTTATTTCTGTTTGATCTTACTTAAACTGAACCCCCATTTCCTGGGATGTAAAGTGGGGGTTACTGTTTCTTCCTGTGGGATGGCCGAGGGTTACAGAAGAACCTATAAGGTGTCCGTGTTAGGTGTTTATACCATTTCTCTTTTACTCCCTGATATTACCTGAAAGATTAATTGCAGTAGTAATTGAGTGGTTGATTTTAGAAGGTCATCATTTGGAAATCACAGGTTTCTATCAGGGTTTGCATCTCCGTTTTTGCTTCAGTTTTGGAGGCTCTGTCATTTGGTGTGTAGGTATTTAGGCTCCTTTTGTCTTCCGGTGGATTGTTTCTTTTATTGCGAAATGTTCTTTGTCTCTGGTAATTTTCTTTGCTCTGAAGCTTAATTCTGCTATATTGTGGTTTAATGTTTGCATGGTGTTCGCTTTCAACCTAAGTTGAATTTGAAAGGAGTTTCAAATTCTTGTTGGATCCTGGTTTTCCATTATGCACTCTCAGTCTGTGTCTTTGGATTGGTGTATTTAAACCCTTTACCTTTAAGTTAACTATTGCTGCATTAGAGCTTAGGTGCTATTTTATTATCTATTTTCTGTGTCTTCTGATTCTCATTCCTCTTCTGTTTCTCGTCTTGCCCTTCTTTAGGTTACTTGAACTTTCCTTGGATATCGCCCCAGTGTTTTTGAGTAGGTCTTTGAATGTTATGGTGTTCGCTCTGTTGGGTGTTGCGGTGTACATACGGGGTGACTTATCGTCGAGGTATGTTGGAGTGAAGTCTGCAAACCTTACTTGCATTTCTGTCCTCTTTACCCATCTTCTCCCCTCACACTTTATGTATCACTTTTTGTTTAAATCATCAAATACAATTTATAAAACTCTTGATTATAAGGATAGTTTATTGTATGTACTCATGTTTTTGATCATTGTGTTATTATTCATGTTATTTTGCTCAGTTCCTTCCTGGTAGTCCAGGATTCACTCCCCCTCCCACCCATTCTTTTCTATTTGAGAAAATTAGTGCAGCCAATCTTGAAACTTCTTTCATCTTAGAATATTTTTATTAACCCTTCACTCCTGCAGGGTAGATTTGTTGGATATAGAATTCCTGGTTGACAGGTTTTTTTCTTAGCACTTGAAAACTCTTCCATGCCCGCTAGCCTTCGTGACTCCTGCGGAAGTTCACTACCACGCGAATTGGTGCCCCCTACGGCTAACGTGACATTTATGTCTGGCTGCGTTCAAGTTTTTATTTGTCTTTTATTTTCACAAATTTAACTGTGATGTATCTTGTGGATTGCCTTGAATTTATCTTGGTTGATATTTAGTAAGCATTCTTAATCGGTTGGGTTTTATTTCACCAAAGTTAGGGAGTTTCTAGCCATTAGTTTTTCGAGGACTCACTCTTTGGTTTCTCCATCTCTCTCTCCTGCTGGTACTCAGATGATCCAAATGTTGAATATTGGTTAGTGGTACATAATTCCCTAGGCTGTTCCCTCCCCGTCCCCCAGTTTCTTTCCTCTGTGTTCAGATTGTGTGTATTCTATTGATTTTTTTTTCCTCTGGTTCCCCAATTCTGCCCTTTGTCGCCTTCACTCTTCTGTGGATCCCATGCAGCAGTGTTTTATTTTCATTGTTGTATTTTTCAGTTTTATAATTCCTATTTGTTTGAAGGGTTTGTAATTGATCGTTGAAGTACTTTTATGTTTGCTGCTTAAAATGATTGTCACGTAAGCTTTGGTATGAATTGTTTTTGCTAAGTCACACTTTGGGTGTTCTAGTTCTCGTATGACTGATGGGTTTTGATTTTATCCCAGACATTTTGTCTGTTATGTTTGGCGCATGTGGGGGTCCTGTTGTATCTTTTACTTTAGCAGGTGATCAGCCTGTTTAGATTTTAGCGTGTAGGTCCCGGCCTACATTTATGGGCTGTGATTCCAATGGCAGTTTACTTTCGTGCTGTGATTTTTGGCATCCTCGCTTTACGTGGTCTAATGGGACTCCTGCCCCCTGCTTGTGCTGCCGAGAGGAAGGAGGGGTTTCCCCAGAGCCCCCCCTCCCCCTCCACCCCCCCACCCCCCCGTCCCTTGGCGAGAGGAGGCTTGGCTGGCTGGACGGGGCTTGTGGCCATGCCTGCTCCGCGTGTGCCTGCTGGCGGTTCTGGTGCCCCCAGTTAGAAGAGTCTGAGCACCGCCGTGGCCAGATCTTCCAGCTGGGGCCCCCAGCCACCCTGGCCTCTGGTAGCATAGGAGGGGCCCAGCCCTGCAGAGAAGCCCCTTCCTGTACTGGCCTCTGCTGAAGTGAGATTGCAGTTGGTGCTGCCTGGTCGTCCTCCTGGTGAGAGAGGGGAGTCTCCGGCCCCCGGGGACACGGGGGCTTTGAGGGTTCTAGGGCTCTCCCACCTGGGGCTGCCCAGATGCGCCGGTGTCCCCTGATGGGACAGGAGGTCTCAGGGCCATCGGGAAGGACGCTGGGTCTCACAGGCCCTTGTTGATCTGCTGCTGCTGGTGGACCCCCTCCAGAGGAGGAATGACCTTGGGCTGCCTTTTCTTGCTTGGTTGGGAGTTGGGGCCGCCAGGCCTGTGGCTCTCCTTCTGTTGGGTGGGCGCACGGAAGATGTCCTGCCCCCGTGTCCTTTCTCCCGGCCTCCGTCCCAGAGCGGCCAGCTCTCTTCCTCTCAACTGCTGCCTTTTTACCACCTTCCAGGGCTCCCCTTTGCTTGGCTCCTTATTTCCAAGGTTCTTAGGTGGACTTGGTGGGAGGAGCAGGGAGAGAAGCGTCATGACTCGAAGTTGTGCTTTTACGTTGTTTTGTGAAGTGTGGGTACGTTTTGTCATAGGAGCATATGTGCACATTTAAAAAGCTAAGTGGTGAAACGCCTAGAGGATAATGTGCTCTGTGCTCTGCTGATCCCTCTCTCTGCACCGCAGCCTTGCACCCCTGAGGCAGTTATTTCGGATTCTTCTGGCATTGAAAATCTCCATTTTCCGCAGCTGTGTGCCTGTGTCAACACCTGACGCTTCTTTTGAAGCCTTGTGTGTCTGCCCCGCAGCCAGGATGGAATGAAAGGCCCTGCTGCTCCGCAGCCTCCGGTTCGCGCGTGGCACACTCTGGACTTGACTGTAAATGTTCACCTCCCTTGAATGGATGGTGGCGACCGTCAGACTTTACCCCGATACCTGGCCTTACGGGTTGGGAAGTGTTCCTTTCTCTTCTGCTTTCTGGAAGACATTGTTTAGTTGGTGTTGACTTCTTTAAATGTTTGGTAGAATTTTCCAGTGGAACCATCTGGGCTTACAAATTGCTTTTCTAGGTGTTTCAATTTACAGACTCGGTTTCCAGGCTGTTCACGTGAGCTGTGTCTTGTCGGGTGAGTTGTGACTGTGCCGTATGAGGAGTTGATCCATTTCAGAAAATTCACCATATTTGTGTGTATAGAGCTGTTCGTCGTGTTCTCTTCGTGTCTGTCTGAGGCTTCATTCAGATGGTGGTGGTTTGTGCTTCACTCCTTTTGGTTGGTCAGTCTTGATAGAGATGTGAGCTTTTGAAAGAGCCAGATTTTGTTTTCCTTATTTTTTCTGTAGTTTTCTATTTCATTAATTTCTGTGTTTTATTTTTTCCTTCCTTTTGACTGTTTTAGGTTTTCTCATCTCATTCTTGTTTCTTAAGGTGAGAGTTTCATTTATTGATTGGAGACTCTCCTTTTAAAAAAATTTCTTTTAAAGTTTATTTATTTTGAGAGAGAGAGAGAGAATGACTGCGGGGGTGGGGGGAGGGGGTCAGAGAGAGAAGAAGAGAGAGAATCCCAAGCAAGCTCTGAGCTGTGAGTGACATGGGGCTCAAACCCACAAACCTTGAGATGATGACCTGAGCCGAAACCAAGTCAGATGCGTAACTGACTGAGCCACCCAGGTGCCCCCAGGCTTGCTTTTGATTGTTTGCTTGGTATATAATTTTCCATCATTTTACTTGCGACCTACTTATATTTGAGGTCAATTTCTTGTAGTCAGCAAATGGTTGGATTATACTTTTTATCCACTCTGCCAATGTCTGTCTTACGATTGATGTATTCAGACATTTATGTTCACTATAATGATTGATAAGTTAGGGCTTATATCTGGGGTGCCTGGGTGGCTCAGTCGGTTAAGTGTCCGACTTCAGCTCAGGTCATGATCTTGTGGTTCGTGGGTTCGAGCCCTGCGTTAGGCTCTGTGCTGACAGCTCAGGGCCTGGAGCTGCTTCAGATTCTGTGTCTCCTCTTCTCTCTGCTCCTCCCCTGCTCATACTCTCTCTCTGTCAATAATAAGTAAATGTTAAAAAACTTTAAAAAAAGTTAGAGCTTACGTCTGCCATTTTCCTTTTTGTTTTCTGTGTTTTCTTTTAAATGTTTTCCTGCAGGTTACTTCAACATATTTTAGAATTCTATTTTGAGTTACCTAAGGTGGTTTTCACTGTATCTTTTTGCACAGATATTATCTAGTGTTGTCCACACGTGACCCTTCACAGTATTCTGGTGTCAAAATTGTATCTGTGCTAGTGAAGTGCAGAATCCTTGCCTCATTACATCCCTTTACTCATCTCTCCTGTAAAGCTGTCATTTTGTACGGTGACATGTAAATTTTATATATGTAGAAGTATATAAATATTCTCCTTGCATATAAGTAGAATCACACAACAGTGTTCTTTTTATTTATTTATTTATTTATTTTTTAATATATTTTTTTAAAATTTTTAAAATGTTTTTATTTATTTCTAGGAGAGAGAGAGAGACAGTGTGAGCAGGGGAGGGTCAGAGAGAGAGAGGGAGTCACAGACTGAAACAGGCTCCAGGCTCTGAGCTGGCAGTCAGCACAGAGCCCGAAGCGGGGCTCGAACCCACGAACCGCGAGATCATGACCTGAGCGAAAGTCGGATGCTTAACCGACTAAGCCACCCAGGCGCCCCTACACAACAGTGTTCTAACTTTTGCTTTATTGCTCAAACATAATTTAGAAAAATCAAAAGAGGAATGCCTGTTGTACTGACCTGTGGTTTTACTATTTCTGTTACTCTCTTATTTTCTGAAATTCCTGAATTTCTTATTATTTCTGTTTTAAGAATTCCTTGCTATTCTTTTAGTGTAGGTCTGCTGGAAACAAATTCTTTTAATTTTTTTTCATCCTAGGAAGTCTTATTTCTCTCTCATTAATGAAGGAGAATTTTACCAGTATACAGTTTGGGGTTTACAGGGTTTTTTGTGCATTTTTTTTAACATTTGAAAAATGTTATATTGCTGCTTTTTGGCCTCCATGATTTTTGATGAGAAATCTGATGTCATTTGAATGTTTTTTTTTCCCCCCGTGGGTAATATGTCACTTCTCATTATTTTCAAGCTTTTTTTTTTAAACTTTTAAAAAAATGTTTCATTTTTTTCTGAGAGAGAGAACATGAGCAGGGGAGGGTCAGAGAGAGAGGGAGACACAGAATCTGAAGCAGGTTCCAGGCTCTGAGCTGTCAGCACAGAGCCCGATGCGGGGCTTGAACCCACGAACCGTGAGATCACGACCTGAGCCGAAGTCAAATGCTTAACTCACTGAGCCCCCCAGGCGCCCCATTTTGAGATCTTTTGTGTCATATGGTCTTGAGTTTTCTGCTTATTTGTTTTAAGTCCCATTTTCTGTTTACATTGAGTGGTTTCTGTTGTTCACTTAAGGAAAGTTCATTGATTTTTTCCCTTGGTCTCTTCCATTCTTCTCCTGAACCGTATCTCTGTTACTATATTTCTTAGTCTCAGAATTTCCATTTGATGCTTCTTTACATTAGTTTTCTTTGTGAAAACTGCTGTTTATTTTCATTTGCTCCAAGTATGGTGGTTGTTGTTGTTGTTGTTTAATTTATTTATTTTTGAGAGACAGAGACAGGGCATGAGCTGGGAGGGGGCAAGGAGAGGGGGAGACACAGAATTCGAAGCAGGCTCCAGGCTCTAAGCTGTCAGCACAGAGTCTGACGTAGAGCTCGAGTTCATGGACCTAGAGATCATGACCTGAGCTGAAGTCAGATGCTCAACCAGTGTATTGAGCCACCCAGGTGCCCTTGCTTCAGGTATTTTTGTAATTGCCCATTGAAACATTTTTATGATGGGCACTTTTTTATTATTTTTTTAAGGTTTATTTTGAGAGAGAGAGAGCGTGCATGCCTGTGCAAGCATTCGTGGGAGAGTCATAGAGAGAGTGGGGTCCAGAGGATCCAAAGCAGGCTCCGCTCTGATAGCAGCAAGCCTAGCATGGGGCTCGATCCCGTGAGCTGTGAGATCGTGGCATGAGCTGAAGTTGGACACTCAACTGACAGAGTCACCCAGGTGCCCCTTTAGTTTTTTTATTTTTTATTTTTTTTAAGTTTATTTATTTTGAGATTGCACGTGTGTGCAGGGAGGGGTGGTCAGAGAGAGTGAGAGAGAACCCCGAGCAGGCTCTGCACTGTTACCCTGAACTCATGAACCATGAGATTGTGACATGAGCCGAAATCAACAGTCAGATGCTTTACCTACTGAGCCACCGAGGTGCCCTATAACGGATGTTTTAAAATCCTAGTCAGATAATTTCAACATATGCATCGTTTTGGTGTTGGCAGCTGTTGACTTTCTTTCCTTCAAAAGTTGAGATTTTCCTGGCTTTTGGTAGGAGTGTTTTTTAATTTTTTAAAAATGTTTATTTCTTTTTGAGAGAAAGAGACAGAGTACAAGTGGGTGAGGGTCAGAAAGGGAGGGAGACACAGAATCTGAAGCAGCTCCAGGCTCCGAGCTGTCAGCACAGAGCCGGACGCAGGGCTCGAACTCAGGAACCGAGAGATCATGACTTGAGCTGAAGTCAGACGCCCAACCAATTGGCCACTTGGGCCACTCCAGTATGAGTGGGTTTTGATTGTATCCTAGACATTTTGAGTATTATGCCAGGAGACTCTGGACTTTATTTAAATCTTCTGTATTATTAGGCCTCCTCTGACACCGGGACTCAGGGGCGGGGGGAGCTGGGATGAGGCCGTGTGGCCTTGTTACTGCGAGATGGGGGAGAGCCGGTACCCCTTTACCGCTGGGCAGAGATGGGGTCTGAGGTGTCCCACTGGCCCTTTGTTTTTGGGGGGGAGGCTTGCCTGAACCTGTGGTTTTCTCCAGTGTGGCCTGAGGGTCCTTTGCCTCGGGGTCCCAGCTTGTCCTGTCATTGCTGTGACAGTGGTAGAGACGGCGGGGCGCAGGCTTTTCTCGGGGCTCTCTTAGGTGTGTGCCCGTGCTGTTTCTCCGGCTGCCCACCCTCTCGTACCCAGCACGGGATACGTGAGGCAGGAGCACGCCCGAACTCCCCGATGCGTTGTCCTGGGGTCCGAGGGCCCGAGGGCCCTCCTGGTGCGCGGCCGCCTCACCCTTCCGTGTGCGGCCTCCGGCTGGGGCTGGGGCTCCTGGGCTTGGCAGGGGCTCTGCTCCGTCTTGCCCTGGAGCTGAAGGACGGAGTAATTTACCTCTGGGCTTTGCTTTTGTCTTTGTCTTTCCTCCTTGTATTTTAAAGTCATTCAGATTTATTTTTTTCATTCGTTAACAGCTTTTTGGTTACAATTCACATAGGCCTCCCACTTGAGGTGTAAAATTCAGGGGCGCCGGGTGGCTCAGTGTGTGGTGTTCCACTCTTGGCTTTGTTCCGGCTCAGCTCGTGATCTCAAGGTTCGTGGGATCGAGCCCTGTGTCAGGCTCTGTGCCGACAGCGCGGAGTCTGCTTGGGATTCTCTCTCTCTGTCCCCCTCCCCCCGAGGGCGTGTGTGCTGTTTCTCTCTCTCTCAAAATAAACTTTAAAAAGAAAAGTGTAAAAGTCAGTGTATTAGCATATTCACAGGTAAGTAGGCCCTCACTGCAGTCAGTGTTGAGCGTTTCCTCACCCCCGAAAGACCTGGCACCCTGCAGCTGCATCCCCACCTCATCTCTGGATTTTTCTTTTCTTTTTTTTTTAAGTTTTATTTATTTACATCATCTCTGCATCTCATTTGGGGCTCACACTCATGACCCCAAGGCCAAGAGTCGCACGCTCCTCCTACTGACCCAGCCAGCCCCCCGCCCCATGGATTTTCTGATTGCGGCAATCCGTATTCAACAAAACTAACCATTTTTAAGTGTACTTTTTTTTGACTTACTGTGTAACAAATGGCTAATTTCATACTTCAGGATTGGTGAATAGTTTAAGGTTTTTCTAGTATTTCTGTTTTGGGAAATATGTGTGCTGTATATTAGAATGCAGCTAAAATAGATTAAATGATACAATCTATAATATAAATTTTAGATTGTTATACAGTCTAAAAAATGATATAAATGTTAGATTAAATAACACAATCTAAAAACTAGATTAAAAAATAAAAAGTGTAAATGCAGTCTTCTATATTTCTAAGAACAGAAGTTAATGTTATGAGGTCTTTTTCCTCCATATTGTCAATGGAAAGCTAATGAGTTGTTAGAAAAACAGCTTTGATTTGTGCTTTTCCTGCTTTTTGAGCTTTAAAAGGCTTTTTACCCTGACCGTATAAAAATGTCATTTTGTGCTCATAGTGTATAAGGAATTGTATTAAAGTATTGTAAAGGTTCTCAGGTTTTCTTTGGAGCGAAATAACTTTTATTTCATTATAATCAGACCAGTTTAGGACACAATATATTTAAAATATAGTAACGGTAAATCATTAAAACTTGTATAGAATTTTTCATCGTTAGGTTTATATTTTATGAAAATTTCTAGGGGACAAATTATACGTGATTTTTTTTTTTTTAATGTTTTATTTATTTCTAGGAGAGAGAGAGAGAGAGAGACAGCGTGAGCAGGGGGAGGGTCAGAGAGAGAGGGAGTCACAGACTGAAACAGGCTCCAGGCTCTGAGCTGGCAGTCAGCACAGAGTCCGACGCGGGCTCGAACCCACGAACCGCAAGATCATGACCTGAGCGAAAGTCGGACGCTTAACCGACTAAGCCACCCAGGCGCCCCAAATTATACGTGATTTAAGTGTGGTTTAAGATATGAGGATGTTCCTGGGCTTTTTTGTTGTTTTGTTTTTTTATTATGTTAGTAGGTGAGTGAAATGCTGTGTCCCACATGTAGTATTTAACAGTTTGCTAGCAATGCAATTATTTGTTAAGATCATTTTCTGTAAACTAATGTGAAGCCTCTATTCCTTCTTGCATTTTGTAGTTAAGTAAAAGTAAGGTAATTTTTAAATTGTTACTTTGATATTTATATTTCTGTCTTTTAAATGGTACCTGTGTCATTCAGCTTACCTTTACAGTTGAATGAAGAATGAATAACATTGGGTGTTATTTTGTTTATCCATGTCTTGTTAGTACCTTTTCCTTGCTTCTCTTTGCAGGGTGGCTTTTGGCCCTGCCTAGAGCCATTTGCAGTATTACAATAGTTAAACTTTAGTGTTTGGAAAGAGATTCATGCTGAGAACAGATGGCTATTGTCTGATTATCTCTAAAATATTAGCATGTTTCTTGATAGAGGCAACACAAATTTTTTTTAATGCTAGTTTTCTCATTCTGTGTGTCTGTACACAATTTCCTCTGAATCTTACAAATTTTACAACTGTGCTGATGATCTAAAAAAATATGGTTTGTAAAGATGGAACTTCTCTTTTTTTGTGACGATTTACAATTGAAAAGGTTTTTTTTTTTTTTTTAAATGTTTTATTTGTTTCTGAGAGAGACAGCATGAACAGGGGAGGGTCAGAGAGAGAGAGGGAAACACAGATTCTGAAACAGGCTCCAGGCTGAGCTAGCTGTCAGCCCAGAGCTGGATGCAGGGTTCAAACCCACGAGCCGTGAGATCATGACCTGAGCCAAAGTCGGACGCTAAACCGACTGAGCCACCCAGGCACCCCTGAAAAGGTTTTTTGAAGTACAGAATGATTCTTAAGATAGCATTTATCAAAGTGCCCAGGCTTCTTTGGATCAGACATATTCCTAAGGATCTGTAGTCCACTCAAGCTTGTGAAGTTCTTTAAACCTGCCAGGACAGAAATGTTTCGCTTAAATTTTCTGCAGTTGACCGTATTAGCATGAAGATAGAGTTGATGATTGTGAACATCGCAGTTTTCGGGGACTGTGTGTCCTGAGCCAACTGGCCCACCTATCTTTAAATTTCTAGATTGGCATTTGCATAGAATTGGTTATTGGACCATCAACTCTCATTTAGAAGCTTGTTTCAATTTATGTATAGTGTCCGTGTGTTTCTTATGTCAAGAAGTTGGTATTCCGGTTTTTTACAGAACAGCTTGGAAGGGGGCCATTGGCTGCGAGGTGACTGTGCATGTGGTTCGTGGGAGGGGTGGCTCTCGGCTTGAAGGACCAGCGGGGCCCTTGTCCTTCTTGCTTGTTCTGTTGCTGAGGTCACGGCTTGCTTCTCAGACACTGTTTCTTTCTTCCTTTCTTTTTTCTTTTTTTTTTAACGATTCCGCTGTTTATCTCCTCTCCTCCGTAGGAAGGGAAGAGTGGGTCTCAGTACTTCTTACACTTTTGCTGCTTATTAAGGACTCATCAGTGACACACTCGAACTTGGAAGTTGTATTTGAGGAAGGAAATATACACATTTCTTTATAGCACTTTATTGCTTTGTGTTTCCTACTTTATTAACATGTAGACAAAGGGGACAGTGTTTATTTTTCTTCAAGAAGGTTTAAGCAGCAGGCATATTTTAAATGGTTTCTCCCTTTACTAGCGGTTGGCTTCTCAGAAACGTTTCTCATCAAAATGGAAACAATAAGGCTGTTAGAGACTTAATGTGAGTTTAAGCTAGTTATTGTATTGACCTACTTTTACTTTTACTTAGATACATGTAAATTGCACGCCTGCTAGCACTTGGGTGTTTTGTTGAAAGTTCCTGATTTTTGTAAACCTCTGGCAGCAGCTCAGATGGCTGCCTTCGCTCCCTCCTGTAGCAGCGCCCCCGGGTTTGGTGTCATCTGCCCCGTCGTCTTTGTTCACATTGTTTTTACTCGTTTTAAAAATATGTTTCCAGAATTATACTTAATTGCTGGAAACGTTGATTTTTCTTGAGTGACAAACCAATTAAGTGTGTATGACACTAGGCAACAAAGACACTTAAGATTTTCTGCTTATCCTGTCTCTGGAAAAATCCATTATTCATCATCTTATTGTTTTTAAATACTGAGGTAAAATTTTCAATACAATAGGAAAATTGCTTTGGAAATGGAATAAATTGCTTGCCAGTTCAGAGGCTCCATTTCTGAAGTGGAGGTTACTAAACATGATGTTGCTTATATTCATTATCTTTCAGACTCATTGTGCTACTTTTCTAGCATTAAACTTGATAAGATTGTGACTTTTGCTAAGATGCAGCACACTCGCTGAAAGAACCTAATGAAAAAAACGAAAAAAAAACCTCATTTTGTATTATAGTCAAGTGACATCGTGAATTCTAACTGCAATACGTAGAAGTATTCATTTTCTAGTTGACTGTTTTAAAAGAAGGGATCATATGCAGAGAATAAGAAAAAAAAGAGCTTTTCGGAGGAAACCTACTGGCCCTGATTTTGGCCTGCTGCTTCACAGACGACCTGCGTTTTTGCCCGAGGATCTCAGATGATCAGTTTCTTGTGGGGGGTTCTGTGCTTGCTGAGGGGTGGGGTTGAGGGAGCCTTGAGCCTGCGGGGCGCTGCTGCCCTCCCCACCGCGACCTTGACATTCAGCAGGCGGCCTTCCTGATGTTCAGCCTGGCTTAATCACTGATGTTCAAGTTTTCCCCACGTTTCTTGGGTGTACTTTTAAGCAGCACAGCACAGTAATGGTCATCTTTGCAGATAAATTTCATACTCATTTTTCATGTTTCCAAATATTTTTCATGGGATAATTAGAACCTGTGGTCACATTACAAGAAAAAGGGTTTTGATCCATTTTCACAAATAGCTCTTCAAACAGGATGTTCATGCCCTGGCCAGCCATCGAGTGCCTGGTAACCCAAGACTGTTAGGAATGCTGTGTTAAGAATGATGTTTTTCAGTTGTTTTAATGTGCATGTTTCAAAGTTCCTTTTGAAAACAAAATGTGTTCCTAGGTGTAAAATCTTCCAGTGGGAAAGGGAGTGAGAGTCCTTCCCCTGGGCTCGCAGGCCCCCCCCCGGCTTGCGCCCTCCAGCCGGGGCCCTCCAGCTTCTCCAGCCCCTCCCGGGTCATCCAGGACCTTGGCTCCGTGCCTCCTCCGGTCCGCACACCTCCTTTCTTGTTATCCAGTGTCGCTCCTTTGAAAGGAGCCAGACGTCCCTCCACCCAAAAACTGAAGCTCTACAGCCCTTGAACACGAACTCCCTGCCCCCCCGCCGCCCCTGAAAGCCCCCTGCTCCTCTCTCTGGAAGCCAGCTGCTCTGATCCTCAATCCTCCTTGGCCTGGAGTCCTTTAAGGCTGGTATATTTGGTGTGGCTCCTTCCACTGAGCATAATGTTTTGAAGCTTCATGTTGTAGCACGTGTCACAATGTCCTTTTTTTAAGGCTGAATAATATCACATTATGTGGATAGACCACATTTGTCCTGGACGTTTGAGTTATTTTTCTTTCCTACAGTAAAAATTTCTGGTATTGATTGTCTAAAACTAGGAGTTAAGTGAATAAGTGTGAAGTGCTTAGGCTGATGCCGGACAGTTTCCTTAAATGCTGGTTGCTCCTCCTTTCCTTCCTCTTCCTCTGAGCCTCGAATTCCTACCTGGGCAGCAGGGCGGGTTCACACGTTCACTCCCCTTCACTCAGTCTTCTGCTTTCAGCACAGCGTTGCCTCTGCTGTCTCTTCTGACCTCCCTACCCAGAGGGTAGGTGTCTCTTGACCTGTAGGGGGGAGGGGGTGATCTGAGGATCCAGATGTTTCTCGATCACTTTCTACTGTTACCTCCCCTCAGACCCACTTCAGAGGCCCCGGTGATGTCAGCCCAGGCCCCCAGGGTCCTGAGGTTCCAAGGGCTCTGTTCTCCTGTTTCCTCACTGCTGGGTGTAGACGCCTGTTTTCTTGGATCTGCTTATTCACCACCCATCCCTATGCTTTCCAGCTTCCTGCGTTTTGTTATTCTCTCTTGTTTTCTGTTCTGTAGGGTTAAGCTTTAAAAACTGTTTGGTAGTGAAAGTAGATCCTGTATTTAAGTTTCTATCTTTTATTTTATTTTAAACTTTTTCTTTTTTTAAAATTTATTTTAATGTTTTATTTATTTCTGAGAGAGAGAGAGAGAGAGAGAGAGAGACAGTGAGAGCAGGGGAGGGTCAGAGAGAGAGGGAGACACAGACCCTGAAACAGGCTCCAGGCTCCGAGCTGTCAGCAGAGCCCGACGCAGGGCTCGAACCCGTGAACCGTGAGGTCATGACCTGAGCCAAAGTTGGACGCTTACCCGACTGAGTCACCCAGGCGCCCCTTAAGCTTCTGTCTTTTAGGAAATGGTTTTATCGTTTTACATGTGTGTGCCTGGGTCCGAAGCGGGTGTTTTGGGTGCCCCACCCTGCACGGAGGTGCAGCCCGCCCACAGCCCTTACAGGAGCAGCAGCCCTAGTCACCTGGAAGGAGGCTGCCCTCTTTGTGCGGCTCCGGGACCACCGGCGTCACGGCGTCACGGCGGTCGTGGCCCAGCTCGAGGGGCCGCCCACCTCCCAGGGAGCCTGCGCCCGCAGCCCCGGGGCCCCGCCACCCTCCCGGCGCTGCGGGGGGACGGCTCGCCAGCTGCCACTGCCGTCTTGGGCCTGTGAGGTAGAGGCTGCGCCTGTCACCGACCGCCGTGATTTCAGCGTGGGCGCGTGTGGCGGCCCAGCTCACGGTGGAGAGTGCAGACCCGGCGCGGCCAGCTGGCTGTCAGAGCACGTGTTCGTGTTCCCGCGTGATGTGGGGTGATCTTCCCCGGGCACTCGGCCGCTGTACTCTTTGTTCTCCCGTGTGTTCTGACCTCCTGTGGTTTTTACTTGTAATATTTAATTACTGTGAGAGGAGGAGAACTATCTCTGTGGTTGGTGTTTGCTAAGGACCCGCTCATCTAGTCAGTCGTCTTCACCGTTTCATGGCGTGAGGACAGGCGGTCCCCACGTGTGCCGGGTGCGGGTTCCGCGATTCCCGGTGTCTCTGCACTGAGGCGCTGAGCGCCGGGAGAGCCACAGTGCGGCCGCCACTCCTCTGGGTGTGGGACGCAGGGGCCGTGCTTCACAGGCCGGGAGAGAGGAGGGCGCCGCCAGGCCGGCTCCCAGCAGAGGCAGCGAAACCGTGCCGCTGGCTGCTCTGCGGGTGCGTGTTTCCCGTTGCTTCTGTGCGGTGGCTAAAACAAAGTCGTATTTCCCACCTGTGTCAGTCGGACGGTGTGGTGTCGACGTGGCCACAGGCCACGTCTCCTGTGGGCCTGCCGGACACGCGACTGGAGGGTAAAGTCTCGTTTTCTTGCTTCAGAAAGAAAGAACGTGTCTTTCCTGCTTGACCGGTTACTCGAGCGTAGTTAGAAGCTATTGCAGATCAGTGCGGGAGAGATGGACCCTTCGGGAGAGAATGGTGCCATTTCTGTTGCGTAGAATATATGTCCCTGCAGGACCCCGGGTGTGGTCCAAGTGCTCGCTGAAAATAGCGGGGTTTATGGACAGACCACTGGGAACCTCCCTTTTTTGTGACCACGTCGCTAACAGAAACACTCATAGCCCTGGTGACGTTTGCTGAAGAGGCACATTGAGTCCCTGGCCACTGAAGAGCTGCACCTGCACCCAGCACGCACCGTGAGGAGGCTGAAGCCCCCGGGCCGCTGAGCGGGGCCACGGGGGCCCCCCAGAGTGGGCACAGCTAAACTGAGCTTTCTATACGGGATGGGGGGCCACCTTAGCCATCGTTTGTAAGAAGTCCTGGGGGCCCGGGGGATAGCAAACGGGAATCGCTGCCAGGGACAAGATGTCGTTTTCTGCCCCGGAGTTAAGTGAAGGGTTCCATGTGTTCCTCCCCCGTCTCCTGAGGCTGGGGTGCATTGCTTCCAGCGTGTTTGGTACTGTTCGAGCACTCACGGTGGCGGGACTTTAAATTGCAGTTGGCAGTTATATTTCAAATGTTTCAGAGCTTGCGACTTTATAGGACAGTTCAGGGACTCTTTGAAAGAATTCACGTAAAAATGGGGAGGGTTCTGTGCACAGATATTTTCCCTGAAACATTATTTAGTGGGAAGGCCTGTCTCCTCTGTCCAACAGTAGGGAATAAATCAGTAACCTGTAACCTAGCTGTCCGCTTGCTGGGTTATTTTTAGTTACCAAATGTTAAAAAGATGGCAGAAGAAGCTTAGTTTGTAGGTTAGCATTGGCCTTATTGTCCGAGGACATCTTTTCTGTCATTGAATTCCACTGTGTTTGGATTCTTGACAGTGAGGCACCTGTTTCAAGAATAAAGTTTCATGAAGGTAGAGGCTTCTGGAATACTGCCTTCTGACCTTTGCACAGAATGCTAGTAGGCGCAGTACTGCCTGGCACCGTCTCCGCATGCCTGCCCACGCCCACACACACATACACACGCACACACACGCATGGTAGTGTGTCAGCGTCCACTACACACAATTCCCTGGAGCACTGCTAGAAAGAGAGCTCATTTTGCACACGTGAAGCTTGTTACACGCTGTAGGAGCTGTATTTTAATAACATTTAGAACAGAATGGAAGTAATTGCACTGTTTCTGGATGTTCCTGACTATCTGGAGTAGCATCATGCTTGCCATTTCCCTGAAAGCCTTCATTTCCAAAACGTTGGAGAGTCACAAGCAATCTAGAGAAGGAAGATAGTAATGGTGGTACAGGGGACTGTGTCCAGGGCACGACGGGTGTTGGACATATGGCAGGAAATAGATGGCGAAGCCTGGATCCAAGAAACAACAGAACAACACTCAGACGTCAGTTTGGGTCTTAAATATTTTTCCCTTGAATACATTTTCCCCAGTTGCTCATTATGAGGTATTTCAAACATACAGAAACATCAAAACAGTGTTCTTTTACAAAGATTGAACAGCAGCTAATGTTACAACTCGATGGCTTTCTGTCTACACTGACCGTTCCTCAGTGCTCTGCAGGTAGGACCGTTAGCAGGGGCCTCCGCCTGAGAGGCTGGATTCTAAAGCCACGACACCATTGTCACAGCTGAGAAAATCGACAGTAACTCCTAACATGGCATCTGCAGCTCATTTCAAGTATCTTTTGTCGTCTCAGTAATTTCTTTTCTTCCAAACTGGTACGACACACAACATGTCATTTGCTGTTTTAGAGTGCAGAATTCAGTGGTATTGGGTATGTACCACCAGGGTTGTACAGCCATCACCACTGTGTACTTCTGGAACATTCCCAGAAATGTCTTGTGTAGGCTTTTTTCAGTTGAGGTTCTTTGTGTGTGTGTGTGTGTGTGTGTGTGTTTAATTTAATTTAATTAATTAATTTATTTTTACAGATAGTTTATTTTTTTGTTTTTTTGTGTGTTTAATTTAATTTATTTATATATATTTTTACAAACAGTTTATTTTTTCAATTGAGGTTCTAATCAGGGTTTAACTATATCACTTGGCTACATCTTTTTAATTTCTTTTAAGTTGGAGAAATCTTTGCACTGGTTTTCTTTCTCTTAATGACGTGGTGCTTTTGAGGAGTCCAGGTTGGTGTTTGTGGTGCATCCCGGGTGTGGATTAGTAGTACTTCCTGGAGCCTGGCCGTGCCCTTGATTTTGTGTGCTTCCGCCACGTGAGAGCCGGCCAGAGCTGCCCCAGAGTCCAGCGCTCCCGACGCCAGCGCAGGCCGCTTGCAGAGTTTCCTGTGACCCGGGGTGGCTGCGGGCTTCTGTTCCTGATGTGCTCCCGCGGGACGCTGGTGACGCTGTGGCGATGGCACCTTCAGGACCACCTGGAGACTGGGTGGTGAAGTGAACGTGCTGGGGAGGCTGGTCTGCTCCATCGCTGTCACCTCAGCAGGCAGGGGGCAGGCTGTCCGCTGGCCAGCCGTCCTGGGTGCGAGTCCACGTCAGGGTGGAGATCTCTAGAACTTTTTGCCATTCCTGACTTTCCATTCCAGCTGTGAGGGATTTGTGATGCTTCTCCAGCATCACGGACTGTTCTGGTTTTTGCCCCCCAAGCACTGGTGGATTTCCCAGATACATTTCTGTCATTGATTCTTAAATTTCTTGATGGCCAGAGAACATACTTTGATTGCAGTTCGTTCTCTAAGGTGTATTCGTTTGTATCGGGGCCCAGGATGCGGCCCGTGGGGGCGAGTGCTCACTGGGCGCTTGACGAGGACTCCGCCGCGGAGGGCCGAGTGTTCGTAGGTGCCGGTCGGGGCAGGTGCACCGGCGGTGCTGGCGTCCTTTCTGATGTGACGTTTCTTCTGTCAGCGACCGAGAGACGAGTCGGGAGGCCTTCGGGCAGTACTGAGGATTTGTCCGTCTCTCCTTCTCCTTATGTCCTTCACACCTGGTGTACTTTGAAACCGCTGCTAAGTGTGTGCACACAGGATTGCTGGGGCTTCCTGGGGTTTGCTCGTTTTTCGTTATGTAATGTCATTTATCCTGGGCGGTTCTTCCATTTCATTTTTTGATGTTGTCTTTGTCTTACGGTACAGTTGCTACTTTTCTTCCTTTGAAAGAGGGCTTTGTTGTATCCTTTTCTATTTTTTTTTTACTTTTAGTCTTTTAACTTATGTGCCTTTATATTTAAAATGTTTTATTATTTTGTAGATGGTGATTTTTGTCTTCCAGGAGACATTTGGCAACATCTGGAGACCTTATTGTTGCAACGACGGGGGGGGGGGTGGTGCTCCCACTGGTGTCAGATGCGTAGTCTGTGATGCTGTTGCACGGTGCACAGGACGGCTCCGCCAGCAGGGAATCATGTGAGCCCGGGTGTTAAGGGTGCCGCCGCTGAGAAGCCCCGCTGTACGGACTGCAGTGTGCATCGCTGACCTCCACTGTCAGCTTTTTACACCTGCTATAGGCTGTGGAACCGTCCGCTCCTTACAGTGTGGCAGTCATGTCTGTTCATGTCCGTTTGTGTCGAAAACTTCACTGGATGATGTGACTGTGATTTCCAGTCATCCGTTCAAAGAATTTTGTGTTGGTTTTCATTCCCGAAATTATAAGTTTCCTGTTTGTATCATTTTCCTTCATCTTGAAACTTTCCTTAGCATCCTTTTGTAGTAGGTCTGATGCTGACATAGCCTCCGAGTTTTATCCTTCCTCTGAGGATGTTTCCGTTTTTTTTTTTTTAAATGTTCTATTCATTTCCAGGAGAGAGGGAGACAGCGCGAGCAGGGGAGGGCCAGAGAGAGAGGGAGCCACAGACTGAAACAGGCTCCAGGCTCCGAGCCGGCAGCCAGCACAGAGCCCGACGCGGGGCCCGAACCCATGAACCGCGAGACCACGACCCAAGCGAAAGTCGGACGCCCAACCGACCAAACCACCCAGGCGCCCCAGGATGTTTCCGTTTTGCCTTCGTTCCTGGAGGCTCTTTTTGCTGCAGATAGAATTCTAGGTGGATCCTTCTTGTTTCAGCACTTAGACGCGGAGCCCTGGCCTCTGTCTGTCTCCATGAGAAGTTCATGGGTGTTGGAGCTGATGTTCCTTTATGTGTAATGAGTCCTTTTTCTCTGGCTGCTTCCAAGAAAATTCCTTTATCTTTGCTGTGAGTCGTTTGGTCACGATACACTTTGTCTGATTTTGACTTCATCCTGTTTTGGGTTTGCTGTTGTCTGTAAGTGAATTGTGGTGTTGTCTGGCCCTCATTTAGGCCACAGTTATGAGTTTGGGTTGGTTTTATTTGTCTTCTGTAAAGTCAGTGGACTTTTTCAGTTTAAACAACTGTCGCTATCTCACAGGAACACAGAAATCTCTTGTTTTTAAAATTGGGATAGGGGCGCCTGGGTGGCTTAGTCGGTTAAGCGTCTGGCTTCAGCTCAGGTCATGATCTCGTGGTTTGTGGGTTGGAGCCCCGCGTCGAGTTCTGTGCTGACAGCTGGCTCAGAGCCTGGAGCCTGTCTTTGAATTCTGTGTCTCCCTCTCTTTCTGCTCCTCTCCTGCTCACGCTGTCTCTCTCTCAAAAATAAATAAAACATAATTCTTTTTTTAAATCAGGGTCATGCCTACCATGAAGGCTAGATGTAAAATTAGTAAGATAGCATTTGTTGACTCTCCATTATACTTTCTAACAAATCGTTGGTTCTCAAAGTAAGCTTTTATTTCTTGAAGATAAATGTGTCCATGATTTAGGAAAGATGAAATGGACATTTGATAATAGGCTGCCTGTTTTTGGAATTGAAAGAGGTTTATTGGACTCTAAAAGGGATGCTGGTTGTGGAGGAAATTATTTAATTGAACAGAGACAGAGAATAAGTTCATGTGGGATATAGTATTCTTGCTGTGTGTGTCAAATTTGACAACAAACCAGGGGGTGCAGGTTCCTGCCTTTGACCCTAAGATACCTACGTAGGTCAAAAGTCACTTCCATGACTTTGATTGATGAGTTTAAAGTTGGCCAGATTTTACATCCCATCAGTCTGGACAACTATTGAGATGTGACCTGAATGTATACGTTTTTTGCTAATAATAGTATTATAGATGATGAACTTTTTCATATTCCTGAATTGAACGCTGAGTGGGTGGTACTGTTGAGCTGACCGTTTGCACTGATGGCCGTGGGGGCTCTCCTCACAGCGTGGTCACGTTGGGTTCCTTGGGCAGCCTCTTTCTTTTTTGCTTATTATTCTGGCTAGGTAAGATTTTTGCAAAGGAGAGTAGCATCCATTATTTGTAACGGTTTGCCTCCACCACGGACAGCATAGTTTGAGGAAAAAAGAAAAGTGTGATCAGCAAAATTGGACCAGCTCTTGTCCTAAACGATACCCTTCCCATGATGGAGGCCTGCGTGGCCTGCCTCAGCACTCTGCTCTCGCCTTCCCCAGGTACCAGCTGGAAGATGAGTCTGCCCCTTTGGATGAAATGCCGCTAATGATGTCTGAAGAAGGCTTTGAGAACGACGAGAGTGATTACCACACGTTGCCGCGAGCGAGGGTCACGCGGAGAAGAGGAGGCCTGGAGTGGTTTGTCTGTGGAGGCTGGAGGCTCCTCTGTACCAGGTGTGCTATCTGCTGCTGCCTCATTTCCCGTGCGCCAAGCTTCCGTAGTTAAGACATTTGTAAGCTTAGCTTCTAACATATTTACTTTTATATCAAACTAAAGGAGACAGTCTGAATGAAATGACATCATGGAGGGTGATAATCATTAGTCAGAACCAAACAGGCTCATCAGAAAGGGACCAAAAGCCAAATTCACTTTTTTTATAGTACATTTTAATGTTTAGAAGATGGAGAAAATTAGTAGTTTTGTAATGCATGATAGAATCAATTCTGGTTACCATATCAGCATTTATGAGCTGTGTTCCCTGCCATCTGTAGTTATACTGTGTCCAGAAAGGTAAGTATGCGCCTGAGAAATGTACTGTATTAACACCGTAGCTACCTATGTGTGTTATTGATCGGACTGCTTTGACTTGGAGTAAGTAAGATTCCGCTGTGAATTTAATCAGAGAGAAATGAAGGTAAGGACTGCTTATACTTTATTTCTTTATTTTATTTAAAAAAAAATTTTTTTTTTTAATGTTTTATTTATTTCTAGGAGAGAGAGAGACAGCGTGAGCTGTCAGAGAGGGGAGGGTCAGAGAGAGAGGGAGTCACAGACCGAACCAGGCTCCAGGCTCTGAGCCGGCAGTCAGCACAGAGCCCGACGCGGGGCTTGAACCCACGAACCGCGAGATCATGACCTAAGCGAAAGTCGGACGTTTAACCGACTAAGCCACCCAGGCGCCCCTATTTCTTTATTTTTTTAAAAAAATGTTTATTCTTGAGAGAGAGAGAGAGATAGAGAGACAGTGTGATTGGGGGAGGGGCAGAGAGCGAGGGAGACACAGAATCCGAAACAGACTCCAGGCTCTGAACTGTCAGCACAGAGCCCGACGCGGGGCTCGAACCCACGAACCGTGAGATCATTACCTTACCGGAAGTCGGACGCTTAACCAACTGAGCCACCCAGGTGCCCCAGGACTGCTTATACTTTAAACAGGTTCACTTGTGGTTGACAAAAATAGCATTAAATCTGTTCACTTTTGACTTTAGCGTCTGGTGTGTGAAACCATGCTCTGTAAGGACACTTTGCCACTGACTGTTCTCCAGCCCCGGGACAGGCAGGGCAAGATTACAGCTGACCAATGCCAACGTAACTTGAACAGAGTATGTCAAAGAAATTACAGCTTTTCTAGTCTTTTTGCTGTTCAATGTTTGTGGTCAGTGCCTTTCCTACAGTCATGAACTTCTATCCCTTTGCCCCTCAAAAGAATATACATAATTGTAGAAAGATACCTTATTTATCATCCTTTCTATCCCTTTAGAAGTTTGCAAAAAGATGTTTTGACAACTGATTTGATTTCAGGGTCAGCTCATGCAGTGGTATTCAGACAGTGTTCCCTGGGCTCCAGGGGCTCCGAGGAGTCCCTCAGAGACACAACCCATGCAGCTCCTCAGGAAGTCCGGTCAGGAAGGGGCCCCAGCAGCACTTTGGCCTACGCACCCCCCTTTCTGCTTCCAATTGGTGTCTGTCTTTATCTTTCTTACCTGTTGTAAGCTTTTCATATGAAGGAGGAATTTGGAAATCGATGACTTGTGTAACATTTCCAGGTTAAAGAGCCAGTATCCCCTCAGTGTTCCCTGTGGGCGCTTACGAGCTGCAGAGTTCTTTCGCCAGCGGTTGCAGGGCTGTGCGGGGCTGTTCTGTTTTGTTTTCCTCCTGCCAGTTGTGATGCTTTGTGCTTTTCAGGGGATTTGTCTTTTTTCAAATATATAAATTCCTGTGATGTAAGATGACTGAGGCTTTGTAGGGATGTCATGTGTTTTTTTACTCCTGATATTGTTAATTTGTCTCTCTCTCCCTTTTTCCTCTTAATCTTGACAGGAGATTATCAGTTTCATTCTTTTCAAGGAGCCAAACTTCTGGTGGTATCTTTGCTTTTGAAATTTTAAACATTTATCTTTAAAAAAAATTTTTTTTAATGTTTTATTTATTTCTGAGAGAGAGAGAGAGACGGCATGAACAGGGGAGGGTCAGAGAGAGAGAGGAAGACACAGAATCTGAAACAGGCTCCAGGCTCTGAGCTGTCTGCACAGAGCATGACGCGGGGCTTGAACCCACAAACCATGAGATCATGACCTGAACTGAAGTCAGACGCTTAACCGACGGAGCCACCCAGGTGCCCCTAAACTTTTATCTTGAAATAAATCCAAACTTCTAGGAAAGTTGCAAGAATAGAGCAGAGAATTCCTATATGCCATTTGCCCAAGTTCACTCATTTTTAATCTTTTGCCATGTTTATTTTCCCATTTTTGTCACCTCTGACCGTTATTTTCTGAGTCATTTCATTTCAGACTAGGTTGCTTCTTCATTCCTTTCTTTACATCTTCGTACTTGAGCGTGTGCTTCGTAGGAGGAGGGCATTTTCCTCCCTGACCGTCGCACAATTGCCGTGTTCAGCAGGCGTAGTGTGGTACTGTGCCTTCCGCCTGCTGTCCCCATCCTGTCCTCTGTCATGCACCGCCTCCCTGGGCCGGTGAGGCCACTCGGTGGCGTGCCTGTGCAGTCTCCATTAATCTGGAACCGTTCTCACCATTTGTCTTTTATTCCACTGACATTTTTTTTTTTTAATGTTTTATTTATTTCTAGTAGAGAGAGAGAGAGAGACAGCGTGAGCAGGGGAGGGTCAGAGAGAGAGGGAGTCACAGACTGAAACAGGCTCCAGGCTCTGAACTGGCAGTCAGCACAGAGCCCGACGCGGGGCTCGAACCCACGAACCGCGAGATCATGACCTAAGCGAAAGTAGGACGCTTAACCGACTAAGCCACCCAGGCGCCCCTATTCCACTGACATTTTTGAGGACTGCAGACCAGGTGTTTTGTTCGTTGCAAAGTTTGGTTTGTCTGAGGTTCCTCGCTGTGGATTCAGTTTAGATGTTCCCTGCGAAGTGCTGCTGTAGCAGAGGTACTGTGAACGTAGGGTGCTTGCTTCCTGTTTCATTATCTTCTGGTTTTCCCATAGTTTTTTCTCATACTTTGAGTTTAATTTGCTATTCTTTATCCTAGGTTCCTAAGATGAGCATTGCACTTTTTTCTTTTTTAAAAATAGATGCATTTAAGTTTTGGTACATGGTATATTCATTATCATTTCAAAATATATTACAATTTGCATTGTCATTTCTGCTTCCGTTGATGCTCAATTTAGAACCATTCTGCTTCATTTCTAAACAGCCGGGAATTTTCCTAATTATCATTTTGTAATTGACTGTTGTCTTAATTTCACCACGGCCAGAGAATGTACTTACGATTTTTTAAAATTTCAGCCTTTGTATTGTGTTGAAACTTGCTTTATGATTCATCACATATGGACAGTGTTGGTAAATTTTCCATGTGTACTGAAAATAATTTGTATTTTTTTTGTTGTTGAGTGTGTTGCTCGGTATGTCAGTGAGTTGTATCAGTCAGTGGTCTTGGTTGAATCCTCTATTCCCAGAGTTTGCTGGTGTATCAGTTATGAGAAGTTTCTGTGGGTCTCTCCACATCGGTGAGGACGTGTCTCCTGCTTTAAATGATGTCAGTTTTGCTTTATGTATTTTAGAGTATGTTATTAGGTGATGCAAGTGTGGGATTACTAATTTACCGTTGGCTTGATCTTTATCTCTAATGATATTTTTTCTATGCATGCATATATCTGACTTCAGTACAATGGTACCAGCTTTATTTTCATTTTTTAATTTTAATTCTAGTTAATTTACAGTGTTACATTCGTTTCAGGTGTACAATACAGTAATTCAGCAGTTGCATCCGTCACTGTGTGCGCATCACGGCGGGTACGCTCCCTTGACCTGCATCGCCTGTTTCATGCCCCACCCTCACCCCTGCTGACCATCAGATTACTCTCTATTGTTAAGGGTCTGTTTCTTTTTTTAAATTATTTTATTTTTTCAATGTTTTAATTTATTTCTGAGTGACAGAGAGAGAGAGAGAGAGAGAGCGAGAGAGCGTGAGCAGGGGAGGGTCAGAGAGAGAGGGAGACACAGAATCTGAAACAGTCTCCAGGCTCTGAGCTGGCAGTCAGCACAGAGCCCGACGCGGGGCTCGAACCCATGAACTGTGAGATCATGACCTGAGCCAAAGTTAAGCCAATGCTTAACCCACTGAACCACCCGGGCGCCCCTAAGGATCTGTTTCTTGATTTGTCTGTTTTCCTCCCTCCCTTTCTCTGTCAGTAGCAGCTTTCTTTGACTTGTATTTGCATCAGGTATAATTTTCCTTCTTTGTTTTATTAAAAAATATGTTTCTTTTGAAATAATAATAACTTCACAGCGAATTGCAAAGTCAGTATAGAGGGTCTCACCTGCCCTCCTCCAGTCTCCCCGCAGCAGCTGCATGTTATGTCACTCTTGCGTAGCGTCAGACCGTGAGGCTGGCTGCGCTGCACGCGGGGTGGGGCTCACGCCCTTTCCTACACGTGGGGTCGCGAGGCCCCCAGGGCAGCAACGGCACAGAGCCGCCCCCTCGCCACAGCTGTCTCCCGTGCGCTGCCGCTTGCGGCCCCGCTCCTCCCCTGAGCCGGGCCCGAGCCTCTGTCAACCACTGGTCCGTTCTCTAGCTCTGTAAGTGTGGTTGTGAGGGTGTTCAGTAACTGCGAACATTCGGTCTGTGAATTTTGGAGGTTGACGTGTTCAGTCCACACAGTGCCCTGGAGGTCCCTCCCGGATGCGGTGTGGCGATGGCTTGTTTCGTGCCGAGTGGCATTCGTGGGATGGATGAATGTGCCGGACCATTCGCCTTGCAGAACATTTACATTGTTTCAGGTGTTTGGACGTTAGGAGTAGAGCTGCTGTGAACAGGAGCCGTCGTGTGCAGGGGTTGTGTGCGGACCTGTTTCATTTCTCTGGGAAACCCATGCAGGAGCACGGTTGCTGGGCGATGTAGGTATGTGTTCCGTTTTCTAAGAAATGACTGAACTATTTCCCAGACTGGTGGTGCCATTTTGGATCCCGCCAGCGGTGTGCGCGGGCTTCAGTGCCACCTTGTCAGCACTTGCTGCCCCTGGCTCTGTTCTGCTGCTGCCGTAATACGCGTGTGCTGACAGCTCACTGCCCTTAATTTGCATCTTCTAAATGACTAGTGAGATTATCCTATTTGCCGTTGGTTTATCTTGTTCAGTGTTTCTTTAGGTGTATTTCTTTTTCTTGGTTTTGTTTTTCTGTTGAGTTTTGAGAGTTCTTCATATATACATATTTTAAACTTCATTTATTTATTACTTATTCATTTATTTTTAAAATCTTTTAAAAATTTCTTTCAATGTTTATTTACTTTTGAGAGAGACAGAGAGGGATGGGGAGTGAGCATGTGCACACGCAGGGGAGGGACAGAGAGAGGGAGACAACAGAATCTGAAGCAGCCTCCAGGCTCTGAACTGTCAGAGCCCAGTGTGGGGTTCGAACCCACAAACTGTCAGATCATGTATGACCTGAGCCTAAGTCAGACACTTAATTGACTGAACCACCCATGTGCCCCTTAAATTTTTTTAAATTAAAAAAAATTTTTTTTTTTTGAGAGAGAAAGAGAGCATGTGGGAGAGGGACAGAGAGAGGGAGACACAGAATCCAAAGTAGGCTCCAGGCTCTGAGCTGTCAGCACAGACCTGACGTGGAGCTCAAACCCATGAACCTCAAGATCATGACCTGAGCCAGAGTGGATGCTGAACCGACTGAGCCCCCCAAGCACCCCATGACATGATATTTTACATTTTGGTTTCCACATATTCATTGCTGGTGTACAGAGCTAGAGTTGAATTTTGTGTTTGTCTTTTATCCTGCAACCTTGCTGAACTTACTATTAGTGCTAAGAGTGTTTTTTTTTTTTAGTAATTTTCTACATAAAGTTACGTCATCTGCAAATAGAGACAGTTTTATTTCTTCTCTTAAGTCTATATGCCTTTTATTTTCTTTTTTTGCCTATGGGTCTGTCTGGAACATACGCTTTTATGTGAATCAGTATTGGTGGGGGTACCTTTTTGCTTTCTCTTCTTTCTTTTTCTTTATTTTTTTATTTTTTTTTTTTGCAGGAGTGCAAGCAAGAGAGAGGCAGAGGGAGAGAGAAAGAATCCCAAGTAGGCTCCGTGCCCAGTGTGGAGCCCAGTGAGGCGTTGAGTCCTATAACCCTGGGATCATGTCCTGAGCCACAGTCAGGAATTAGATGTTCAGTGACTGAGCCGCCCAGATGCCCCCTCCAGCCCCCGCCTTCTTGCCTCATGTTCTAGTCTTTGGGGGGAAAGCTTTCAGTATTTCGCCACTAAGTATAATGTGAGCTGTGGCTTTGTTTTTTTTTAAAATAGATTTCTCATCTAAAACTGTCGATGGTTTTCTTATTTAAAATCTCTCTTAGAGGGGGTACCTGGGGGCTCAGTCAGTTGAGTGTCCGACTTTGGCTCAGGTCATGATCTCAGGTTTGTGCGCTCGAGCTCCATGTCGGGCTCTGTGCTGACGACCCAGAGCCTGGAGCTGCTTCAGATTCTGTGTCTCTTTTTTTCTCTGCCCGTCCCCTGCTCATGCTCTGTCTGTGTCTCTCAAAAATAAACATTAACAAAAAATTAAAAAAAATAAAATCTCTTTTGGGGGACGCCTAGGTGGCTCAGTCGTCCAAGCGTCTGAATTCGCCTCACGTCATGATCTTGTGGTCTGTGAGTTTGAGGCCCGTATCGGGTTCTGTGCTGACAGTTCAGAGCCTGGAGCCTGTTTCAGATTCTTTTTCCCTCCTTCTCTGCCCCTCCCCCACTTGCACTCTGTCTCACTCTCAAAAATGAATAAACGTTAAAAAAAACCTGTTTTTGAAAAATCTCTCTTGTATTGGGCTGGTGTAGTGCAAACAGTTCTGTCAGATTCAGAAACAGCATCTAGAGATACGGATTTGAGAGTCCTATCATTTGTCGTAGTGGAAGCCACTTGGAGGGATGGTTTCTGAACGTGCAGTGGGACTTGTGGCCTAGGTCTATGAAAAATAAAGGGAAGGGCCACCTCGGGGGGAAGGACAGTTTGGGGAAGGAAGACTAGTAGCCGTTCTCTTCGACAGGCAGAGGGTGGGAGTGAGAGAAGTTGTGGTGGAGATGACTTTTGTCTTTTTTTTTCTTTTTAATTAAGAAAAATTTATTTTAGAGAGAGTGTGCGTGCAAGCTGGGGAGGGACAGAAGGAGAGAGAGAGAACCCCAAGCAGCCTCCACACTGGGCCCCAGAGTCCGATGTTGGGCTTGATTTCACGAACCGTGAGATCATGACTGAGTGGAAATCGTGAATCAGACTCTTGACCGACTGAGCCCCCAGCGCCCCCAGGATGACTTTTGCCTTGTCCTTAGTTGGGAACGTGGAGTCATTTGAGTGAGGAGAGGACCAGGATCCAGATGAGGACTGACAAACTGGGCAAATTGGTCACGGCCTTGGTAGAGAGATGCTCACCAAGAAAGGAAAGCCGGTGGTGATGCAAGGGTCCTTGGGGACTTGGTGGTGGACGTGTGGCTGGGAGGGGATGGTGGCCAGGGTTGTGCACTGAGGCGACAGCCACAGCAGAGGACTGTGGGTGGAGCCGCTGCCACAGTTCGTGGCTGTGGTGTGTGCTGCACAAGTGTGTGTGCTCATTGGTGTGGGATGTGGGGTGGAGTGGACTCGGTGCTGGCGGTCGTTTCCTGGGTGGCATGCCCCGTCCTGGAGCGGGGCACTCTCACCACTGTTTACGCTCAAGACTAGATGAGGCTCTTTTGTGACGGTTTAGGGCCAAGGCAGAAATTGAACCAGAGTCCGACTGACAAACCGAAGCCCTTGCCCTCTGCTCTGTGGCCTGCGCGGGGCGCCAGTGAGAAGGTACGCTCCACATAAGACCCTGGTTGGCGGTGTCACGTGGGTAAAGGTCCGGTCTCATCACCCCAGGGGGAAACCGACATGAAGATGGCTAGAATGGGGAAGGCTGAGGACCTGTGTCTGGGGTGCGCGGAGAAGCACCGGATGACAGAGGAGCCGTCAGAGGTGGGGGGCTGTACCGACAGGCACAGACTGTGAGGATCCGGGCGGTGTCGTGTCCTTCGTGTGCACTGTGGGCGGGCCTGTGCATTAGGTGGTACTTGGCCATGCTGTCAAACAGTTGTCATGGCAGGTGTCCCTTCATAGTGTTGAATACATTGTTGAGTTCATGATTCTTGGTCTTTTACAGGGTTTTGTTTTCACCAAACGGAGCATAGCCAAATTTTGGCTGTCATTTGCAATATATTACTTTTTTTAAAAGAAAATATTAAGACTATATTTCCAAATGTTGATGTTTCAAAAACACCTATGTTTTAGGGACATTAAAATAGTTCAGTAGAATATTGGTAAAGTCTTCTTGTTGATAAACGGTGATCACTTAGGAAAAGCTAACGGAACAGGGTTGGCAGGTTCTAATCAGTCTGTGTGGCGCTAAATTGTCACACCTTCCTTGTTCAGTGGATATCTGCTCTCCTGAAAAATTGCCGCATAAATGAAAACTGTACCACACACAACAGAATGTACCTTTAGCAACTCAGTTTTATTTTCTTAATTTCTTACAAATTTTCATTTTTGAATGTTTGCTACTTTTTCATCCCTTAAAGGTCAGACATTATAAAATTCAGTGTTAACTGGGGGCCCGAGGATGGCTCAGTTGGTTAAGCGTCCGACTTCGGCTTAAGTCATGATTTTGTGGTCCATGAGTTCAAGCCTCACAATGGGCTCTCTGCTGACAGCTCAGAGCCTTGAGCCAGCCTCAGATTCTGTGTCTCCTTCTCTCTCTGCCCCTCCCCCATGCTCTCTCTCTCTGTTTCTCAAAAATGAATAAATGTTAAAAAAGTAAAAATAAAATTCAGTGTTAACTAACATTATTACATGATGGATCAGCAAGTAGAAGACACATAACATTAGTTTAATTGCAGGAGGAAATTTGAACATTGCAATGGAAGTCAGCAGCAAATAACAATAAAGAATTGTAAATATTTCAGCTAGATTGAAACTAATCCTGAGTTATAAATATTTTGACGTATTTCTATTTGTAGACTTGGATTAGTGAGGCTTATTTTAAAATTATTTGTCTTAATTTTAGCAACTGAGTAAGCTTTAATTTCTTGATGGCTTGCGAACTGCTTTCTCATTTTTATTATTTGGTAAAAATCCCAGCCCTGACACACTGAGAAAAGTTTTCTGTAATCCTTTAAGACTTTGAATGTCCTTCATGTGAGTTACTATGGTGCACGTCAGTGTGGTAGTTCTCTGGTGGCAGTGCTGTCCTCACAACTGTTACGTCTCACTCCTTACCAGAAGTCACTCTGTCCTCGAGAAAGTGGAACTGCTGGGGGTATTTTCATGTGAACCGTGTGGGGTTGGGAGGGCCGTCACGTTCTGGGGTTATTCCTGTTCTAAATGGTCTCTGTTCTTCCAAGACTCAGCAGCACATTTGGGGCGCAGAAGCGTGGAGAAATGCTGATAGTAGTGTGCTGCTCTGGGCTTGGTAAGCAAGGTTAACTGTTAGATATAATAAATGTCTCCTTTTTTTTTTTTAATTTGAAAAGAGACTTTCTAGACTTGGGGACTTATTTAATTATGGCTATTTAAAGCTTTAGTAGATAAGATCTTGGTATATAAAGATACTTAGTTTAATATTAGAGTTCTACTTGGATTATAGAGGTATTGGTGAAAAACTACTAATCCTAAAATGTTTTAAGAAAAAGTGTCATTTGTGCAGTAGTGGACTTAGTTTTTTTTTTTTTTAATATAAATCCAAGTTACTTGTCTAATAATAATTTCAGGAATAGAATTTAGTAATTTGTCACTTATATATAACATCCACCTCTCATCCCAACAAGTGCCCTCCTTAATGCCCCTCACCTCTTTAGCCCTTCCCTCCACCCAACACCCCTCCAGCAACACTCAGTTTGTTCTCTGTATTTAAGAATCTCTTATGGTTTGTCTCCCTCTCTGTTTTTATATTATTTTTGCTTCTCTTCCCTCCCTTCCCTTATATTCATCTGTTTTGTATCTTAAATACCACGTATGAGTGAAATCATATGATATTTGTCTTTTCTGACTGAACTAATTTTGCTTAGCATAATACACTTTAGTTCCATCCACATTGTTGCAAATGGCAAGATTTCATTCATTTTGATCGCCAAGTAACATTCCGTTTTATATAAATTTACCACATCTTCTTATCCATTCATCTACTGGTGGACATTTGGGCTCTTTCCATACCTTGGCCATTGTTGATCATGCTGCTGTAAACATTGGCGTGCATTCGTCCCTTTGAACCAGCACTCCTGCATCCTTTGGGTAAATATGTAGTAGTGCAGTTGCTGGGTTGTAGGATAGTTCTAGTTTTAATTTTTTGAGGAACCTCCATACTGGTCCAGAGTGGCTGCATCAGTGTGCTTTCCCACCAGCAGTGCAAAACCGGTTTTCCCCTTTCTCTGCATCCTCACCAACATCTGTTGTTACCTGAGTTGTTAATTTTAGCCATTCTGACAGGTGTGAGGTGGTATCTCATTGTGGTTTTGATTTGTATTTCCCTGATGATGAGTGATGTTGAGCATCTTGTCATGTCAGTGGGCCATCTGGATGTCTTCTTTGGAGAAGTGTCGTTCGTGTCTTTTGCCCATTTCCTCACTGGATTATTTGTTTATTGGGTGTTGAGTTTGATAAGTTCTTTATAGATTTTGGTTACTAACCCTTGATCTGATGTCATTTGCAAATATCTTCTTCCATTCCTTTGGTTGCCTTTAGTTTTGATGATTGTTTCCTTTGCTGTGCAGAAGATTTTTATTTTGATGAATTACCAATAGTTTATTTTTGTTTTTATTTCCCTTGCCCTCAGAGGCCTATCAAGTAAGAAGTTGCTGTGGCCAAGGTCAAAGAAAAGTTGTTGCCTGTTTTCTCCTCTAGGATTTTGATGACTTCCTGTCTTACGTTTAGGTTTTTCATCCATTTTGAGTGTATTTTTGTATATAGTATAAGAAAGTGGTTCAGGTTCATTCTTCTCCATGTCGCTGTTCAGTTTTCCCAGCACCATTTGTTGAAGAGACTCTTTTTTTTCCATTGGATATTCTTTCCTGTTTTTTAAAGATCAGTTGGCCATAGGTTTGTGGGTCCATTTTTGGGTTCTCTGTTCTGTTCCATTGGTCTGTGTGTCTGTTTTTGTGCCAGTGCCATACTGTATTGATTATTATAGCTTTGTAATACAGCTTCAAGTCTGGAATTGTGATACCTCCAGCTTTGGTTTTCTTTGTCAGTATTGCTTTGGCTATTTGGGGTCTTCCCCGGTTCCATACAAATTTTAGGATTGTTGGTTCTCCTCTGTGAAGAATGTTGTTATTTTGATAGGGATTGCATTGAATATGTAGATTCTTTTGGGTAGTATCGACATTTTAACAATATTTGTTCTTCCAATACATGAGCATGGAATGTTTTTCCATTTTTTTGTGTGTTTCTTCAGTTTCTTTTGTAAGCATTCTCTAGTTTTCAGTATGTAGATTTTTAATCTCTTTGGTTAGGTTTATTCCAAGGTATTTTATGGTTTTTGGTGCAATTGTAAATGGGATCAATCAAATCCTTGATTTCTCTTTCTGTTGCTTCATTATTGGTGTATAGAAATGCAGCCGATTTCTGTACATTGATTTTGTATCCTTCGACTTTGCTGAATTCATGGATCAGTTCTAGCAGTCTTTTGGTGGAGTCTTTGGGTTTTCCACATAGAGTATCTTGTCATCTGCAAAGAGTGAAAGTTTGACTTCCTCCCTGCCCATTTGGATCCCTTTTATTTCTTTGTTTTACCTGATGGCTAAGGCTAGGACTTTCAATACTGTGTTAAATAGCAGTGGTGGGAGTAGACATCCATGTCGTGTTCCTGACCTTGGAGGGAAAGCTCTCTCAGTTTTTCCCCATTGAGGATGATGTTAGTGGTGGGTTTTTTCATATATGGCCTTTATGATCTTGAGGTAGGATCCCTTCTATCACTACTTTCTTGGAGATTTTTATCATAAAGGATGCTGTATTTTGTCAAATGCTTTTTCACCATCTATTGAGAGGATCATGTGGTTCTTATCCTTTCTTTTGTTAAATGTGATGTATCACATTGATCTGTGGATATTGAACCAGCCCTGCATCTCAGGAATAAATCCCAGTTGATTGTGGTGGTAAATAATTATTTTAATGTATTGTTGGATCCAGTTGGCTAGTATCTTGGTGAGAATTTTTGCATCCATGTTAATGAGGGAAATTGGTCTGTAGTTCCCCTTTTTAATGGGATCTTTGTCTGGTTTTGGAATCAAGGTAATGCTGGCCTTGTAGAAAGAGTTTGGAAGTTTTCCTTCCATTTCTATTTTTTTTGCAACAGCTTCAAAAGAATAGGTGTTAACTCTTCTTTAAATGTTTGGTGGAATTCCACTGGAAAGCCATCTGGCCCTGGACTCTTGTTTGTTGGGAGATTTTTCAGTGCTGATTCAGTGTCTTTACTGGTTACGGATCTGTTCAAATTTTCTGTTTCTTCCTCTTTCAATTTTGGTAGTTTATATTGTTAGGAAATTGTCCATTTCTTCCGGTTGCCCAATTTGTTGGCATACAATATGTTCTAACGTTTTCGTATTATTGAGTGTATTTTGCAGTATTGTTTGTGACGTCTCCTCTTTTATTCGTGGCTTTATTTATTTGGGTCCTTTCTTTTTTCTTTTTGATCAGTCTAGCTAAGGGGTTATTAATCTTGTTAATTCTTTCAAAGAACCAGCTTCTGGTTTCATTGATCTAGTCTG
The DNA here is from genome assembly GCA_017311185.1 of Proteles cristata cristata. NCBI lineage: Eukaryota > Metazoa > Chordata > Mammalia > Carnivora > Hyaenidae > Proteles > Proteles cristata. The sequence continues at coordinate 151,747 of JAESUZ010000884.1, forward strand.
TTGTTTTTCTGATTTTGATATGATTGGTTTCTGCTCTGATCTTTATTATTTCCCTTCTGCTGGTTTGGGGCTTTGTTTGCTGTTCTTTTCCAGCTTTTTTAGGTGTAAGGTTAGGTTGTGTATTTGAGACCTTTCTACCTTCTGTAGGGAGGCCTGGATTGCTGTATACTTCCCTTTTATGACCACCTTTGCTGCATCCTGGAGGTTTGGGTTGTTGTGGTTTCATTTTCATTGGCTTCCATGTACTTTTTAATTTTCTCTTTAATTTCTTGGTTAGCCCATTCATTCTTCAGTAGGATGTTCTTTAATCTCCAAGTATTCATCGTTTTTTCAAAGTTTTTCTTGTGGTTGATTTTGAGTTTTATAGCATTGTGGTCTGAAAACACGCGGGATATGATCTTGATCTTTTTGTACTTGTTGATGGCTGATTTGTGACCGAGTATGTGATATATTCTGGAGAATGTTCCATGTGCACTCGAGAAGAATGTGTATTTTGCTGATTTAGAATGAAATGTTCTGAATATATCTGTTAAGTCCATCTGGTCCAGTGTGTCATTCAGAGACATTGTTTTCTTGTTGATTTCCTGCTTAGATGATCTGACCATTGTTGTAGATGGGATGTTCAAGTCCCTTACTCTTATGGGATTATTATCAATGAGTTTCTTTATGTTTGTGATTAATTGATTATATATTTGGGTGCTACCATCTTGGGGACATAAATATTTAGAGTTGTGAGATCTTCTTGGTGGATAGACCCCTTAATTACAGCATAATGGCCTTTTTCATCTCTTGTTGCAGTCTTTATTTTATTTTTTTAATTTATTTTTTATATTTTTATTTTTATTTATTATTTTTTTAAATTTTTTTTTTAAAATGTTTTATTTATTTCTAGGAGAGAGAGAGACAGCGTGAGCAGGGGAGGGTCATAGAGAGAGGGAGACATAGAATCCGAAACAGGCTCCAGGCTCTGAGCTGGCAGTCAGCACAGAGCCCGACGCGGGGCTCGAACCCACAAACCGCGAGATCATGACCTAAGCGAAAGTCGGACGCTTAACCGACTGAGGCACCCAGGCGCCCCAGCAGTCTTTATTTTAAAATCTAGTCTGTCTGATATAACTATGGCTACACCAGCTTTTGATGACCATTAACATGGTAGATGGTTCTCCATCCCCTTACTTTCAGTCTGAAGATGTCTTTTTTTTAATGTTTAGTTTTGAGAGAGAGACAGAGCGAGTGAGCATGAGTGGGTGAGGGACAGAGAGAGGAAGACACAGAATCTAAGGCAGGCTCCAGGCTCTGAACTGTCAGCACAGAGCCCAGTTCAGGGTTCGAACCGATGAACTGTGAGATCATGACCTGAGCCAAAGTTGGGCGCTTAATTGACAGGTGCCCTTGAAGGTGTCTTTAGGTTAAAATAAGTCTTTTGTAACCGGAGTGTAGATGAGTCTTGTATAGATACTATGTCTTTTGATTGGAATGTTCAGTCCATTGACATTTAGGGTGAGTACTGAAAGATACGAATTTAGCACCATTGTATGGTCTTTTGAAGTGGTGTTTCTGGTGATGTTCTCTGGTCCTCTTTGGTCTTTCTTGTTTTTAGTCGTTTTTGTTTTGTTTTTTCTTTTCTCCACTCAAAGGTTCCCCCTTAAAATTTCTTGCAGGGCTGGTTTAGTGGTCACAAACTCCTTTAGTTTTTGTTTGTCTGGAAAACTCTTTATATCTTCTTCTATTTTAAGTGAGGCATGCTGGATAAAGAATTCTTGGCTGCGTGTGTTTTCAATTCAGCATGTTGAATATATTCTGCCATTCCTTTCTGCCTGTCAAGTTTCTGTGGCTAGGTCTGCTGTGAACCTGAGCGGTCTTCCCATATAGGTTAAGGATTTTTTTTTTCTCTCGCTGCTTTCAAAATTTTTTCTTCGTGTGTATTTTGTGAATTTAACTGTTATATTCTGTGGTGATGGCTGGTTTCTGGTGAATCTAATGGGAGTTCTCTGTGCTTCTTGGATTTTGATGCCTATGTCCTTTCTCAGATTAGGATAGTGTTCCTCTCTATTTTGCTCCCATAAACCTTCTGCCTTTTCTCTTCTGGGACTCCTGTGATTTGGATGTTATTCCTTTTTAATAAGTCACTGAGAGTTTGCTAAGTTTTGTATCATGGTACTTTGCCCTTGTTTCCCTCTTTTTTCCTGCTTCATTGTTCGTCATAAATTTATCTTCTGAATCACTGATTCGCTACTCTGCTTTGTCCATCCTTGCTGTCATGGCACCTGTTTGAGATTGCATCTCCATTATAGCATTTTTAATTTCGTCCTGACTAGATTTAATTCTTTTATCTCCACTGAAAGGGCTTCTAGACTTTTTTCAACCCCAGTTGGTATTCTTATTATCATGATTCTAAATTCTAAAATCCTTGTATCAGTGTTGATTAAGCCCCTAGCTGTCATGTCTTCCTCTTCTTTCTTTTGTTCATCATTTTGTCAATTTGGAGGAAGAAAATAAGTAAAAAATTAAAATTAAAAAATTAAAAACAAAGCAGAAACTCAAATATTAAGGAAGCTCGATCCTAGGTGTGTTTTGGTCTGCTTGCTGAAAGAAACTTGATAGAATAGAGATAAAAGAGAAAGAAAAAAAGGTAAGAAAACATTAAAAAGTTTAATACTAAAACAAATGAAGTAAAGAAAATGAAATAGAGTAAAAAAATTTAAAAAGTAAAATATAAAGTTAAAAAATAATAAAATTAAATGTTTTTATTCTGTATCCAAGAGTAAGGAAGAAGTAAGAGAAAAATTAAAAAAAAGGAAAAAGAAAACAATTCAAGCAACAACAAAGCAAGGAAAACAAACACATGAACCAACAAACAGAATGAAACCAGAATGAAGTTACATCCAGTTTCCCCTCTGACGGAACTCTGAAGCCCTCTATAGTCTATACATTAAGCAGGTGGAGGGACTTGTGCTGGTCTTCTGGGTGGTGTGCTTGGATGGCGCAGTTGGGCAGGGCTTGGTGTAACGGCTCCATTCTCCAGTAGGTGGCGCTGCTTAGCTTGCTGGGGTGGATGATTGTGGCTTGCGTGCCTGTGCATAGGAGAGGTGGAAATGGTTTCTCCCAGCTCCCTAGTCTCTGGCACAGGAACATGGCGCTCTCACCAGTTCATGGTCACACATCCCTCCTTTTGTCTCAGACCTGTGTCCATTCCCCGTCACTACACGGATAGAGTACCCTGTAGACTTCAGAGACCTGTGCCAACTCTCTGGGGGAGGGTCTTGCTGAGCAATGGCCAGGTGCCGGCTCGTCCCAGAAAATGTCCATGTGATCACACAGCCACAGAGGTTCAGAGAGTATGGCAAGTCACAACACACAGCCGCCACCAGCTTTCCCTGCACCCTGGCATCTCTGTCCCGGTACCAGCGACTGTGGCTGGTCTCTGGGGTCCCTGGGACCTTTGTGTGTTCAGAAGCTGTATGGCTTCTACCAAATGCACTCTGCGCCGGGGAACCACTTCTCCCCATGTGGCACATGGACCCCTCAGACCTTGCTGTCTGCTTCTGGGGCTTCGCCCTGCTTCCTCACCAGAGTACCGCCAGGCACTGGGCTCCAGAGCTTCAGACTATGTTCTACTGTTTATAGAATCCTGGTGGTATCGAAATCCTCTTCTTTCTTCCCATAAATGGTTTTGGGGAATCCGTTTCTTGTTCAGTCCCCTGCAAGTGTTTTCACTCTCTTTCTCTCCAGTACTTTTGGGGGGGTGCTTTTCTTGCATGATTCTGATGCGCCTCACTTTTTCCCTTTCTGTTACTCTCTCTCTCTCTCCATGAAAACAGCTCCCTATCTTCCGTGGCTTTTCTCTCCCCCAGTTAACCTCTTCGCTCTGCATACCTGCTGAGTTTTGTGGTTCAGGTTATGCAGATTGCTGTGTTAATCCCCAGATCAATTTCCTAGGAGTGTCGGATGGTTTGGTGCTGATCTGGCTGCACTTCAGGGATGAGACCAGCTGAAGGTCTCGACACTGCTCTGCCATCTTCACTCTTGGATTTAGTCTTACTGAGTTGACCGTGTAACACGATTTGTGTATAGCTGGGCAGTGTGTCCTGAGCACTCACTCACTCAGAAAGTATTCGCCTGCAGAGAAGTGTTTCGGGTGCAGCTCCTGGTAGTTTCCTCCCAAGGACCTCCCTTCCGTTCTCCCTCTTGTTCTCAGTATTTACCAGTCTGTTTTATTCAGAAATTGCCCCTTATTTTATTTTCCTGCTTTGCCATACAACTCCATGATGCCTACATGTACTTTCTGGGTTCCTCATCTTTGGGGTTTATGTCCTTTCATCTTGGCACTCAAGTCACCTGTCTTCTTTTCCTGCTTATAGTTTCTGCCTCTGTCTGCAGTGGCAGTTCTGGTGGAGCCCGAGGCTCTTAAACCCTCAAGGCTCTGTGTTCATTTAATTCTGTAAAATAGCATGTGGCTCCCTATCTACTACTCACTTTTGTGTTTGCATAAGGAAATAATTAATAATAAAACTTTTGCTTGTTGATAGTTATCAGTATCTAAGTATTGCAAGTAATTATTACATCTTGGAAGTCCAGGAATCTTGTTTTTTTCTATACAGGGTTATAGGGAAAAATTAATAAACTGGTGAGTATATGTGTTTTTTGCCATTGGTATTTAATTTAGAGTTTGTAGAGTGTAAGACTTTGGAACTTAGTGGGTTGTTAGTTTCAGGTGCTACACACGGTGTTGACGTTGAGGTTTTTATTTTAGCCATTGTCTACAGTGTTCATGTGATGCACAGAGTGGTTTTACACTAATAGAGCCTCCTGCCTGTGCAAGAATATGTTGATACCAGCATAAAGTTTGTAAAATTCACATTTCCTAAATTTTGTATACATTTTTCAAATACTTAATTTTGCTTGTTCTCAATTTCATGCTAGGTTTGCGTGTCTTGTGTACATTAAACTGTCATATTAGGTAATTATGTGTTTCAGAACAAAAATTTCTCTTTGAATACTCTGCTGGAGGATATTCGCCCATACCTGAAGTACTGAAGGAAGTGCACAGAGAGGAAGCTTGTATGCTGTCTGCTGTCCCTGCCTGCTCCATGTTGCCTGTGGACCAGCCCCACTCACCAACCCTCGGTGTGATGATGGGAATGTGCTAGATCTGTGATGTCCAGTATGGTAGCCACTGGCCAAGGTGGCTGTTAAACCCTTGAAATGTGGCTAATGTAACTGAGGAACTGGACTTTTTATTTCACTTCATTTTAATTCATACTGAAATAGTCACACGTGAGGGGCACCTGGGTGGCTCAGTCAGTTGAGTGTCCGACTCTTGACAGCAGCTCAGGTGGTGGTCTCGCGGGTTGTGAGATTGAGCCCCGCGTCGGGCTCCATGCTGACATCAGGGAGCCTGTTTGAGATTCTCTGTTTCCGTGCCCCTCCCCTGCTCATGTTTGCACTTTTTCTCTGTCTTTTGCTCTCTTTCTCTCTCTCACTGTCACTCTGAAATAAACAAACTTAAAAAGTAGTCACGTGTGGCCAGTAGATGCTCTGTTGGGCAGTACAGAAATGCCCACTTCTGTGCCAGACGTAGTGTTGTTAAGATTGGAGACATTCTGAGTGTGACTCAGGGAAGCTGTGTCACTCTGCCGCTAACTAGTTGTTTCGTCTTAGAGAAATTGTTGACTTTTCTGGCCTCCAGTTTCCTCCTGTGGGAGATGTGGGGGGTCTGACAGCTCCAGAATATAGTGTGGGTGTCAGACTGATGGAACCCAGAGCTTGGAGAAGAGCCCCTCCTGGCTTGTAACTGAGGGTTTCGTGCCCCCGGAGCACAGGTCGTATGCGGCTAGGTAAGAGGTGGGCAATTTAGAGCTGCCGCCAGGGGGAACTAGGGTGGCAGCGCCCTGCCCCCTGGGCCGGCTGGGGTCCTGGTGGGGTCGGGGCAGACAGCAGGGGTGTGGCAGGGTGCGTCATGCTCGGGGCAAGAGCCCTTGTGCGGATGCCCAGGCCTCACGGTAGAGGCAACCGCGCGGTGAGAAATGGGAGTTTGATGCTTATTGGATTTTATTGAAGTCTTGTTTAATTTTTGTTTCATTCAAGCATGAACACCTCACAAATCCCTAACAGTTGACTGAAGTCTACTTGACACCCCCCACCCCAAAGAAAGCAGCAAAGGTGGGACTACTTATTTTGGCAATCTTAAATCACTTTCATATCCCGATTCACAGTCAGGGATGTAAGTGTACCTGACGTGTGGAGATGCTGTCTGTTCCGCAAAGCTGAGGCGGGAGACGTGCTGAGGGTGCGCCGGCATTCGTTCCCATTCGGGACAGCGCCCCTGGTCCTGTGGCCCGGCACCCGAGTGGATGTCTGCCCCTGGACGACCCGGGGCTTCCAAGGGCAAAGCCCTGTCCTTCCAGACTGGAGATGTCCTGAGCACAGCTGGGAGGTCGGCACATGGTCTGCAGATGGTCCGCACAGATGCACTGATTTCAGTTTGTGTGTGCGCACACCTGTGCCCTCACACGGGTGCCCCCACGGGTGTGCAGAGCCCAGTGCGCACACTTGTACGCACTTGTGTGAGGGCCTTTTTCATGTAATTCCTGAGTGGCATATTGAGAATTATGAACAACATGACTATCTTTTTCTCAGCCTAGAAAAGCATTGGCTACTTCAGAATGGTTTTTTATTTTTATTTTCAATTAATTTATTTATTTTTGCCAGTAAGAGGGTCTAAACAGGGAAGACACTTTCCTTTAGGTTCCAAAAGTCATTATGTACTCGCTCGTACAAGTCTCAGTAGTTTATGTTAAATTTCTCTCTGTACAACCTACTTTAAGACAACCCCGTGGGTTCACATTACATGTGCTGTCCGTGTCTGTGTGTTATAGAAGCAGCTTGTACTGGCTCTAAATGCATACCGTTTGTTTAAAATCTTTAAAAAAACGCATTAATAATGTGTATCTTTTTTTCATGCAGTTGCTGTGATTGGCTGATAAATATCTGTCGAAGAAAGAGAGAACTAAAAGCTCGCACAGTATGGCTTGGATGTCCTGAAAAGTGTGAAGAGAAGCATCCCCGAAATTCTATCAAAAATCAAAAATACAATATATTTACCTTTATACCTGGGGTAAGACTGTCACATTCTTTTTTTAAAATTTTTAATGTTTTTTATTTATTATTTTTGAGAGAGAGAGAGAGACAGCTTGAGCAGGGAGGGTCAGAGAGAGAGGGAGATACAGAATCTGATGACAGGCTCCGGGCTCTGAGCTGGCTGTCAGCACAGAGCCCGACGCGGGGTTCGAACCCACAAACTGCAAGATCATGACCTGAGCCGAAGTCAGACGTTTGACTGAGCCATCCAGGCACCCCAAAACTATTACATTCTTTTTTTTTTTTTTTTAAATGTTTTATTTATTTTTAGGAGAGAGAGAGACAGCGTGAGCAGGGGAAGGTCAGAGAGAGAGGGAGTCACAGGCTGAAACAGGCTCCAGGCTTTGAGCTGGCAGTCAGCACAGAGCCCAACGCGGGGCTCGAACCCACGAACCGTGAGATCATGACCCAGGCGAAAGTCGGACGCTTAACTGACTAAGCCACCCAGGCGCCCCGAAACTATTACATTCTTAACAGTGGGTTTCATGTGAGACCTTGCCAGCTTCTTTTGTTTTCACTGTTTTTTTTCCCCTTGTTAATCGTGTCACATCCAAATCTGTGTCCTTTTGCTTTTGAACCATTCGTATTTCAGATAATTGTTACATAATTCACTGCACACTCTTAATGGGCACAGCGTAGAGCTCACCTTAAGACTTAACAGTTTGACTTCAGTCCTAGATAAACATACTTACTTATGTTATTGGAGAAATAACCAAGGATGCATAGATTAAATTTCCGGAAAGAAAGCTGTAAGTTCTGTCAGGAGGTGAAGCTGAATGCCAGTGTAAAGCCTGCGTAGGAGCCTCAAAGTGAAAGTCACGTAATTTTTTACACAATTGTGACTCCATGATAAAATCTCTGTAAGCATTTGTAGGTGAATTTTCCACTTCATGTTATAAATTTCACACCATGGTATAGGATTGTATTATTAGTTAGTTTTAATTAGGTGTTAGCACTAAGTTTAAATATTGAGGTTTAAGTATTTCATTAATTTTTTTTGTTGGTGATCTTCCTGTCTTAAATAATTTGAATCATGATTGAATAATTGAATAATTTTTGTTTTGATAATTTTTGCTTTTTGTGCATCATTTCCTATTTTAATATAATAGACCGATTTATTCATCTTTCTAAAGGCAAAAGGCAGCTGGAACTGACTATATTTCCATATCAAAGTTTTTGACATGTTCTAGTTATTAGCTTTATGCTATTTTACAAGAAAGTCTCTTCGTTATGTGAAATAAGAGCTTTTTATTTTTCATGTCTTTATTGAAGTAATCATGCTGATTTTAGATCAGACATTGATTCTCCCCTTCCCCATCTGTCGATAGCTGGTGAATGTTCGATCCCTGATTTGCTCTTTATTAAAACACACAAAGCCACTGGCTCCATAACTGAAATCCTGCTCTTTTTTCAGACAGTAAGATGTAAACTGTCTTTCAGGCGGATAAATATTCTCGTCTGAATTGAATGAAGCTGCTGTTTTCTTCTTAGGTTTAAATTATTAAGTACTCGCAGATTGGCTAAGCATTGTACATTTTTCTAAAGGTCACAGAGTTCATCCAGGAGACGAGGAAGTATTGATTACAGTGGCTCCCAGCCAACAGTGCAGCTTACTTGTGACCAGAGTGAGCCCGCACGGCCAGCCAGGGCGGCTGTGTCCTGAAAATACCTGTTGGTGTGTCTGTACAAGTATTACCGTGTGAATTTTTTTCTTAGATTGTCTCTTAAATTAGGCTTTTCATCTAAAACGTAGTATTTTAGAAACATTTGGTAATTGCACAGTAGGAATTCTATGCCATTTTTAGCACAAATGGCAATTTTTGAATTGCTAATAGATATAATTTATGCTAACTGAGATTTTAAAGAAATCACTGAGGAAAAAGAGCTTTCTCCCCTGCTGAGATTAATTTATGAAATGACTCAAAACATTTTTAGACAGCAATTGAATATGATTATGAATATAAACATGTTATCAGTGTAGCCGATGCTTTAGTTGCACAAGCGTCTGATGATGTAGAAAACTCCATTACATGAAAACTGTGCTTCCAGACTCTTTAAGTCAACAGTAAGTACTTAACCCATTGCTCTGCTCTGGTTGAAATTTTCCTACCTTCCGAGTTGCATAAAAAACGGCATCCAAGGAGATTTTGATTGGAAGTTGCAAGGTTGTAAGTTTAATTGCAGTTATAGTTGCTGTTTGAGTTATTCTCATCTGTAAACATGAGGTTTGTTCTATTTTCATTTTCAATTTAAATTTAATAGTTTGAGGATTTGTAAATAGAAGTCCATTAATATACCGGATCTTGGGTTTTCTTCCTTAAAGATAACTCTATTTGAATGAAAAAAACAAAAGCAGAAAGCTGCAGGATTTGTATTCCTAAAATTTTGTCGAATGATGATTATTTTATATTTGAAGCTATTGTTGCAGGTCAGCTGCTAAGAGACTGTAAAATATACGTAGATAGCTATCTTCCTGAAAATTGATTTGCAGTTTACATTCTTTTATATGTCATCGTTTCTTTTTTTTTTTTTTTTAAATGTTTTATTTTATTTCTAGGAGAGAGAGAGAGAGACAGACAGTGTGAGCAGGGGAGGGTCAGAGAGAGAGGGTCACAGACTCTGAAACAGGCTCCAGGCTCTGAGCTGGCAGTCAGCACAGAGCCCGACGCGGGGCTCGAACCCACAAACCGTGAGATCATGACCTAAGCGAAAGTTGGACGCTTAACCGACTAAGCCACCCAGGCGCCCCTATATGTCATCGTTTCTTATCGCCTGAGAGAAGCAGATATTTATGGGAGGTGGAGGCGTGTTTTGTGAAGTCACATGGGGTGCGCTTTGCTGGTTAACTCAGTGTTTGTATATCTGCCATAATGTTCGTGTTCTGAAACGTGGCTGTCGTGTTTTATCTCTTACTGCTGCATAAATACAAGGTTAACCCGACTTTCCCATTCTAAGATTTTCTGACTTCTCAACATACACATTTGTGTGTATGTAAACATATATTTTTTGACTACCAGCATTGGGAAGGATTCGCTATCTCATTTGCTTTGATGTATATGTAAAGATTTATAGGTCAGTGTTGGAAAACTGGAAAATCAAAACTTTTAGAGGACGCTTTTAACATGGTTGAAAGTTCCCTAATTGTCTTCTCTTCAGTTTATTTTAGGTAGAATTTTGAGGGAACCTGTGATTTGGTTATTGGAAAGCCAGTGCCAGAATCAAGAAATTTACTGTGACTCGGGCATATCCTCCATGCTTGATGGGGATGTGGTTAGATATTGTGCTAATTTAATTATCTGTCTGAAGTATTAAAGATCTATCTTGGAGAGACTGTGTTAATTTTTTCTTTTCCTTTTTAGGTTTTGTACGAACAATTCAAGTTTTTCTTGAATCTCTATTTTCTGGTAGTGTCCTGCTCCCAGTTTGTGCCAGCGTTGAAAATCGGCTATCTCTACACGTACTGGGCTCCTCTGGTAAAAGAATTAAGATTTTTGAAATTAAGTTAAATGATTATTTAGAATAGAGTTTTAAGAGTGGAGATGGTTGAGAGAGAAAAATCGGATTTTAAGCAGTGTGGTATTGTTGCTGTGTTACTCTGAACTCTTGTTGAACGATTTATGGAGCTAGGTCTGTAAATGCTGGGTGGCCCGCAGGAGGGTCTGGGTGCTGCCCTGCCCCGGGGGCGCCCGCAGGAGTGTCCGGGTGCTGCATGGCACAGGCGCCTCTGCCACTGGGGGTGCCGGGTGGTTTCCATGGCGCGTTCTGACTTGGGCTACGATAACAGGTCTGTCTCTCTGGCCTGCCCTACACCCCTGCTTCCCCCCGCCGTGCTGATGGCTGATGGCGATGTGGGGGGCGAGGGTGTGATCCCCTCTGCGACCTCCTTGTCCCGAACAGACGGGCATTTCTTACTTTTGGCTGAAGTATCTCATGAAGTCCAGACCATTTCTGCTTGACCCTTCAGTCCATAAATGGTTTTGAAAGGCAAGTGATATTTGCCATCGAATAGTTCCATTTCCATCATAATGCTGTTTGATAGTTTGATACTGTTTGCCAATAATTTTCATCAGTTTTCAGCTTATATAAACAAAATGTATGCCTTCTTTCTTCTTCCACCTAGAAAGATGGACTGCTTCCTTTTGTTTGCTCCCTCTTGGGCAGATTCTCAGCATAATCCAGTTGAGACAGCGTTGTGAAATCCCTCCTTTAGGGAAGGAGCAGCGTACCTGGGGGCCCACGTGCCACCTTCGGACCTGGGGGTGTGAGCAGCGTGCTCTCGGGTTTTTGACTCGGGGCTTCGCTCGGCTGGTCTGGTTGTGCCAGGGCGGGCTGGCAGAGGGGATGGAAGTCTCGTTGGCAGGGCCGCTGGGGCCAGCCCCTCCTGCTGCCACACAGACGTCAGAGGAGCATGGGTTTGAGCAGCCACGGTGACCATGTTTGTAGTCGGAGTGCACAGTCTCCGAGTCTGAGTGCGCTGTACTCGTGCAAGCAGCGGGGTTTCGTAAGGAAGGCCCCTGTGAGGGGTGGCATTGGGGTGGCATCCAGGTGGCTGAGAGGCTGGGCCGTGCACTGACCTGGGACAAAAGAGGCGGAGGCAGGGGGAGCCGTGGTTGCGGGGGGAACTCTCAGGCCAGGACACTGGGGGTGCCTCTGGAGTGTGGGGACGTGGGGCCGGTGCTTAAAAGGGAGGTCGGGGTGCTCGGACTTGCTCCTGAGCGGAAGAGGGAGCCCTGGTCTGTGTGGGTGGCCTGGCACGTGGACGGCACTGAAGCTGGAGCCCACTGCTCAGAGCTGGTGTTCAAGCCCCATGGCTGTGGCGAGAGGGCCGAGGGGCTTGCTCGTCTCTTCCCCTGCTCACCTTCCTTCCCTGCAGGCGACTTCGGTTCTGCGTCTGAGATTCAGTTGTCGCGTCTCCCCTGAGAGTTTTACTACTTACACGTGTCTGCCGGAAATCAGATGCCGTATTGTTTGCGTGCTGTGAAAAGCTTGTCTAGAGGTTGTCTTACTCTGGGTGCCCTTTTGCAACCTGTGCTTTTGACGTAACGTTGTTTTGTAAAACAGATCCCTGATGACACCTCCATGGCTGGCTCACTCAGCTTCACTTCTCCGGAGTGCTCCATTGAGTGAGTGCTCACAGCCGACTTGTCCCTCTTCCCCGGAAAGGAGACCTCTAGTTTTCTCCTGATTTTCCCAGTTACAGACTTGGCTGTGACCATCAGGCTGATTGTACATTATTCCCGGCGCATCCCGGGAGCCTCGTTGGCTAAGTGCTGCTTGGTGTCCCTGTTTTCTAGTGAAAGCGAACATGGAGCATACTTAACGATCTTGGGTGTGTAGTTCCGGCCCCTCTTCCCACCCGTGGCCTCGCAGGGCGCCCCGCCCCTCCAGCGTCACCGCCAGCTCCACTTGAAGCGTCTGTCGGCAGTGATCGTCGGAGGACACAGGACCTTTCTAAACTAACGTCAGCGCCTTCGTTCTGTTTTGCTTTTGCATCTTTTCCTCTTAACTGTGATTTAAGTAGCTTTTAACCGAAGAAAATGACTGTTTTAGATGGATTCCTAATGAGGATTTTAAGTGTTCACAGAGCTGCCTGTTGGCCAGAGCTGCCCCTTTCTGTGCCCATGTGGGGTCTTCGTGCACCCACTTGAACTGCCTGTCAGCCGTGGGAGTTGGGAGTGCGTCCTTCACCTTGTTGGCACCTGGGATTTCACTCCGCTGTGTGCAGGGAGGTGCCCAGTAAGCACCTGGCTCGGTCCTCCTGTAAGGGGCACGGAGCCGACGCTCAGGGGCCCCAGGGGAAAGCGAAAAGCCCATTTCTCCCATTTGAGTAGCACTTCATGTTTCCTCGGGACGCACCCCAGCCCCCCTGCCCGCCAGCTCCCTTCTTCTGTGCCCCCTGCCCCCAGCCCCCCAGCCCTGCCAGTGGACCTCCAGCCACCCGGCCCCCTTGCTTCCTGGCCCTCCTGCTCCCTGTTCCCCAGGTCCCCCTGCCCCGTGGCCCCCTGGCTCCCCTGCCCCTGGTTCCCCAGCCCCCTGCCCCCAGCCCTGCTGTCCTTGGCCCCCAGCCCCTGGCTCCCCAGCCCCTAGTCTCCCGCCCCTGCCCCCTGTCTCCCCCCCCCCGCCCTGCTGTCCCCCAGACCCCGTGCTCCCCCAGCCCCCCAGCCCCTAACCCCAGGCCCCCTGGACCCCTGGTCCCCTGGCTCCCTGCCTCCAGCCCCCCGACCCTCGCCCTCTCCAGTGAACCTCCAGCCGGCCGCTCAGGAAACCGTGCTCCGTGCTGCTTTGCTCTGGCAGCAGCCACAGTCGGTGCCGTTTATCACATAATCAGTAAAGACTTGTTTGTGTCTGTGCTTGCACTGTTGACATACACTTTAACCTCTGATTTAGCAAAAATCTTTAAAAAAATTTTTTTTAACGTTTTATTTTATTTTTGAGAGATAGAGCCTGAGCAGGGGAGGGACAGAGAGAGAGAGGGAGACACGGAATCTGAAGCAGCTCCAGGCTCTGAGCTGTCAGCACAGAGCCTGACGCGGGGCTCGAACTCATGAACCTTGAGATCATGACCTGAAGTGAAGTTGGCCCCTTAACCAACTGAGCCACCCAGGCGCCCCATTATTTAGCAAAAATCTTAAAAAGTTGATGTGTGTGTTAGGCTCACCTTCAAATCCCAGAAGCAGGCTTAGGTATGTTGGTTCTTTGATCCAAACTCACCGCAGAAAATGTTTTTTGAAACTGAAAATTCACATACTATATGGAAAAGATCTTTTTTATTAATCTAGGCAAAATTTAGAATACATGTATATCTAAACTACGTATCGTGTGGGTTTTTTTTAAGGAGAGGATGTATTTGTCAGGGTTTCTTCACAGCTCCTGAGTTCTTGCTCTTTCTCGAGCAGCCTGTTTACCCCCGTCCTGTGCGGGGCCTGTGCCAGCATGTGGCCTTTATATGTATTAACGTTCCGTGTCTTTTCTCTACCTGCCTTCTGAGGCTCTGTGTGGTTGCTCAGGAAAAGGGATCAGCATTCCAGACCCTTCCTTGACAAAAACCTGCCAGTGCAGCATAAAACCGTCGTTTAGTTGGTGGTTAGAAGGACTCCTGTGTCACGTCCGCTAGTTTTCAACAGGGAACTTTGGATGCCTTCCCCCAGCTGATGGGTGTTTCTGAAAACAGTGGTAGCTTAATAATTGTGCTTTGTCAGTATTCTTGGCAAAACTGTTTGCTGGCTTCAGCTCTGATCTCATTTCTGTAATATGTTGCTGTATAACAGAAGAGGAAGCTGAAGCTAAGTGGTTTCATCATTACGTTCTCGTGTCAGAGTGAGGGCTGCCTTCCATATCGTTCAGCTTTCGGAACGGGTATTTGAGGGAAAGCTGGCGGGACCAGAGCACCAGACAGGCCGCGACGTTGCTGTCGGGACGCACACGGAGCAGCAGATCTGCCCACACAGACGATTCCCAGAGGAAGACTGGATTCTTGTCGCCACCTCTTCCACGGAAGACGTGGTCCTGGCATTTGGGTAACACATCGCTGAGAGCCCGCTGGGCTGTTAGGTGGCAGGTCCGTCTGCAAAAGACTGATTTTTCAGGATGATTCTCCAGTCCTTCCTTCTGCCCACTCTTCTGGGTGTCTCTGTACTTTGGCCGTGTGGGCGGAGACGGACAGGAGAAAGAAGATCACTCACTTGGACTCAAACCTCGTACTGTCCAGAGAAAACCACTCTTGCAAAAGTGCTTGTGCTCCTGGTGCCTCAGTTTCCTTGTCTGTGAATTAGAGCTCATTAGGTTTTTGTGACATTTAAATGGTGACTCGCATAAAAAGCATAGAAAAGTTTGGGGATGCCTGGGTGGTGCAGTTGGTTGGGCTGACCGACTTCGGCTCTGGTCATGATCTCACGGTTCATGGGTCTGAGCCCCGTGTTGGACTCTTTGGTGACAGCTCTCAGAGCCTGGAGCCTGCTTCCAATTCTGTCTTTCCTCTCTCTCTGTCCTTCGCCCACTCGTGCTCTCTTAAAAGTGAATAAACAAATTTTAAAAAAGACCTAGAAACGTTTCTGGGGGCCCCTGGGTGGCTCAGCCAGTTTTAGTGTCTGACTCTTGATTTCAGAACAGGTCACGATCTCATGATTCAGGGATTCGAGCCCCACGTCAAGCTCTGTGCCTGCTTGGGTTTCTCTCTCTCTCTCTCTCTCTCTCTCTCTCTCTCTCTCTCTCTCTCTCTCTCTCTGCCACCCCAACCACTCCTTCTTTCTGCCCCTCCCCGCTCATGCCTGCACTCTTGCTCTGTCTCTCAAAGTAAATCAGTAAACTTAAAAAAAAAATAGCTTCTGGTATATAGTAATTCTTCAAGTTTAAGGTGGTTTGTAGCAATAGAATTTTTTTTTTTATAAAAATGCATATTCTTTTGGCAGTTACTTCACATGACTCCTGGGTAATCTGGAGAAGTAGGAAAAAAGTCCACTTGGTGCAACAAGGTTTACTCACGGCTTGTGGACCAACCGCGTGAGAGACTCCTGTCCTCCACCCTGATTAACCGGCCGCTGCTCAGATGCTGTTGTTTCACTGAAATACCGTCCCCCTCTTGTGCTCACTCGTGGTTTCCTAGCTGGCAGTGCTGGAGCGTCAGTCTCAGACGTGGCCGGTGGTGAGGTCACGGGCAGGCCCAGCTCCCGCTGTGGGAAGACCTTATCCTCATCTTCCACAGACCACTGGTCACTTGATGACCCAGTGAGGACTCTGCAGATCTAAACTCTCTGGGTGGAGGTCTGTGTGGTGTAGACTCCAGTGGCTAAGAAGGAAATCCTGGCCTCTGCTGTGCCTTTCTTGGAATCTGCTTTAGGTTCCGAGGCTGCTGTCGGGGTTTTTCTCAAGATAGCCAGGCCGGAGAGGGACGTGTGGCATGGGAGTGGCCTCCACGTGTGTCATGTGTTCGGGGAACCCTTTGCTTTGACACGCAGCCTAGAGCTGCTTGTGTGCACCGGCAGTCCTTGCCCACGGCCGGGGCTCTGTCTCCTCCGAGCGCTTGCCTCCCGTGTCACGAGCTGGGACCTGACCCTCCTTGCATCTTCCCTCGCATTACTGCCGACTTTCACCTCACGAGTTCTCAGAAGTGCTGGGAACGGTTACGCTTTGTGGTTTTAAGTTCTCTGATGAATGGAGAATTAACTTTTGCTATCGTTAAGCCGTAGGTTTAAAGGGTGAAAGTTAGATTGACCTGGAGAGTGTAGCTAATGCACACCCGTCGGGGACCTCCTCCTTACAGAGGAGAGGCGAAGGTCCCTTTTCCGGCGGCACTTGCGCAGATGGCTGGTGCGAACCGCCGTCTCGGTGATTGAACGCGCTCGCTTGATCAGAAAGCACTCCTTTGACAGTACGTCTTCGGTGTGTAAGTAGCATGCACTTGATATCCATTCTCCTCTTACCTCTCAGGGTAAGTCAGTCACAAACTGAATTTTAAAAATTCTACTTTGTGAACATGAGTCTACGTGAGAACAGCTCACAGAACTGTCTTTCCTGGACGGGTAGATGTGTATTTTTCATGTCACTGATATTGAGTTGTGACTTAGAGGTTATGTATTTAAAGTGGTATTGTCTTCTCACCCAAGACTAACAACATCTTTGAATTAAGGAAATACAGTATTTTATCCTACGAGTGTACCCGGAGTTTATTTGTGGACGTTCAGGTTATTTCCACTGTTTTTTATATTTGATGCCAGGATCCTTGTTTTTTTGGCTTTTTTTGTTGTTGTTGTTGTTGTTTGTTTCTTAGATAAATTTCCAGAAGTGTAACTGTTAGGTTAAAGTGTGTATAAATTTTAAGACTTTTGATAACACTGAATTTATTTAAAGTATTTTTGGTATTTCCTGTTTTGGATGTTCGTATTATTTTCTTTGTTTTATGTGTGCTAAAAAGACATCTAGATGGAAAAAAAAGAGAAAAGCTGTCTCTGTTGACAGGTGGCGCAATCTTGTGTGTGGGAAATCTGAGGAGTCCACACACAGAAATGGTGGAGTTAGTGAGGTTATGGGGTACAGGATGGGGTGCAAGATGGGGTGCAGGATAGATACACAAAACCGCTTGTATTTTTATATACTAGCAGTGACCATCTGAAAATGAAATCAAGTTAACAATTTCATTTATAACAACATCAGAAAGGAAAAATAGTGGACTTGGCTAAAGTGCAGGATGTCATACTGAAAACTTAAAACATTTTTGAAGAAATTAAAGATGTAAATAAATAGAAGTCATCCTATGTTCAAGAACTGAAAGACTTAATACTGTTACAATGACAGTCCTCTCCAGATTGATCTGTAGGTTTGGTACAATCCCTGTGAGGATCCTACTTGGCTTTTTGGGCAGAAATTGACAAGCCGATCCTAAAATTCATATGGAAATACAAGAGACACAGAGTAGCAGTGCGATCTAGAAAGTAGATCAGCATTGGAGGACTCCTGCCTCCCATTTCAAAGCTGATTGTGAAGCTACAGTAATCAAGGTGTGGGGCCGGCTGAAGGATGGACCGAGGGCTACACTAGAGTCCAGGAATAGACCTTCACACCGAGGACAACTTGTTTTTTGGCAGTTCAGTGGAGAAAGAGCAGTCTTTTCAACAAATAGTGCTGAGACAGCGGGACAGCCACATACAGAAGAATGAATTCGGACCCCACCTCCCGTCACACACAGAAAGTAACTCAGAATGGGGTGTAAACCTAAATGGAAGAGGTGGAACCAGTAAGACTCCTGGAGGAAAACATAGAGGTGGAGTTTTGTGACCTTGGACACCAAAAGCCCAGGTGACTACAGAAACAACTTAAATTGGATTTCGTGAAAATTAAAAACTTGACTGCAGCAGAGGACACCACCAAGAAAGTAATATGATGACGTGGAAAGTGTCACTCACACTTAGAAATCACATCTCTAATTAGGTATTTCTATCCAGAATAGCATGAAAAGCTCGTACAACTTCCCAGAGAAAAGACAAATGCCCCTGTTAAAGAGTGGGTGTAGGATCTGAAAAACATTTATCCCAAGAAAACATGCATATGGCCAGTAAGCGCATTAAGTGGGTAACCACTTTGGAAAGCGCTGGGCAGTTCGTGAACATGCTAAACACACTGTATCGCCCACAAGGGCAGATCTGTAGAGACAGAGTTGCACCAGCGGTTGTGAGGGCTGGGAGCAGGGGAAGATGGGGGCGAGCTTTCTCTTGGGGTGATGAAAGTTGGGTGGTGGCGGCGGTGGCGGCACAAGCCTGAGTGCTCCAGGGTGGCTGTTTCAGCAAACACGGCTTCCAGGGGCCCACACGCAGAAGCAGCCCTGGGATAACGGGTTACTGCCCTGTAAGTGGAGTTGCCCGGCCTTGCCCCATGGCCATGGCAGCCCGGGGCACACTCCTCAGTGCACATTTTTCAGTGCAGTGAAGCCTGCACAGCCCGGGGCACACTCCTCAGAGCAGCGAAGCCTCCTGGAGAGTGTGGTCAGACAGCTGGACCTGAAGAGTAGCCATGTCATGTGTCAGAAAACACCCACGGAGCCTTTGAAAGTGGCTCCAGCCGCGTGTTCGCATGTTCGCGGTGTGGCAGATTCACAACAGGTTACATACGTTTTCTTGGGGGCGTCTGGTGGCTCATTTGGTTAAGTGTCTGGCTCTTGACTTCGGCTCAGGTTGTGACCTCACATTTTGTGAGTTGGAGCCCCACGTTGGGCTCTGCGCTGACAGCTCAGAGCCTGCTTGAGATTCTCCTTCTCTCTGCACCTCTCCCATTCACACGCTCTCTGTTTCTCTCAAAATAAATACATAAACTTTGAAAAAAGAGGTTTTATTTAGAGAGCATCAAGTTAATCGGTTCAGGTTTATATTTAAAAAGTGAGGAAGAGGGGGCGCCTGGGTGGCTCAGTCAGTTAGGCGTCTGACTTCGGCTCGGGTCATGATCTCACAGTTGGTGGGTTCGAGCCCCGCGTCGGGCTCTGTGCTGACAGCTCAGAGCCTGGAGCCTGTGTCAGATTCTGTGACTCCCTCTCTCTCTGACCCTCCCCTGCTCACGCTGTCCCCCCCCAGATATAAATAAAAAACATAAAAAAAAATAGTGAGGAAGAGGGACACCTGGGTGGCTCAGCCTGTTAAGTGTCCAACTCTTGATTTCCACTCAGGCCACAATCTCACGGTTTGTGGGTCTGAGCCTCACATCAGGCTCTTCGTGGGTAGTGTGGAGTCTTCTTGGGATCCTCTCTCTCCTTCTCTCTGCCCCTCTCCTGCTCACACCGTCTCTTTCTCTCTCCTTTGTCTCTCAAAATTAAAAAAAAAAATTTTTAAATAAAAATATTTAAAAAGAAGTGAGGAAGAAAAGCACGGTGGCTGTGCATGTGCCCCAAGGGCGGCTGCAGACCCTGCCGCGGGGAGACTGTCGTGTCGTGCTGGGCAGCTTCGCGTTCCTGCGCGCCCCCTTCCACCACAGACAGAGGTGCAGAGAGTCTATGGTTTTGATGTCAGTCTTTGTTCATTTGATACTTGGATGCTTGAGTGTTCTAAATATAATTTGTGGTGTTTTTGAAGATTGTTGGTTTCTTTATTTTTATGTTACTAAGTCATTTCTGATGTTTGGCTTGAGGTACATGTTATGATACGAATTTCAAAAAAATTTTTGGTTAATAGTGAGAATTGTGAGTCTTACGCTATGTATCATAGTCTTAGTGTTTCATTGTTACTTTTGGTCTGTGTTTTCATTTAGGCTTTAGAAGTAACACAAATTGGGGAAGGGAGTAAAACCTTTTGTTACTTTAAGTCTAGTTTTCTCAAATATTTTATTTTGTCTCCAGGGATTTGTTTTGGCTGTTACTATCATGAGGGAAGCCATTGATGAATTCCGGCGTTTTCAGCGGGACAAGGAAGTGAATTCACAGCTCTACAGCAAGCTCACCGTAAGAGGTTAGCAAGACACTTTTGATTTTGTTTATCATTTGATTAATGTAGTCATCACTTCAGAGTTGACATAAAAGAAAGAAAACATGCCATAATTCTGTTATTGAAAACTGTATTATGTGATTACATATGGTATCTAATCTTTTTTTTTTTTTAATTTTTTTTTTAATTTAAAAAAAAAAATTTTTTTTTGTGTGTTTTATTTATTTCTAGAGAGAGAGACAGTATGAGCAGGGGAGGGTCAGAGAGAGAGGGAGTCACAGACTGAAACAAGCTCCAGGCTCTGAGCTGGCAGTCAGCACAGAGCCCGATGCGGGGCTCGAACCCACGAACCGCGAGATCATGACCTAAGCGAAAGTCAGACGCTTAACCGACTAAGCCACCCAGGCGCCCCATATGGTATCTAATCTTATGATAACATAATGCCTTCAAGTTCAAGGTAGAGTTTTATTCACTCTCCAAAGGCTTGGGGTGTGTGTATAAGTATAAATGTATACACGCTTCAACGCCTGTGCGCACACATGCACAGAGAGAAGTGATTGGGTAGCACGCTCTGGGACAGTTTGTATGTAATGCACATGCACATAGACACATGCGAAACCCAGCTGGTATAGGACTCTGTCTGTGAAGCCCTGTGTCACCTTACCTGCAGTCTCTGTGTCTGTTTGCAGCACAGTCATGAGGTTAGACATTTGGTACCACGGCCTTAAACTATTTCAGTGCAAGGACTTCGAGCACCAACAGTTAATGTCATCATCCAAAACGTTGACTACTTTATGCCCATTTCTCCTTAACTTCGTTTAGGGCTTTAACCCTTTAACCCCTGCTTAATTTATGTTTTTAAAGAGTTTGTTTCTTTGGTCTCTCAGTCCCAGTGGAAAAGAAGCGATGTATTGAGAAGAGTGTGGGCATCAGTTGAAAAGTGACAGTGACACCATGACAGTGATTGCATCAATGAAGAACAGTGAAGGAAAGCACTGAAAAGCTAAATGAGTGTTTATAATAACTTCAAAGCCTGTTTAAAAGATGAGGTTTAGAGTGGAGTTTGTACCTTTGTTTACATGGGGACATTTGTACACTGAATTATTTGTTTGAGATAATTTTTTTTTAAATGTTTTTATTTATTTCTAGGAGAGAGAGAGAGAGACAGCGTGAGCAGGGGAGGGTCAGAGAGAGAGGGAGTCACAGACTCTGAAACAGGCTCCAGGCTCCGAGCTGGCAGTCAGCACAGAGCCCGACGCGGGGCTTGAACCCACGAACCGCGAGATCATGACCTGAGCGAAAGTCGGACGCTTAACCGACTAAGCCACCCAGACGCCCCTGTTTGAGATAATTTTCAAACAAAAATTCTATAGCTTATTGGGATGGACCTCACATAAGATGAAGTTTATCCATTTAAAGTATACAGTCCTGTGGTTTTTGGTACGTTCACAGAGTCGTGAAACCATTACCACAATCTGCTTCTGGAACAGTCTTAACATGCTAGAGAGAAACTCTGAATGGTAGCCGTCTTCGCATTCCTGCCCCTGACCCCCCAGCCCTCCTCCCCCAGGCCTGCTTTCCCTCTCTTTGGATTTACCCCCGAGGAGCTGGCGCCGGGACGTCTGCAGCGTGTGGGCTCGCGTCCCAGGGGCTCCCCCGGCATCCTGGTCCCGGCGCCTCGTGGTGACGTGGCCCTGGCTGTGCTTTGCTTCTTTCCGTTGCCGAGTGATGCTCCTCTCTGAGCATCCGCCTCGGTCAGCAGCCAGCAGCGGACGGACACGTCAGTCGTTTCCACACCAGGCAGCTGCAAATGCTGCTGCTGCGGCATCGGCAAGTTTTTCTTATTTCTTATTTCTCTGTGAGGGAAGTTGCTGGATTCTGTCGTAACTCCGTTTTGATAAACTGCCAACCATTTTCTACTTGGCTGCGCCAGTTTACGTTCTCGCCAGCGGTGTGTGAAGTCCCAGTTTCTCCACGTCTTCACCAACACTTGTCACGGCCTGTCTTTTATTGTGGCCGTCCTGTCCGGTGTGACGGAACCGCCCGCTGTGGCTTGTATTTCTCCGATGACTAATGGCCCTGAGCGTCCTTTTAAGTGCGTATTGGGCGTTTGTATGTCTTCTTTGGAAACCTGTTTTTCAGATTCTTTGCTCACTATTTTAACTGGGTTATCTGTTTTTTAATTATTGGGTTGGAAGAACTCTGTGTGTTCTGGACTTAAGTCCCTTGTCATTCTGTGACTTGGAAGTATTTTGTCTTGCTCTCTGGCTCGTGTTTCTTCCTCTTGCTGCCCTCTGGGGTGCGGCAGTTTTCACGTTGGCCCTGCTCCTCTCTGCTCCCTTGTGTTGTCTGTGCTTTGGTGATGCATCCGGCACACAGTTCACCACCCCAGGCTTGTAGAGATTTACTTCTGTGTTTTCTTCCGGGGCTTTTATACTCTTAGCTCTGATGTTCAGATGTGTGTCCCCTCTTCGTGTGTGTGTGTGTGTGTGTGTGTGTGAGAGAGTGTGTGTGATGTGGGTCCACAATTCTTGGTGCGTGAATGTTCAGTTGTCCCAACACCATTTTTGAAAAGACTGTTTCTGTTGTGAGAAATGGAACAGTTAACTTGGGAAAAGCTTTGGTGTTAAAGTAATGGTGTGAGAGAGGCCAGGTGTGTTGTGGAAAAGAGGTGTAGCACTAGTTGTGGAAAGAAGAATCCGCAGAATGGCCGGATAAATTAGGTGCACCTTGGCTGTGTCTGTTTTATTTTATTCATTTATTTTAAATGTCTTATTTATTTCTTTTAAAAAAATTTTTTAATGTTTTATTTATTTCTAGAGAGAGAGAGAGAGAGAGAGACAGCGTGAGCAGGGAGGGTCAAAGAGAGGGAGACACAGAATCCGAAATAGGCTCCAGGCTCTGAGCTGGCAGTCAGCACAGAGCCGAGAGAGAGAGAGAGAGAGAGAGACAGCGTGAGCAGGGAGGGTCAGAGAGAGAGGAAGACACAGAACCCGAAGCACGCTCCAGGCTCTGTCTGCACAGAGCCCGACGTGGGGCTCGAACCCATGGACCATGAGATCATGACCTGAGCTGAAGTCAGACACTCAACCAACTGAGCCACCCAGGCGCCCCTGGCTGTGTCTGTTTTAGAATATAGTATGGATCCTGGCTTAGTTTTTAAGCTGTTTTAACTCTACTCATTTGCAATGAGCTTTGTTTCTGTGTGTTAATCGTATCATTCAAAACTGAATGACTAGGTGACGTGTGCGGCTGTCGATGGGCAGTCCTGCCGCCCTCTCAGCGTGGGACCAGGGAGGAGTCGGGCCCCTGCCTCCGAGACGGCAGCCCGCGTCCTTACTTCCGGATTCTGGGCTGTGGCTCTGAGGGCAGCAGAGCAGGACTTACTTGTAGAGAATTGTGTCTGTCCGGCCTGTCAGGCCACTTGAAGGGCTGACTTGAGATAGTTGTCTTTCTTTCCTCTGACGTGGATGTCACTCAGGGCAGAAGAGCCAAAAACCAGTAAGCATTTCTGGAGCCTGGGTCAGCACCAGTGGCTGGGGGTGATAAGTGATAGTTGACACACGGAAGAGAGTGTCAAGTGCCCAGTGGAAGGAGCTGGAGACAGGATTCTTTGGAAAGTTAAGGTGTTCAGAAGTGCCTGCGTTGACTGGGGGATGTGAAAGCCACCTCCACGGCCGGCGCTGGATCATGCTCAGCAAAGACCCCGAGAGAGCGTTTTGCCTCTGGCCAGTCTCTAGGCTCAGTGCAGGCAGAGTGAGGTCACGGGCAGAGTTGTAGACTGCGTGCCGGAGCCCCTGGGACAGAGCTAGCCTGCCGAGTCTGCGACGGGCTGGCCTCTCCCTCCTCGCTCCCTCCGTCTCCTGTCCTTCACCCTTCCTCCCCCTCTCATTTCTCTCCTTCTTCCCGCCATCATCCCTCCTTTTCTTTGTTAGTCGCACCCCCTCCCTGTGCAGGGAGACCTTTCAGAGCGCTGACTGAAAGACTTCACAGACCACACCTGACAAAGAATACACACTTTACAAAGTGTGCATGGCGACAGCATATACTGAGCAGCAAGGCAAACCCAGAAGAAGGGGACGTAACTGACTTCCCAAGTTCCCAGATGGCAGTGGTCCACATGTGCAGGTTTCCACGGGAAATTACGAAGCATGAAGAGAAACCACGTGGCCCAGTCACAGAAGGAAGGGACAGAAACCGTCCCTGGAAGCCCAGATACTGGACTTCCTGGACAAAAGTCTGACTCACTTGCCATAACCGTGCTCACAGAGCTGAAGGAGGCAACTGAAAAATGTCGAGACACCAGAGCAGCGCACTGCGTCAGCAAACAAGATCAGTAAAGGTATAGACACTCTAAGAATGAAGCCAAGAGAAATTCTGGTGCCAAAATAAAATAAATGACAAGAAAAACTCACTCGAGGGTTTGAGCAGGCCATAGAAAGAATCTGTGACCTTGAACCTAGATCACATGAGACGGTCTGTTCTGAGAAGAGGAAAGAAGAACGAAGAAAAGTAGGTGCCACGAGACTTGGAGGCAGCAGCCAGTATGCTACAGTGCACGCAGTGGGCGTTTTGGAGTGGGGGAGAGAATGTTCAAAGGAATAATGGCCTTATTATTTCAGACTTCCCAAGTTTGAAAAAAGACAGGAAGCTACATGTTCAGGGAGTTCGTGAATCCCTAGAAGTTGTCGACAAACACAGAGAATCCACACCAAGACATGTTGTAACCAAACGGTTCAAACCCAAGGACCAAGAGAAGGAAGAGAATGTTCTGGAAGCAACAAGGGAGAAGCAGCTTATCACACTCAAGGGCTGGAGAGTAAGCCCTGGAGGACAGGAGGTTGGTGATATTTTTAAAATGACAAAAGAAAAAACTGTCAACCAAGCATTGTGTGCCCCTTAAGCCTCCATTCACAAGGGAAAGAGAAAGTTCTCAAGCCTGTAGAGCTGAAGACAGGCACGCAAGCAGGTACACACACAGCCGCGTTCATGCAGCACTTTATTTATAATCGCCAGCGAGTGAGAACAGCCCAGGCGTCCATCGGCGGGTGAACAGATACACAAATTGTGCTGTTTTCTTATATTGGATTGTTATTCAACCGTAACAGTTAATGAATACTGATACGACTTGGGTGAACCTTGAAAATACTGTACATGTGAGAGAAATCAGACATAAAAGGTCATGGACTGTGTGAAGCCTTATACGCCCAGTATGAGAACAGGGAGAGTTCTGCAGCCCAAGGCAGGTTGGGGGCGGGGGGGGACACTGCTTTGTAGGCGTGACGCGTCTGTCTGTGGTGAGGAGAGGGTGTTTGAGCTTGACAGAGAGGGTCCCACAACGTCGTGAATGTACCCCGTGACGCTCCGGTATTCACTGTCCGATGGCCGCTTTTATGTCAGCGTCACCCAAACATAGTGAAAAGTGTTAGGTGTTTTACACTTCGGTGGTACTCGAACTCAGAAGACCTTGGAAATAGTTGTCAGTGGGTTTATTTCAAATACAAATGGAGAGTTACCTTTTTAAACAGAATTGACGATCGTTGGTCATGTTTGAAAGGACATCTCACAGGCAGACGATGCGGCTATCTGTGACTTCCTCATCTGTCGTCTGTGTCCGGCACGTCCCCCATTTGCACAGCCATCCCCGAGGTAGGTTGGTGTTCTCCCCGTTTTCCAGGGGAAGGACCTGAAGCTCCTGCCCAGTGAGCTGCCCCCAGTCCCTGTGGATTCGGGGAGCGCCTGCTGGCACCCAGACCACCCCGACTCCACGTCCACTGCTCTGACCGGTGTGGCACATTGCTCTGTGGCTCAGTCTGATGCAGATGATTGATCAGTAAAATCTAGGATGTAGAAAATGGATGTATGTGCTCGTTGACTATAGTCTGACTATAGTCTGTGAAGAGTATTCTCTGCTCATCTCCTTAATTTCTCACATTTATAGGTTGTCTGTTCTTTGAATGGCATCTATGGCTCCTTCCTCACGTGACTTACTGTGTGTTGTCATGTCGCATTTACAGTACTGGGACTTTTTATGCTTGGAGTTCATGAGCACGTTCCTGTAGAAATACTCTGGGAAAATGTTCGTTGCCGTATTTTTTCTTTTTGAAAAGGAAAGCCATGTTCACCCTTAAGTCTGCTCAGACCCCAAGGCTGCTTTGTTAGAAGCAGAGAGTATGTTCACTGGTGCGTGAGCCCCGTCGACACTGGGTGATGTTTAGTTAGCTCCACCGTTTGTTGCTTGAGAAGCTGTCTTGTCATATGGGAATTTCCCATGTCTGTTGCTGCTCCGTTCTTGGCTTTCTCCTTTTTTGTGATTGCTTTATTATTCATTATTATCTCCTAATGGATAGCATCAGAGTTGAGGAGGAGAAAATAAAATTGTTGGCGGCTTTTACAAAAATCCCTGATGAGGAATTTGACTTGTGGGGGTCATTCCTTTTGGAATCTTGGGATCAATGCAATTTTTTTTTTTAACCTTTTGCTCCAGAGAGGTGTATGAATTGCATACTCGGCTATAATTATTCCCTTGGCTGGTTCACAATTCAGATCCGAATACTTGCTGAGTACTCACTGTCTGTTAGGCACTGTGATCCCCTCTGGGGATTCAAATACGAGTGAGTCCTGGACTGTGTTTTTGAAGAGCTCCTGCAGTATTCTAGCAGCTAGGATAAACTCAGAGGTGTTTGCTTGCTTGGTTTTGTTTTAATCAGCCATCACATCTCCGTAGGACTGTATCACGTCACCCACTATTAATGTGTATTCCAGATTTCACCCCTAAAGCTAATGTGGGACCGTAGATTTAGAAATGACCTGGAATTAAGCCTGTGCTATACGGCTCCTCCGTACAGTTGGTGGTGACTGGTCTCCAGTGATTCTTGGCTGTTTCTTGTATTGGTCATGACATTCTGTTGTTTAACTTGTTTCTCCAGTATTCAGACACATGAAAGAGAGAAGGAATCTGTTGTCTTTGAACTTGTGTATGTTTTCTGTGTGTGCAGATGTGGGAGAGAACCCTCACCTACTTATGTTTTTCTTGTGTTCCGGTTCCCTTGCCAGGAAGCTTGACCCACCAAGACCATGTTCTTAATTCCAGGTATTTTAGCATCTTTGATTTGTTTTGTCAACACGGTTGTCACATACGTGTTAACATTCTTAGTGGGTTTTTTTACATAAAAAATTATGAAATCTCTCATTGGAATTTTATCATCTTTTAATGAGACTTACTGTTTGTGAGTAATATTTCCTTGAAACATTCCTCTTTCACAGTCCCTCTTTTGTGCATTTTACATTGTCTGTGGGTGAATCACACTTCCCCACGGAAACCCTAACATGTAACTGGCTTCGTGAGTTTTTGCGTATTCCTCTTGGCAAGAAGGATTCCCTTTTGTGATAGTCATGTCTTCAGAGACTTGGTCTTTTCTGAAATAGTAATTCTCAAATGTTGGCTGGATTTTCCCATCAGAAACTGCTTAGGGACTGATGAACTCAGAAGTCACCAGAGTGGATTGCTGCGGCCAGTGCCCGGAGAGCCATTAATGACTTTCTTTCTCTCAGTCATGTGGCATCCTCCCGTGTTCCCCCACTGTCATGATGTTGCAGATCAAGTAGAAGAGTAGATCTTTCCTCGCAGGGTTGGAGTGTGCTCAGTGTTTCCCATTTGTCTTGGGCTGTCTTCTTCAGTGTCTGTGGTCTGAGCAGTCTTTGGAAAGTATCCATTCAGGAATGTTCCGGATACGTTATTACATGTATATCATCTAGTAGTGGCTCTTGATCTGTCGATTCATTGTGGTAGGTCTTCATAGGTCATCTTAGGTCATCATAGGCCATCGTAGGTCTTTGTAGGTCTTCCTAGGCTGTCGTAGGCCATGGTATGTCTTCCTAGGCTGTCGTAGGCTGTGGTAGGTCTTTGTAGGCCATCGTAGGCCGGGCAGTTCTCTGTGACTGTACTAGGGGGACGTGGCTCTGCATTGGGTGGATGCGTGTCTACATGGGGGGACGTAGGTCTTCAAGAGCAGATGTGTAGTAGCTTCGGGACCAGATGTGCACAACCCATCCTATCTTCTCAGCTCATCCCAGGAGGATCTGTGTGCATTCATTTCTTCATGACATACATACACTCTGTGTCTTTTATTGTGCTGTTTGGAGATTAGGGTCTGGAACGTGTGGAAGTGACAAGAAACACCGTCCGGGGCGGCGGCCCTGTCCTAGGTGGGTGTCGGTGTGCGTGTCCGCCAGCACCCTGCCCCCTCTCTCTGGTGACCGCTCTGACTGTCCTGGGGTCGCCTTTACTGCTGGGCTCTCTGCCCGGTGTTCATATGGCTCTTTTTCCCGAAGGTACCTAGGGTGTTGGCACCTGGTGGGAGCTCAGACGATGGGATGATTTAAGTAAATGAGGGATTTCCAGATCAAGTGTGAACAGTTCTAAGCCCGCTGTTGTCACACCCATGCAGGGAGGGTGCCCTTGTGCCCGCACGCCCCTTGGCCCAGCGTCCTTGCTCACATCAGATACAACGTGGTTTTTAACTTGCCAACTCGATTGTGAGAAATACTCTCCTTGTGACTTGCTTGCTGCTCGCCTCTTCACATTTCATTGTTTATTGTCATCTTTATGAAGTTTACTCGTCTTCGCGCATCCCTTCTAGTTTTTCATAATTTCTCCAAGAGAAGCTTTTCACATGACAGATATTTTCATCTTGTTTGACTTGTACTTTTTATCTTTTTCCTTAAAATTTTTTTTAATGTTTATTTATTTTTGAGAGAAAGAGAGACAGAGAGCGTGAGCAGGGGAGGGGCAAAGAAAGAGCGAGACACAGAATCTGAAGCAGCTCCAGGCTCCGAGCTGTCAGCACAGAGCCCGACACGGGGGTTCAAACCCACGAACCATGAGGTCATGACCTGAGCTGAAGTTGCATGCTTAACTGACTGGGCCATCCAGGCACCCTTATCTTTTTCTGTTAGATGTAGATAAATTTATAACTTTTATATATGCAAACCCTGTGTTTTCCTTTGTGGTTTTTAGTTTAATCGTAGAAAGGCCTTTCAACCCCAGTGTAGGTGAGTATTTTAATTTTCCTGCAGTGTTTGTGTGTTTGCATTTTTCATAGCTGACTGACATTTCCCTCCATTTACAATTTTACATTTCAGGTGTGTATTCCATGGAGAAGGGACCTGTCTTCTTTCTTCCTTTCTTTTTTTTTAACCACAAGTGGTTAGTTCCTTTAAAACCAGTTTTTAATTGAAGTTCTTCCAGGGGGGCCTGGGTTGCTCAATTGGTTAAATGTCCGATTCTTTATTTCATTTCAGGTTATGATCTCACTGTTCATGGGAATGAGCCCCACATCAGGCTCTGTGCTGACAGTGTGGAGCCTGCTTGGGATTCTCTCTCTCCCCCTTTTCTGCCCCTCCCCTTTTCTCTCTCTCTCTCGAAATAAATAAATACACTTAAAAAAAATATAAAGTTCTTTTTTCAGACCTTTTAGAAATGCGTCAGATTTCTTTGGGCCCTGTTCTTTGCCTGTTTTCTCCAGTCTCATCCAGACCCCTGTGCCAGCTCCATTCCCATTATTTATTTATTTATTATTATTTTTAAATGTTTTTTAAGTTTTATTTTTGAGAGAGAGAGAGAGAGAGAGAGACAGCGTGAGCAGGGGAGGGGCAGAGAGAGAGGGAGTCACAGAATCTGAAACAGGCTCCAGGCGCTGAGCTGTCAGCACAGAGCCCAACGCAGGGTTTGAACCCACGAACCATGAGATCATGACCTGAGCTGAAGTTGGATGCTAAACTGAGCCACCCAGGCGCCCCATTCCCGTTTTTAATAATGCCCCTTTTCAGCACATTCTGGGATCTTAGTATCTTTCCCTTGCTCCCTCTATCCCTCCCTCCATCAATTGTTTTTCTTTTTCATTATTTGGAGATTTTCTTTCTGCTCACGAATTAGACCAGTGGCATCGAAACCTCATGAATAGGCCTGTGGTTGCTTACAGTCCACACCTGTGGCTTCTCTTGTACTGAGGCCCGAAGTTAGTGTCCACACTGGGAGTATTTGTGCAGCAAGAAACTACCACGGGATTATCGAAAAAGCTAGAGGACATGAGAGACGATGGATGATTTTGACCCATATTTAGGTCATATCCCTTTCAATAGAACTTAACCATACAGAGTCATAGAGGGCATTGGGATATTCACGCATATGGAGGCCTGTGACAGGGGCAGCTCGTTTTTTGTAAAGCTTCTGGTTTTCGTGATTGAGAGCCTTACAACTTGTTAATTATCAACCGATCGTGTTAATAGTATTTTGTATTATATCATTTGGTGGATGTGTAAAATGTCTTTCTAACCACAGAAAACAGGTTGGATATTTCTCTTATGCAAACACCAGCAGACCAAGGCTTTGAAGTATTTTGTCTGTACTAAGACCATATAATTTTCATTTGTATGTCAGTTGATAAAATATTTAGTATTGAGATGCTTACTAAATTCTTTAAACCCTTGTACTTTCCTATAAAATCTTTATTTAGTGAATGTGGTCAGTTGCTGTTGATACTTATTTCTGCATTTGCTTTGGACGAGACGTGTGCCCTGGGTGGCTGTATGTCTGTGTGCTTGGTCTCTTTGGGCAATTCTGGACTCTTCACTGGTAATGACATGGCTGCTAGAGACTGTTTTATGTTTTTTTTTGTGTGTTTTTTTTTTAAATTTATGAGAGAGAGAGAGAGAGAGAGCGCAAGCGTGTGAGCTGGGGAGGGGCAGAGAGAGAGTGGGACACAGAACCTGAAATAGGCTCCAGGCTCTGAGCTGTCAGCACAGAGCCTGACGCGGGCTGCAAGCCACAAACCATGAGATCATGACCTGAGCCGCAGTCGGACACTTAACTGACTGAGCTCCCTGGGCGCCCCTGCTAGAGATTGTTGGATCGTGAGGTCATTTTGGAAGCAGTGTAATGCGGAACGTTCAGTGTTTCATCTTACCACGGTATTCCATTATTTCCATATTCTTTCTGAAGCTGTCCAGTATTTTTTTTTACTGATAGAATAAGAAAAAATTATGATGGTGTTTATCTTGAGCATGTTAGTTTTTATTTTTATTTTTTTTATTTTTATTTTTTTTTAATGTTTTATTTATTTCTAGGAGAGAGAGAGACCGCGTGAACAGGGGAGGGTCAGAGAGAGAGGGAGTCACAGACTGAAACAGGCTCCAGGCTCCGAGCTGGCAGTCAGCACAGAGCCCGACGCGGGCTCGAACCCACGAACCGCGAGATCATGACCTAAGCGAAAGTCGGACGCTTAACCGACTAAGCCACCCAGGCGCCCCTATTTTTATTTATTTTTTTTAATTCAGGCCACTCTTTCCAGCTGCTTTCGGGGGGCTGGTTTTCTAGCTCCCCCATCTCCGTCCTCTCTCCATGAGCAGAAACACCTCCCTGCCCTCCACAGCCGGTCTCCTCCAGATCACCTCTCTGCTCTGCGCACCTGCTGAGCTCTGTGATTCAGGTTGTGCACACTGTTGTGTTACTCCTCGAGTCCATTTTCTAGGTGTGCGTGATGGTTTGGTGGTGATCTGGCTGCACTCAGAGACAAAAGATGCGAACAGACTTCCAGACTGTTCCGCCGTCTTGGCCCCTCCCCAACTTTTTTTTATTGCTTAAGAACGTTCTTTTAAAACTATTTTGATTCTTACTGGCCAAAGTTTAAGAGGCAGCATTTGTTACTTTCAGCAAGATGCTCTCTAACCCTCGCCCCAAACAGTGTTTCCTAGGCCGTAACTAACACAGCTCCTGCCTGATGGTCTTCTCTGCCTGTGCTTTCCGTGTGCTCGCGGGGTGCGGGGTCCCGAGGGTGGGCGCAGCCGTTGTGTTGCCACGTTTGTCCCCAGCCGGTGTTGCTGGCAGGACGCCTCCTGGCCTGAGCGCATGGTGCCTCCCAGGCCTGCCCGCAGCGCCCCTGCACCCCTCCTTCCACAGCAGTCCCAGGGGGCTCCGTGCCCCAAGGGCCTCCCAGTCTGAACAGAGCCCCATGTGCTCCGGGACTGGCTTCGTGGGGCCTTTGTCTGTGTTCCTGTCACTTCCCTGGGATGCTCTTCAGCACCCCGGGACTTGGCGCTTCTGGCCACAGACACGCCCAGGTGGGCCGGGCTCTTCTCCGGGCGCCTCTCCCTCTGAGGCCCCTGTCACGTGGTGGGGGTTTCACCAGAGCTCGAGGCCCCTTGTCTCGGAGCGAGGTGGTCACCCTTTCTGTCTCTCCAGTCCCTCCTCTGCACGCCCAAGTCCAGCTGGTTTTCAGATTCCTTGGGCTTACACCTCTGCACTGTGCGCGGCCCCTGTAATCAGAATTCATCAGGTTTTCTTTTATGACTGTGCTTTGAGTTCCCCAAGAACTCTTGGCCTGACTCAAGTTCACAAAGGTTTTCTGTTTCTCCTGTGTTTCTCCTTCTAGAAGGATTTGCATTATGTGTATCCATTTTGAGTAGACTCTGCTGGCACCAGGTGTGCACGCAGGGGCTTTCTTTGCATGTGGCTAGCAGATGTTTCTCGCACAGCTCACTGAAAAGGCCACCTTCGTCACACTGCAGTGCCATCTACTTTGGTCAGAAATCAGTTGTATTTTGTGTTTGGGTTTGTTTCTGGATTCTCTTTCTCTCTCTCTTCCACTCCATCCATTTGTCTATATGCTAACATCACTCTTTTTTGAGGACTGTTTCTTTAGAATAAAACTTGAAGTCAGGTGGTGTTTTCCTTTCAACTTTGTTTTTCATTTTCAGAGTTGTTTGTCTGGTCTAGGTCCTGTGTATTTTGAAGTGACTTTTGGAACCAGCTTGCCCTTTTCTATAACAGTGCCTGCTGGGATTTTGATTGGGATTGCATTGAATCTATAGGTAAATTTAAGGAAGAATTAATGTCTTATTAATACCAAAACCCCCGCTGTTCTTGAAGAAAGAGAACAGAAGGCTGTGAGTTCATGTGGCCGAGGCTGTGCAGGAGGTACAGACCGTCCCCTGCACACAGATGAGAATGCCCAGAGGACCAAGAGCTGCCGAACGGTGTGGCGAATTCTTCATTGTTAGGAAGGTGCACTGCGAGCCAACACAGGGGCGGGTGGCCCTACCGATTTGACCTGATAGCCTGTCCTTTTTTGTGTTTGTTGTCTTATTCACGTGAGAATTTCTGCACTGCATTTTACCATCACCTGTTTGCCTTAAACATGTCCTTGCATGTAAGTTCCAGAGAAATGAATAAAAGTCACTATATAATGCCTAAAAATTAAAGGCTATTAAATATAAATTGTGTCTGTGACATGACAGAACAGTACCTCTTTCTCAGAAATGTAAGACCGTGATCAGAGTCAGAAAAGGATATTTTCTGTTTCAAAGTATTTAAAAATTATTTACTATGCTTATTACATCTTACGATTATAGCTGTTTCTCTCCTTTTTAAATGGGTTGATTACAGAGAATATAGAAAAACAGAAGGAAGGAAAAGTGAAATGGATAGTAGGAGAGAAAATAAAACTAAGTGATAAGACAGGAATTCTATTGAGTAATACTCAAAAATAATGAGATCAATACAGTATCTTTACTGCCTGGTGCGTAGCTGTAGAAACCATGATATTGGGAGTACAGACAAGAAGTTTGAAGGGGCCAAATGAAAAAATAATTCAAATAGACATTCTCCTGTAATTATACTTTCTGGCTATTAGGAGACATACTTACCAGTTATGAAGATATCTGAAGATTTGTTTCACAGTAATTCTCAAGAATACTAGTGCTCTATTTTATTTTATTTTTTTAAATAAAAGATGCCAGAATTGTCTTTTTTAAAAAAATGTTTATTTAGTTTTGAGAGACCAAGCATTCAAGTGGGGAATGGGCAGAGCAGAGAGAAAGAGAGAATCCCAAACAGGCTCCACGCTGTCAGCACAGAGCTTGGCGTGGGGCTTGATTTCACAAACTGAGATTGTGATCTGAACCGAAGTCGGATGCTCAACTGAGCCACCCAGGCGCCCCCAAATATTGCTGTTTTATAAGATGAATAGAATATAGTTCCCCCAATAGTCCCATTCCTTATGTGCTTATTGTATAATTGAGGAATATAGAAAAATAAAATATTTACAAAACTTTTTGATATCCTCAAAACACCTCTTTTGGAACAGTTTTGGTACTCTTGAAACTGAGCTGTTTTTAAGAAGTATTTAGGAAATAAGCTTGTAGTAGATTGAATGTGGTCTGAAAGCCAGTAGTGGGGCAGGGAATGTGAGTTTTTGATAATGTGATGTGGGCTTACCTGTTGTCCCGTTAGCTTTCAGAGTGAACTGAATGTGAAGACATATGCCCTGCCCCATGTAATAAACGGTGGTCACAGAAAGGTACACATAGATCCACAAGGCCGCTGGTAGTTCTGAAGGGAGACTCACAGAGGAGGGGCGAGGAGGGAGGGGAGGGTTCAGAGTGCAGGGAGAGAGTCAGCATCTGTCAGTGTTGTTTCTAACGTAGAAACAAATTACGTATCCAGCACTTCATCTCCTCTGTATGATGTTAGCGTTCTGTTAGAGTCTTACGTGTTAAGTTTTGTAGATTATTCTTGCACACTAGATGTGATCTAGATGATGTAAGAATTTACACACTAATCACGTGGAAGAATCACTGTTTGTAATAAAGCTGTTACCATATCAGTATCAGTCACTGGTCCTGACGGTGATTTGATACATCGTTTTCCTTACCTCTGTCCTGTCAGTTCTGTGTCCCCAGTGCCGCTCCCAGCGCTAATACAAGGGTACTTCTTCCTGTCCTCCACTCATGAAGTCACTTGGCTGCTGCTCCACTCGTCACTCCTGGACCCAGACCTGAAATAATGGCGGATTTGGGAAGAACCATCCACTTGGAGCTGTCTCCCGTGCCCCACGTCTTTACTGGGGGCAGTTAACTATTTGTAGTCGAGAGCTAAGAGAAGTCAGTTTTTATTGACTGTGTCTCTGTGTAATCAATTTACTTTGAAAGTATAACTACAGATAAATTTCTAGTGTTTTTCCCCCCAAAAGTTATTTCTGAAGTGTTATTTGTCGATTGAAACTTTAACTCGGTGTGCTGTTGTTCCCTTGAGTTGATTATACTTCTTCTTTTTTTTAAGGTAAAGAGCAAGTTAAGAGTTCAGACATACAAGTTGGAGACCTCATCATAGTGGAAAAGGTCGATGCATTTTTAATATATTTTAGACATGTGTATGCCAGTGATTAACATTTAGCCTGATTGCAGTAACTTTGAATCTAAAGGAAATTGTATGAGACAGTTATTTTAAATCTTAACATCTTTGTATAAGATATGACATACATGAAAAAAATCTAGTCTGATTTGCTCTAGTACATTTCATTGTCTGCAGGTGATGTCATATTTTGTCTAAAATAAGATGTGTGTTAATTGCTTATCATATTATCAGAATGATTTCATTTAATGAAAGAATTAGAACCTATTTTATAATAGAATGTGTTTCATTTTCTAAAACCTCCTATTATAGATATATTACACATAAGAATTGGATATTAATTCTTACAGTTTAGAATTTACCTTAAAGAAGGGAGGGTAAATGGAAGTCAGAGAATATTGGAAAGAAACGGCCTGGGTCCATGGAGGCAGAAGCCTCTCAGAAAGCCCATCAGAATCGGGCAGAAGCCACCAGGCAGGCCGTCTACTTGTGGGGGGCGGGGGGGGGATGCTTCTGCCCACACCCACTTCCCTGAGGAACAGCTATCCAGTGGGGACAGTCTCTCTCTCTCTTTTTTTTTTTTTTTTTTTAAGGCTCTAGAACAACTTTTAAAAATGTGTCGTATAAAAAGTGGTAACAAGGCCTCTTACAAGAGTAGTTTGGGCCTTGGTGCCAGTGCGCACGCAGGCCATGCACCCGCCTGAGCCATGCTGTGAGGGGTTTAATACAGGAAGGCCTTTCTCCTCAATACCAACGTGGGCTTTCTCTTGCTGCTTTCATCTATACATAGGCCACGGTTTTAGGTATGTTTGTTCGATTTTACAAAATGGGATAAAATCGAACATGCTGATTTGCAGCTTGTTTATATAGCATTGGGTTGTATGGACTTTGTTAGTTACTAGCTTCTGACCCCTGGTTAGATATTCACATGGTGTCTTTGTTCTCCTCTTATGAAGTGCTGTGTGAATGTCCTGATACATACACCTCTCCGTGCTTCTGTAGGAGAAACGCTGACGAGAGATGGCTGAGCCGAATGAGAGGCAGACGCCAGTGTTCGTTACCTCATGCTTTCTGTGGTCATGAACCTGGGCCCTTGCTGCGGGTCCCTGTCATGGCTGTAGTCAGCGAGGTGGCCATCACTTCAGCTCTTAGGGGCTTGTGGGCAGGGTCAGGGCCTTGCTTCCAAGAGCTTTGGGCTGGGGGCCTCTTTTATTCCTGACCACAGGGTGCGAGGGCTGGGGGCCTCCACAGGGCAGCTCCCGGTGGCCCGCCAGGACAGAGTGGGATGCCAGCAGAATGGACTCGCAGGCTGGGACCTGGTGCCAGCAGGCACACCCATCACCTCTTGTTTCCCTTTCAAGAGGCTACGTGGTGTTGACGGTGGTGTTTGAAGAGTGGATAGAATCTGTGGATCAGGGAGCGCTGCTTGGCCTCACATTCTTCCCTCTTCATTTCCTTTGCTCTCTTGGTTACTCACGTTCTCCTTCCCTTTGCTGCCGGGTCTGAGGGAGTGCTTTGCTCTTCAGTGCTCCTGGTTTTACTGAGTAACATGAGTCCTTCTTGGCCATGTTGTGTGTAGCTCATCTCTTCAGCCTTGTAGGTGGGTGTGAGAGGTAGCCGTCTAGGTCAGCGTCAGCGTGTCCCCCAGAGCTGCTCCTGGCCTCGCAGCTGTAGTCTCCGTCTGTGAGAGACAGGTGTGGGCCGTGGCCGACGCCCAGGTAGACGTTGTACTGAAACGTGGTAGGTGTCCATTTTTTGTTTTCTTGCTCCAGCATCCACGGGGAGAGCTGTGCGGGGGTCGCTCCAGGACTAGGTTGGTATGATATGTGTGCATGTATACGGTCCCCACCCTACCGTGATGCTTACAGTTCGGTCCCAGAGCTAGAGGAAGGACTCCTGAAATATTTCGGTAACCTTTAGGAACTGTTGGACACTAAACTGTAAGGCAGTACCTGTACCAGACTTACGTTTTTAACTTCGACAGTTTTACACCCATTTTCATATAAAAATTTTCCACATATTTTAGTTACCTAAGAAAGTTGAATATTTAGAAACTTGAGACATAATTTCTTGTAATTACTATGAAATGATACATTTTTAGTAGTGAATTTATATTTGTTAAAACAAGTTTGTGGGTTTGTAGGGATAAAAGTTTTTGTCTCACTGACTGACATAACCATCTTACGGAAATAGCAGTAATACTATAGCAAATGGTTTTGTCTTTCTACTTTTTATTTAAGGAACCTGGAAACAGCTATCACTAATCAGAAAACTTATTTCTCTGCTATTTGACCATATTGCTACCTAGAAATGAATCCTTGGATACTTCCATGGTGGATTTTATGTTGGACGGTCCCTCTTCTAATTCTGCATCTGAATGTGGAATTAAAATTAGCGTATGAACGGCCATTGTATGGACACTGGAGGCCTGCTGACCGAGTGTGGACCAGGGCTGTAGGTGCTGAGAGTTGTGCAGCCCCTGGCACAGTGGGAGAGGGGACACGTGGGCTTCAGTGTCAGAGGGGTCTGGGTGTGAACTCCCAGTTCTCCAGCCTCAAACCCCCGAGGAGAAACAGCTCTTTGACGTGCATTTGGGCAGTGCTGTGCTGTACCCATTCAGAGTCACGGTCGAATTATGCACACAGGGCAGAGGAAGAAAATCCGAAGGTTGTCTCCCGGCTGAACGAGGAACCTTCCTAACAAGTATGTAAAATTTTAGACACGTCAATTTAGATATTAATACTTGAGGAATGTGCCAAGTAGAGTAACTGAAGCAAGAGACTTTTAGAAGTTAAAGATTATCCAGGTCCTCACACGCGGCTCTGAGATCCGAGTGTCTGGGAAGGGCCCAGAGCACACAAGCAGGGTTGAAGGTGACAGTGTGGTTGAACCTTCTTCATTTCTCAGCCAAAACGAGCAAGAGAAGAATACCTTCCTTTTTAACCACTGGATTGAAAGACCATTTCTTTATTCTATTTTTTAAAGGTAATGCAATTTAATACATATTTTAAACAATTTTAATAAGTATCACAGTGTATGTTTTAATACCCAGAACAAACAGGACAAAAACTGTGCAGAAAGAGACCATCCGAGATGCTGTAAATAAACTACGCTGGGCTCCTCTGAACAGGGTCCAGGTGACACATGAGAAGGCAGGAAGTTGGAGACGGAAAGTGAATACCGGAGGAAGCAAACAGAAAACAGATCATAAAATGCAGACTTCTTGGCAGCGTGTCACTAATTACCTTTATTGTGAAGAGTCTAAATACACGAATGGATGGATGATGCAGAGTGGACGAAGAAAGGAGGCCCAGCCATGTGCCTCTCACAATGAATTCAAATCCAGTGACACAGGTTGGGTACAAGGAGGTCAAAGGATGGAAAAAATATGCATCACATAAAGTTAATCAGAAGTAGGAGGCGCTGAGTTAACATCTACTGCAGGATAGCCCAGAGTAAGGAAAATTATTAGAGGTGGAAAGATGCCACATAACATTAGCAGTTATCCATTAGGAAGATGAGGTGACCCTGAATTTGTACTCTCTAGGTGACAGAACCCCAGAGTACACAAATCAGAAATTGTCGGACTTGAACAAAGGAAATAGATCCACGGTTCTGAGCGAGAACTTGGGCCCCACTCCCAGAGTGCTGGATAGAAGTGCGGGGCTGAACATCAGCAGTGATCGAGAAGCTCCCTGCTGAGTCCGCCAGCAACACCTAACTGACAGGTGCAGGCCACTCCAGCAAACAGAACATGTACCAAGTTAAAGCCTATTGACAAAACAGGCCGCAAGAAACTGAAAAGATTTTGAAATCATACAGTGTGTTGTTTCATTACAGTAGAATCAAACTAGAAATTATTAACAGAAAGACAACAGAACTCTAAAATGTATGAAAAGTAAACAGTACACTTTAATTATGGGATGTAGGTATCTCGGAAACAAAATACTTACAACTGCATGAAAGTGGAAATACAATAGTCAAAATACACGGAATGAATGTACGGCGTTGCTGAGAGGGGGGATTTCGTAGTCGTCAGCACCTACATTAGAAGGGAGTCAAGGTCTCAAATTAATCGTCTAAGTCCCAGGCTCAGGAGACTAGAAGAGCAAAATTAAACCAATGTACGTAGAAGGAAGGAACTAATAAAGATAAGAGCAGATCAATGAAACCAAATAGGAAGACAAGATAGTAAATCAGTGAAAGTAAAAGCTGGTTCTTCTAGATAAATTAATAAAATTGATAAGCCTCTCCTAGGAGTGATAAAAATGAAGAGCAGTGACCCAAATCACCCATCTCCACAGTGACATGAGGGACGTTACTCCTGACCCCACGCCATTGAAAGGGTAATTAAGGGTTCCTACCAACAGCTGTATACTCATCACACCAGCTTAGATGAAATGGGCCAATTCTTCCAAAATCACAAACTATGAAAACAGAATGGAATAGGTAATATGATGGTTCTACAAACAGTAAGGAAGTGGAATTGGTAATTTAAAGCCTCTAGGAAGGGGTCGCCTGGCTGGTCCAGTTGGAAGAGCATCTGAGTCTTGATCTTGGGGCTGTAAAGATTACTTAAATAAATAAAACTTAAAAGGCTGGCACCGAGGAATACAGAATGCACGTCATACTGGTAATGAGCAGCATTTGTTAAAAAATAAAATGAAATCTCTGAGAAGGAAATCTCTGAGTCCAGATGTTTTCACTGAAGAATTCCTTGAAACTTTTAAAGAAGACTTAGCATCATTTTTACACAGTAGTTTACAGAAAATAGTTGAGGATAGATGGAGCACTACGCAGCTTATTTTAGGAGTCCGGGGTTATCTTCACACCAACAAAAGAAAAAGACAGTACAGCAAAAGATTTAGCAGAGTGGCAAATTGTAAGATCACCACTCACATACCAATCCCATTTCCAGTGTGTGGAAACTGAGATTAAAAACAAAGTAGTTTTCTAATAAATCACCACTATGAAAACTAAATCTTTCTTAGGTATGTTGAAAATAGCAGTGTGTTCATGAAAGTAATCAAAGACACCATGGTTTTAGATTGGAACGTTCGTTTTCCTAAAATTGAATATAGGTTTATATAATTCCCGTTAAAATTTCAGCAAGATTTTTTTTTTGTTTTCATTTTTTATACAAAATAAGCTTATTCTAGAACCCATTTGTGAAGGCTGAGACAGCAGAGCAGTCTTGCCAAGAGAGTCCAGGGGGAAGGTCACTGCCTAGCACAGCATGTAAGAAGGGGAGGAGCAAAGCTCAGTGGAATGTTCCAGAGAACCCAGGAATGGAGACACCCAAGATGCTCAAGTGATTTTTGACAAAGTACAAAACCACTTAAAATGGAGAAGGGTCGGCCTTTTAACAAATGAGGCTGGAACTAGTGGACACCCAGGGGTTATTAAAACCCATTCTAAATGTTACACTTCGTATAGATACTAACTAAAAAATGGATCATGAATTTAAATGAAAAATGTATAAGTGTAAAACTTGGAAAAAAACATGGGAGAAAATATTCCGAATCTAGGGTAAGAAACTGGTTCTTAGACTTGACACCAAAAGCATGATGCAGAAAAGAAAAAAACCGATAAATTGCGTCTTGTTAAAATCATGTGTTTGTGCTGATGAAAGAACACGTGAATATAATGAAAACAGGCTATGGACTGGAAGGAGACATTTGTAAACCATATGGCTGATAGATTTGTGTATCTAGGGTATGTGAGAGCCCAGCAGTGCCAAGGATCACGTGACAAAGCGAACAAAAGGTGTCGGAGGTGTGTCTCCAAAGCTTACAGCTGGAGAGGAGCGGGTGACGGACGCCCCGCGGCGCCCGTGGTCCGTGGTGCAGGTTAAAGCCCGGGGGGCCTCCCTGCGCACAGGGCCCACAGGGCCGGTGGCTCCAGTGCGCTGGCGGTGAAGGCAGTGGGTCACTCCCACCTCTCTGGCGGGAACATCAAGTGCTACACTTACTCTAGGAAATCATTGGACAGTCCTACGAAGTCAGATATGCGACGTCGTGTGGCCCCGCAGTCGAGGTCTTGGGCCTCTTCCCCCGGAGCAGTGTTTAAGGCGGCACAAGA